>JACBWW010000019.1:17946521-18129021 GCA_020086605.1 Lanius collurio
TATACCCGGACTCTCGGTATTTCTTACACCACTTTGCAACTTATGCATAATAATGCCTCTCTTCTGGAAAAATCACATTTTCCTTCGCACATAAAGTTATAACTGCAGTTCCTGCTGAGCATATAAGATATTTGAAATTATTCAGCTACCTGCTAATTTTTTATAAAAAAACTCTTCCACTTTCAAACCTCCATTTAAACAGTCCCTGTACTTGCACCACATCACATCTCCAGCTTTCACCATGCTCAGTTCAGAGGTCCCTCAGCGTAAACTCCGCTTTGCCTATTTTTGCAGCACTTATACTCCGCACAAAAGAAAATAAACACAGTGTTTATAGGAGATCCATTTACCCCCGCACCGATTATTTTTATGTTTCAACCTCACTCCTTTTCCTCAGACTCCAGTTCCCGTATTTTCCTTAAAACCCCAAATAGTCTAGGTAGCCACAGAAGTGATTGTTCCTACCAGTTTCTTTTCATCACTTCTGCAATTGACCAATTGACAACTGATTGATGGTTATCTTTTCACTTCCACAATGAAAGAAATTACCATCACTATAGCTATGTACAGTAAATGCCTCCAGAGTAAATTACATGATTCTAAAATTCTCCTTAGCTCACTTAGTAAAACATCAACACAAAAAGTTTCTTTTTTGCCTCTCTTCCTGTACTGCAGATTTGGCCTTTCCTGTCAGCTTCAGAAAAGAACTTGACAGCTTCTTTAAAAAGAGGAGTATAAAAGAACTTGAATAAGGGATGGCACAGGGCCGGGCTAAGGCTTCCATTCTCTGCAAGTGGCTATTCTTTGCACTGAAAAAAAAATTAGGCATGTGAGCACAGATAAGCCACATAAGAATACCCCAAAGAATATTCCCAGTGACCTTGAGATTTTGCTGCAATTCCGTATCCATTCTCTGCTGGAACAGCTTCATGAATTCTGAACTTCAGAATGACTAACTTATTTCCAGAATGTGCAATTTATTCCTTGTAGGGAGAAAAAACACTCCCACAAAATTAGGAGGGGAAAGTATTTGCCACTGCAAAATAAAATAAATTTGTCCTTGGATTTTTGCAATAGATCAGATGTACTGGTAAGATTTTGGCTCCATTCCATTAGCTGGTTTTAGTGATGTTGAGATGGAAGAGAGATGCAATTCCATCTAAAACAAAACACTCCTCTTAATTTTGTCAGAATTTTTAGCTCCTGCATGGAAATATAGTGAAAACTTTTGATTGCTATACAATTAAGGGCAGTTTTCGGAGCATTAAATAAACCACTGAGAAAGACTGAGAATTATTCATTGGGTTTTGTTCCTTCTTGGAGAGCACTCAAAAATTGAGACTAAAATAGACTCATTATTGCTCATTATGTAAATAAACACTAAAGGAGAAATGTAACTCTGTTTTGGTGTGGCCAAAAGATTTTTTAATAATATAAAAGCCTATTTACTTTGCAATAAAAGATATAACTGCTCACAGATCCTCTCCAGTTCAAATTATGTCCTTTATAAGTTTCTACTACTTTCTGCAGGCTGATAATCTCTGAGTTTTTCATACTTCAGGTCACCACTATCATCAGCTTTATCAGCTATAGGCTGTTCTGTGTTTTGGTTATCAGCAAACAGCAGGACTGTCCAATCTTCAGGTCTTCACTAATTTATTCAGGAAAGGAGTTTTCCTGTAAATTTTTGTTATGCCACTTTGGATGGATCCTTCCTGAGAGGTGGGGCTGAGATGGAGGATCTATGTTAGACTGAAACAGGACACAGAGTGTAGATTAAATGCTTCTCAAACATTCTTTTCAGTTTTTTATCCCCTCAGAATCTATCAGCAACATTACTTCTGGATATCTCTACCCTGTACGAGTTTCCAAAAGAGAGGGGCACACGAGAATCAGAGGAGATTTGATCTGAAATTCCCATACTCCAACAAAAGACCAAAGCTCAACCAAAAGAAGACGAACCATGGTCTGCAATTACCTATCTCTGAAAAGACTTTTGAGAGGAAAGGACCCTTTATTATGAGGGAAAGAAAGGTATAAGAAATTACAGAAGATAATGCATTGCAATTGTTTTACATCTATTAGAGAACTGGCAAGGAAATTCTTGATGTAAAATTCATATTGTTCATTTCTTTCATTATTGTTACTTTTTCAAAGAATTCTATGCCCATGTACCAATATCCAAGGAGAAATAGCTGGTATTAAAATCAGTAAATTACAGAGTTCGTGTACTGCTGTTCTAACTAGATGAAAGGAGGATGGCTGCTATTAATGTACATAAATACAATTTGAAAAGGGACAACAGAGAATAAAAAGGAAATACATCAGGTTCATCTTCAGTTGATTTGAAATTGAATTTTAAACAATTAACTGTGACTATAATACAAATTTGTGCTGGAAAGAATTGTACCCAAAAATCAGCTGCAACTATCTTAAAATACATTTTGTCAGATTAATAATTCTTTCTAGGAAACACCTTTGTCCACATATACATTTGCTCTTAAATATTTCAAATGGTGTTATTTCCTAGTCCAATTACCTTTTCACAGGCTGAAAACTGCTCTGAAATGTAATTATAGGACAACCCCTCCCCCCCAATATTTACTTGTAATATTTATTCAGCAATTTAACCTATGAGACTAAATGTTAACATTTTTGAAACAATATAATATTTTTGCTTCCCATCAAGAAAAAAACTTGATGAAAGGAAGGAAAGATACACCCAAGAAAACTTTAAACTAGAGGCTTTCAAAGCTATTATGTGCTGTTAAACATGCATATTTAAGCTCAGCTTTTTCTTAAGCTGTATGATGGCTTGTAAATTTAAACAAGAAAAAGCAGAATAGAATTAAGTTTCTACTTTTGCAAGTCTGATTTCCAATTCTTTTTAACAGAAAGACTCATTTCAAGCCATTTTTGCATCACTAGATGTCAAGAGGACAGCTTTTCTGTGATGCATGACATGGGTTACTCACTTGAAGGTGAAAGGAAATTTGAAGAGTAACCTTCAAATCCTATTATGTCATAACTACTTCCCAGGAGAGGTGAAGGAGACAGCAGGGACTACGTGTATAAAACCACCTCTTTTTTTATTCTCTTGTCTCTGGGCGCAGGCTTTTAAGTATTTGTATAATATAGGATCTCTGCCTTTTTGTTGCCAAGCATTCATAGTAAGTACTCTACAACATAACAAGAGTTTTGAATAGAAGCCACAAAACCACCTATCACTTCTGTTTTCTTCCAGGTTCCTTCATTGGGTTTTATGACTGATCTAAACCACATATATGCTCTATAAAACACTTAATTTGTTCGTATAAACTAAAAGGAGGAAAAAAAAAAGGCAAAAGCTTTATTAGGCCAAAATATATGTAGGGATTAATTTAGACAATTGAAGGGTTTGGTCATTTCCAAGACAGCAACAACTTGTGAAGAGAAGTGCTGCAGGAGTAACAAATATTTTAACTGCATCTTTGTGGAGTAGATAAGTAAGTTGCAAAATGACTGCTCCTAGAAGGATTCCAGCAGACCCTTTCGTGTCAAAAGGATAACTACCCAACAACAGAGCTTTCTATAAAGAAGCTTTGAGAAGTCAAGGCATCACTCTCTGCAAATGCTAAGGATTTTGTTATGAATGCTATTATAAGAGATTCTATAAATCTAAATAAACACTTTTTCTAACACTCATCAATATGATTTTTGAATGCTTTATAGGCATCAACTCAACCAATATGACAGAGACCAGTGGAAAGACTCTCAATATAATCTCCTAGAAAGCCTATGAAATTCAGACAGTAGTCATAGCTCTTATTTTAATGTGAACTAATTTTTAAGCATACTAAAGTACTTGAAAATTAACATATCCTTAAACTCTCTTCTCTGTGTCACCATCTCCATCAAACCAAGTGTGTTTATTCTGCTCCTTCTCTGTGCTGTGTGTGAGCCTGAACAAAGGCAGCACGTGGAGCGAGGAGTTACCAGTGACAACAGTCAATAAAGAGGAGATGGAATGTCTTCAGGACTGCAGCTTGTCTGGAAATTTAACCATCTACCAGGTTTGCTGCTTTCAGAAAAGGCAGCACTGCTGATATTTAACATGATAGTCCCTGTTTGGTCTCATGACTTCATAATACAGGTTCTTAAAGACTGACATGGTCTTTGCTACAGATGATGAGATCAAGGGCCACTTAGACAGCGAGAGGACAAGAGTTCCGTGTGTAGTTCCAAGGCATCATCAGTTTGAGATGTTGAGACCTGGGATAGAGGAGTGCACATTTGTAACTGCCACACACATTCAAAATTCCTTCTGAACATCAGTCTGGAATGTGCTACTACCGCCCTATAGGAGAACAATGGTCATTGGGACCAGCAACCCTAAATTCTTTGGGTTTGAATGACATTATTATAAAAAACCCCACTAGAAACAACAGAAGGTTGTGAGCACTGGCTCTCCTCCTTACAAAGCAGACCATGAAGCACCAAGCTCTGAACAGCAACAATCTGAACATCTAACCTGAACACTTGGTGGGTTTGTTCTTGGGAGCAATCTGTTAAAAACCCTTGAACAAGCAGGAGCAGAACAACATGTTGAGAGTCTCAGAATGCACTTGTTAATGAGGAACAGGACTGATGTATCAAGGGAGGAGAAACATAAATGTAAAGAAGCAGAAAACCTGACCATTTTCCTCTAATCTCTGAAACTCCAGAGCAAGCTCCTGTGAGCTTTGAGGACAAGCATGTTGAGGAGGAGCACAACTACAGCTCGTAAGAAACAAGACAGAACAATGTAGGGAACCAGAACAATTGAATATTCTGCCAGTGGAATTAATCCAGGAAACAGAGCAGCAAGAACAAAAGCTGGAGAGTTGGAGGCAATATTCCACAAAGAGAAGCTGCATGACCATTGTGTACACAGAGAGAAGTTAAACAAAATATGTGACCTGAATACCTGAATGTAACCAGCAGCCATTCCCAAGACAGAGCTTTCCAAAAAGAACAAAACCCAGAACGAGATCACATGAACTTTGAACTTCTCAAAAAAGAAGGGTTTTGTGGAAGTGCCAAATGCAGAGAAGCATCAGCCAGTGGAATCCCAGAATCACCCTCTGTGAGTCCTGAGTGGTTAAAGAAGACAAAGAAGGTCCCATCTGTGAAAAAACAGATGACTAACAGCAGAGTCATTTGCAGCTTTGGGAGAAGAAATAAGAAACAGTAAGTAGCTCTGCTGAAATACAAATTATTTGAAAAATTCCAGAAGCACAATGCTGAGAGGATGGAAAATAAAATAAATTGCAACCAATAATTTCACCAAATTACACAACGTGATTCTATTCTTTCCTTGAGCAAAGAGATCTGGCATTAGCAAATCCATACTGCAGGCTTTAGGTGGGGATGTGTTTCTGCTCTGGATAATTAAATAGGCTTTTCTGAAATTAATTGCGTAAAAAAGTGATCTTGTTTTACTGATCAACTACCAATTCCCTTTCTCTCAATTAAAAGTGTATATGCAATTTAAAACCTAAAATTAGACACTTTAATCCATATTTAAGAACCAAATAAGCAGCGTGGGGTCTGTGAAAAGCAAGCTCTTAAACCACTCAATATTATTTACAAACTCATCCTCAGGGATGAAGATAAGTAATATGCTAATACTGCTGAATGGTGAAATGGAGACCTGAGGTTTGATCCAGCGCCTCAGGAACCTGGGGCTTTGTCTTTCACAACCACACTGACAAGGTGATCTCCTGTGCACTCCTTGCTCTTTGCTACAGAGTGAAAAAATGGCAAAACAAAAAAATATTTTTGTTGCATATTTAGAAAATTAAGTTTTATACTGTTAATATCACTTAAGGTGCAAATAAATAACATCCCAACAGAAGGTTAACCCAGCGACCTGACAGGTGGTAAAAGAGATGTAAAGAAAAGGGGATGTATGCTTTTATAGAAGATAAAAATATCTGTCATAAAACTGCTGCAACCTTTTGTCTCCTAACCATATATATTACTAACTAAATTATTGAATAATTTAATGTACAGTTTCCTTTACACAGCAGAAGCAATTCACACAGCTTGGTATGCAAAACAAACAGAAAAGATAGAGCATAATTTGACATTTTCACATGCTTGGCATGGAAAGCAAGCTCAATTGGTTTTTTCCAGGAGTATTTTGCATTCTTGGAGTACACCAGCAGTGGCTATAATGTGTGATGTAAGTGTATCATAGAATGTGTTTATTATAGCTATTTCTCTGTAGCTGCTACAAGGGAACTCCTTTGAGGCTAGATAAAAGTTTGCCAAAAATAATATTCAAATATCCTTTTAATCAAAACAAGATAAAGAGGAGATTAGTGCCACCAGTGTCAACACCACCACTTCCAAAACATATGCTCAAATAAAACATGAAAGCTTTAGGGGATTGGTTTTGCAAGCTTCAGTAGCTCACACTTCCTCTCTCTTCCAACTCTATGTATTATTAAAATGCATCAGCTGATGATGTGTGTTAATGACAAGCTCCATCCTCAAAGGGCTCTAATTCATTAAAAGGGATGATCAGACCGTAATTCTCAGAATTGAAAACAAAATATTTATTTATATTATTAATTGGGAAATTTGTTTCAATGTAAAAGCTTAGATTCTTTTAATGTCATTTAAAATAAACCAATGAAAGAAGTATATCTCAAGAAAAAACCCCCACAAATATCTAGTAAAATTTAATTCCCAACTAAATGCAAGAGCATGAGGATTTTTCTCCATAAAATACCACTTTTTAATGATTATGATACCAGACAAAAATGGAATATATTCTTTAATTCTAAATCTTACTTCATGTCCACCCCCCCCCACCCCCTGAATAACAATTATAAATTAAATTTTTAAAATTTTACTTACAACTTGTTTAACTCCTAGGTTTTTTGGAGAGAGTGTATGGCATTGTTCTGTTATCAAAATGATACCCATTGCGTTTTAATTTAAAATACAGAAATTTACATTCTCCCTCTAGTTTGGCAAAATTTCATCTGTACACAACCTAAGGACTGGATCTAGAAATTTCTAATTAAAAAAGCACAGTTTCTGATTTATTGTGGGAAAACAAACTTTCAATGAGGACAAGAATGAGGGACATTAATTCAACTCACTGCTTGATGAAGCTACTGGGAGTTGATTTATGGAGTGTATCTTTCCTGTCTATCATCATCAGAATATTTTCACAAAAATGCCAATTCAGCCCAAAAATTACATCTCATGGTTGTGTGGCATGGATTTGGTCCCAAAGGTTCCCAATAAAATTTAAACCAACACCTAAATATGGAGACCACTGGACATGCAAACATCCTTAAAACTCACAGTTAACTGCTTAACCAGTGTGGTGGCTGGGGACTGTGTCTTTTGCATCCATGAAATCCTATATATTAAGAGTTTTCCTTGGGGAATTCAGCCAGTACCTTGGGTAAAGTTGTTATGCTGGTCGGGGGGTTTTCCCCGGCCCGGGCTGGATGGGGTCAGAGGCTCAGACCCAAGAAGCCGTAGCGAGCCCAGAGAGGTGATCCCGTGAGGAACCGTCTCCCCAGGGGGTCGTGGCTTCTCTCAGCTCTCGGCCAGGGCTGCCTGCAGAGGATGCCTGGCTCAGCAGGCTATCAGCTCTTAGTGCAGTGATTTCAGCTCGGCTCTGCAAGGCAGAAACCCCCTTGGCCAGGCCCGGATAGAGAAAGGGGAGAGGACTCGGCTGGTGGTTCCGCAGAAGCAGCTTTATTTTTGCATCTTCCACAAAGGGGTGACCAGAGACGAATCCTCCTCCCGACTCAGGGCAGAGGGGTCTCTTTTATGGGGGTACAGAGGTGGGTGTGAAAGGGTGAGAAACCAATGGGTACTAGGGTATTTTACATACAGTTTCCTAGAGGATCTTGGATCTATCTTTTCTAACTAAAAAGGCTCTTTGTTTCCCCAAGAGGGGCCTGCAGGGGGATTGTGTAACCTCCTTATCTCCAGGCCTCCCTGCCAGGGCAGGGGCCTGTCAGACCCCACGCTTGGAGATGTTGCAGTTCCCTTTATCTAAACAAGGGCTTCCTGCCAAGACAGGGGCTTGTCAGACCCTACACTTGGGGAGCCCCTGAGATGTGACAGCACTCCCACAGGGCCGGGCAGTGGCCAGGGGCTGCCCAGAGCCACGGGCTCAGAGGCAGAGGAAGGAGGCAGTGTTAGCACAAATGGCAGCAAAGCAAATGGATTAGTGACAAACAGGGATGGAACTTCAGCCCAGGGGTCTTTTCTGAACATCTTCCCTGGGACAAAACTGCCATTTCCTTCCAGATGATTCTGTCCAGTGGAGCACCTCATCAAGCTGCCACACTGCAGAGTCACTGCTGGCATTTGCCACTGTCATTTGCACTCCACAGATCCCCAGTGCGGGTGTCCCACGGGCATGACCTGCCTGTGGTGGCCCTAGGAAAGGCCACATCTGGGGGCTGTGCTGCACAGCCACATTTGGGGCCAGGCCCCAGGAATGGGTGCCAACAACATGAAGCTGAAACTGGGGGCACCAGTCACACCAACTGCTCTGATGCTCTGGGCAAATGCAATGCTCAAAACAGCTTATTGAAAAACACAGCCATGTGAAAGCAAAACTAGAAACACACAAAAGTTTGGGGTTGATCTGCTCTGAAATTTCACAAGAACACAGATTTTGGGCACACAAGCTTCACTTCATCAGTTGCTTCCCTTCAGGTGTCTGTGACCTCAGTAGCATTTAGATGAACATCTCTCCTGTTTGAAATAAAGAGGCATCCATTGGCAGAGTGATTCATGATGGCATTTCATGGAGAAGAAGCTGCACTCTTTATAAATAGCCATTACAGACACCTTACTCTGGAAATTTGGCATGCATTTGAGAGAGAAGTAGTGTTTTAAGCCATGAGTAGCAAAAATAAAAACTTCAAAGATGTTTATAGTCTTCTCAGAAATCTTTACTGAATTCATAAGTATTTACTGAATAAGCAGAACACTTTAAGCCACTTTATTTTTCCTGTGACCATTGCCAATTTGTTACTAAGGGATTCCAAGGCAATAGTAAAAAATACATAATGCCTGTACAAAATATATTCTGAAATTCTGAAAACATTATGTTTACCTAATGCAGTACATAGGGAAAAGCACAGTATCTGAATACACCTTATAATTTTCACTGAATTTGCAATAAAAAATTAACTATTTTAGCCCCATTCCTGTGTGCGAAAGAGGTAGTTTTCAATGGCTTTTAGTTGCACAGAATATGTGCAATATGTGTCACAGAATACAAGACTTTCTTTAAGGTTTTGAAATATGATCTTTTCACTATTTAGTAGCCATGCCCATAAAACTTGCTTGTATCAAAGTACTAAACCAATTCTAATGTGGCTTTCCCAGCCAAGAATTATCCACTTTAAAGTAATTATAAGGGGAGAAATAAATTCATATTAAACTCCCTGACATATTATGCCAAGAAAGACACTGAAAACCTCTTATTTACTTATATACTATACACACTTTTCAAGCTTGGTACAAAATATAATTATTAGAAAAAGCTCAAATCACAAAACTATCTTTTGAAGAGCACAGTTAAAGTAAACCAGACATGGCTCCAGAGCTGCAACAGAAGGGCAGACACAAATTAGAGTTTTAAGGAGGAAGGTGGACAAGAAACTTCACTGCAAAGCAGGGCAAGAGTGAAACTGTGCATCAGTGGCAACAGATTACTTAAACTCATAGTACACTTGGC
Organism: Lanius collurio; assembly: GCA_020086605.1. NCBI lineage: Eukaryota > Metazoa > Chordata > Aves > Passeriformes > Laniidae > Lanius > Lanius collurio. The sequence goes on from JACBWW010000019.1 coordinate 17,956,270, forward strand.
AATTTATTTACTGTAAAGGTAATGATTTATTGTGCAATACCCTGGAGTTCTAGTTCATCTTCACACATTTAAATAATGATTTCTTTCAATGGTGAACACACACAACCCATAGTTATTTGTTTGCAGGATAAGATTACATATCTCCAAAACTACAGCACGCCATTCATTACCAAAATATCTGTGAAAATGCCTCCATAACCTGGTAAGTTTGGCTAAGGAGCACAATCAGGCAAACCTGCCTGTGTGTACATAAAGACTTAAATAATTCCCAATGCTGTGCTCCAGGAGCACTCCTCAGTTTGTATTCACCATACAGAAGGTGGTATCTGAAATGCAAACAGTGGGTACTGCTTGGCTTTGGGGCTGAGTTAATGGGGATTGTTTGCACAGGATAAACCATCTCATTCTTCCCGGGAGATGCTTCCAACAGAAGATTTAAGAGTCTTTTTTTTTTCCCCTCTCAGCCACTGAGAAGTCAGATGGAAACCAGGCCAAAAACCTTCACCAGAGGCTCTTGATTTAACCATGCAACAGATGCATCTCAGAGTTTTAGCAAGTATTTAAGAAGGATACTAAATCTTGACAACTTTTCTGCTCTTTCATGAGGTTAAGTTAGCAACTTGTCCAGGGAAAGTAAATTTTTGCCCTCATGGTGGCAGAGATAAACTAGAAAATACAACCCACTGGACAAGGCAAAAATAACATTTGTGAAAATTTTGTTTTGTTATTAAATTGAAATGATAATTTTTGAGAATCATAAAGAACTTTTCCAAATTTTTCACCTTGTGCTGGCTTTAGCACCAACTTTTAAATCCAGAAGACATGTACACAGTATGATTATGTAAGCAGATGCCCACATATTCCAGCACATCCTCCTATCCAGGGTAAAAGTAAAGTTAGAAAGGAATTGCTTTTACACAAATTTTCCTGGAAAAAGTTATTCACTTACAAGCAATGCTTTTAATCTAAATGCAGTTTTTCTTTTGGAAGAAATCCAGCATTCATTGTGAAAAGGTTTAGGATATTTTCATATTCTAACTGGAGTAAAACAAACTTAACTAGAATTTAGTTTTATAGCCAGTCTCAGTTTCCTTATTGAAAGTGTGTCCCAGTATGGAAGTGAAAAGAAAATTTTGGTTTTTAGTACTCTCCAATACTTTCAGTACTTGCAATTTTTAACTACAAAACTCATATAAGATCTTTCTTCAATTACTTTTCAGCAGAAACACAATGAATTTAACTCACAAAAATGACTACCTGGCTAAGTAGAATGTCTAAGGAATGAGTTGGGGGTTTTGAATTTCTATCAGCTATCCATGACCTAAATAATTCTATGCTGGCATGCACAGTTTGAATGAGTAGAACTGCACAAATACATAACAGACTTGAGAAACCATGAAAGCAATCACTTATTTCTTATTTTAGAAACTTATTTAGTCTACAAGATAAAGAAATAAGTTATATTTTATAAATTAATTTCTATATTTTATAAATTTAGATTTAATAAATTTTATAAATTATATAATCATTTATAATTATGTTGGTATTAAGTGTCAAAAGTTGCAGTTGAATAATAAGATTTTTCTTTATTTAGTAGAAATATTAAAAAGGATGCTTGGCTATTTTAATATTAAAAAAACTTAAATTACTTTCTAAAAGTTATAGTTTTGTTACTTTCCTGCAGTGTTCACCACTAGCAAAATCATTACAAATCTGATACTAAAATGATGGCTACTACAGCTATACACATCTCTCATACATCTCATGTAGCTGTTTCAAAGCACTTTCCAATAAAACCCAGTTTAACACAACTCTAGTTAGAGGAAAGTTTAATTTTAACAGTCTCAAGATGAGGCAAAAGTTTGCCCCAGGTTGAACAAGAACAGGGAGGAGCACTCATCTGTCTTGGCTCTCCATCTTTTCCTTACATTTATGAACCTACATTATTTTATTGAAAAACATATTTAAACAGAAGGTGTGTCCTTCAGTGATGGTATTAGAACTAAAAAGTTCAAGAGTTAATGCAGAGCCCTAAATTCTATGTACCATCTCCAAAACTTCTGAGGTTCTCAAACAAAAGTCATGCCCAAGTCAGGATGGCACAAGCTAAAAGAGAGATGCAATCCTTCCTACCCCTGTGGCCATAAGTAAGAGATTTGCCAGTGGAAAGAAATGTTACAGCTACTTGGACATGAATTTTCATGTCATAGTTACTCTGTTTTCAGAAATCACCACTCATCAGTGCCAGCCACTGGAATTCTTCTGAAGAACAGGAAGAACCCAGACATTTCCTTCATGTCAAAAAAACAAGAGGGCTTCTATCCCTAGCAATTAAAAAATGGAAGTGCATGTCCTGACATGAGTTTTAATTACTGTATGGGGCAACTGACCTTTTTCCAGACAGTTCAGGGGCGACTGCATGAAGGGCCCATTTCCCATGGAACCAGCCTCCAAAGATTTCATCAGACAAAATGATAATGAGCTACTGCAGTTGAAATGAGCTGATTAGTTTTTCCCCCCCAGCTGCTGTTCAATTAATGAACCACTCTTAAAAATTTTGAAATTAAGTTCATGAATCATCCATGTTTATTTTCTTAAATTGAAAACTGATAAATTAATTCAGCCTCTTGGTGACAAAAACAAAAATAGTTTGAATTTCAGATCTTAAAGATGTGTTAGCAATTTGAAAAAAAAAAATAAGGCAGTTTTAAAAGCAATGTGAATATTTAGAAGCAAATATTCCTAAAGAACTGTTAAAACACAGATGATTGAAGTAGCAGTCAAAAAAGGGATGCAAATGACTCTTAAATGAAAGGTTGTAGAGCACGAGAGGTGTTTGATCCAAATAACAAACTGTTGTTGTCAATGAAAGATCTGATACAAACCGATTTAGATAATGCAGAAAAATGAACACACAATTTGACAGCTACCCTGGATTTATAGAATCATGGGATTAAATGCTTTCCACTTATTCAAAGAGGATTAGTCAGGATACATTTATTTATTTAAAGCAGATCTTTTACTGAACTAAAGAGTTTACAAATGATATGGAGTGATGGAAAATAGAAAATCCATATCAGCTTTAGCTTCTATCATTCAGCCACAGATGGGAAACTGCTTGCTACCAAACACACAAGATAGTGCATTAGCAAAATAATAATAATATTAATAAATTTTGTGCAGCCTTAAAATATTTAGTCAAGGAAAGAGAATATTAAAATACTTGTACAGGCCATTTGCAGAGAAAGCCAATAAAATGTGAACCCACTAATGAAACATCCTCAGCTAGAGCTGATCCTGGCAGAGGTGCAATGCAGGGATTATGCTGGTGGAACTGCTATAGCTACAGTGAGGATGAGCTGGAAGATATTAACAAGATGAGATTGGAAAACAGGATTCCTACAAGCAAGTCCAAGAACTGCTGAAAGCTCACTACAGGGCACTGATTAGGTCACTTCACTTTTCAGTTCCCATCTCTGTTAAGCAGAGAAGATTTTAACCTGAAAAGCACTAAAGTTTTAATTAAATGTCTGATAAGTGATTTAGTCTTACAGTAAAAGCTTCTCCTCATGAGCAAAATAATAACAGCAACATTGTTTGAAAGTTTCTGCTTGTGCCAGGATCATGTCAGAGCCTAATTTTCATCACTGCTGAAGGGTATTTATCAGCTCTGGCAGTGCTTTGTGCTGGTTCTGGGATTCTTTTTCATCACTAAGGTGCTGAAAGTCAAAATCTTATGTTTAGGATTTTTGGTAAGAAAATCTGTACATTAGAGGCCAAACAAGAGAGAAATGCCTCTAAATATGACAATAAATGGAAAATAAACAATGCAGTGTAACTGGGTCACTGGAGTGTTTGCAGATTCACAAGAGAAATTTGCATTGTAATTGTCAGTTTCTGAACTCAATATATTTAATATCCTTAATGCCATCCCCATGTTTCTGTGCTTCGAGCACTCCTGCTCCCTCTTCAAAATGAAATCACCTTCCTGGGTAGCAATTCCTGTTATCAGTGTGAACAGGTTGCACAACTGCAGCTCATAACAATATTTGTGTAGCTGGGGAATGTTGCTTCCCTTCAGAACATCCACGATCCATAGGCTTCTTTTGCCACCAAACTCCGAGCATGCAAGGCCTGTCTAAAGAATCAAGAAGGGACAAAAGGAAGTAGCCACCACACCTCCTGTCTACCCTCTGCACATGACTGGTACCAGAGACACTGCCCTGAAGGCAGAAATATGAGCTTTTGAGCTAAAATTAAAACTGATCAATGCGAGAGCCTTCACTAAATGAAGTACACGCAGTTTTAGCTGTGGTGATGTACCTGATTTAATTTGCATCACATGAAATGATCCACATAATGACAGTGACCCCTGTGCCTGTTCATTTCATTTCCCCAAACTGCTGGGCCTATCATTAACCAAGGCAAGATAAGATAACAGATGGCTGTGAATTAATCCTATCTTCAAATATCAAATGCAAAAAAACTGTCTCAATTAAGACAAATTAATTTAGATTCAGCATTCTAGAAATAAGTTGAAATGGATTTTGTGTCCACTTCAGGGTACAGTAATGAGTTAATAAATTAACTCACACTTTTTTACTGATGGGGATGTCGATAAAACAAAAGCTGTAAGGATTCCCAAATGTGTTACTTCAATCACTTTGCTTAGATTTGGAAAAGCAGATGTGAGTGGGCCGGTAGCTTAATTTAAATATTGATCCTAACTTTCTGACTAGATGTAAACACAAAAGACTTGACAATGGAGCCACTGTTTTAGGGAAATGATGATCACGTCACCTTCTCTGAATTTTCTATCACTCAAGCACACTTGTGAACTCAGTCCAATCTTGAGGACTCCTATTATAAATGCCAATTTTTTTTTTAATAACTCTTTATGGAACTTGTATATTTATTTATGTAATATATACACACATCTATAGATTAATTTCTTGGAATATATGCTAGATAAAGAGAGAGAGAAGCAGGGGCTTTGAGAGAAACAATAGGAATGCAGGACTGAAACAGCGAGGAAGCCACCTGCTTTGACATTCCTGTGCCTTATTGTTTCATAGCTGAACTCTTACTGAAACTATGAATTTGAATTCTTTGAGCTGTCTCTGGTAGACAATGCTTCATGGAGGAGCTAAGTGCCTCCAGGTCACCAGTGAAACACCAAACACTGAAAAGCAGCAGTGAAGTACTTCAAAAAAGAACAGGTAGACACATGCACTCACACAGCTCCTCTTGTGAAGATGCATCCTATGCCAGCAAACAAATGCTGCTTCTTTTCTTCTCTCCAAAGCTCAGAACACTCATAAAGTGTGAAATATTCTAAATGATTCACATCCAAGATGCATGAATCCTACTTACACTCTTCTTGACAGGTAAAAGTGTCATAAGGAATCGTCAGCACTCACGACTGAGTGGTCAAGTACCTCATTTGGTGAACAGCACTCCCGTTTCTCCTCCAAATATTCATAAGTGCCACCAATGCTGCAGACATCCTGGCTGCACAGATTATAACTGAGAATCCACCCTTTCATTCCAGAGCAATTCAGAATATACCATCACCATTCAGAGCCACCATCACCAGTTGAATATAAGGCTATCCTAATTCTGCCTAATTCTGCCAAAGCTCACAAACTGAAAACTGTACCTTGTGGTGCAGTGATGTAAAACAGACAACCTGCTGCCTTTCATTTTCTGGTTAAACTGCTGCTGTCACTGCAGACATCATCCCCCAAGATTTCTCCAAAGACTCTGATTCTCTTGGACATGAGATAGTGCTGACAATTTGAAATAGGCATGAAAGGATCTCTGTCCACATCTCCCTAATACATGGAAGCAGTAAAGACAAGACAGCTAGAACACTGTAAAATTCCAGGATGAAGGCTATGACAGACAGGAATGCTTTTCTGCCCCAGTCAAACTACCAGATTTTGCCTGGGATTTTTATTCTTATTACTCCCAACACAACTGCTCTTCACTGAAGCCATTCTGATCTGTTGTTTCATTCTCCTTATCACTCCTGTTTCCTCTGCTGCAGTTTTATTGACCACTTTTGTCTCATCCTCGATTGCCTCTCTTGTTTAAGTCATTCACTCTGATTTTACAATTCACCACTTCTTTCTACCCAGACGATTCAATTCTTCACATTTTTATTACCAAATTCCTTTAGATTTTACTCAAAGAATCCTGTGATCTGTTATGAGAAAACATTGATTTCAGTTGGGCTCAATATCAGTGTTCTTATCAATATCTATCTTGTTTAGCACAAGATCAATTTTCCACCTCAAGGGAAAAACAGATCTAAATGTTCACCCAACCATGCAAATATTGTATGTATTTCATTAGAACTCTCTGGAAGCCTCATCACACTATGGCAATGGATGCTATGAACTTAAATTATAAAAGCAGTCAGAAAAAAATAATTAATATTCAAAGAGGATGTGAGTTAACAGAATAAGAAATAAACAGTCACCCACAACCAGATGAGGATCCTCCTCTTTTCCATGTGGTGCATGTTGGCGTTTTTCCAGATGGATGTTATGTGAGAGCCCAGCAAGCGAGTTGTATTTGTTATCAGCAATTATCTGATCACAACTGACACACAAGATTTAGTCTTGAAACTGAAGAACCCACTACATAGTCACAGAAAGCAGTATTAAGTTGGTTAATCAGCTGATTTCTCTCTTCCCCCACCAAAAAGAAATAAAAATGCCTCTTTACATATTCTCTGGTGAAAGTAAAGAAAACCCTCCAAACTTTTTCAAAACGAAGACATCTTCAAATCTTTAACACAATGGAGCAGCTGCTACTGAGTTTCCTTGATGGGTATATTCTGTCATTAGGGAAATCAGAGGCCCTGCTAAATACCTTTTTTGTTTGGTTGTTTGTCAGCTCAAATACTGATTAGGTTCTCTGACAACCACATTGTTTGTTGGCAAAAATACAGAGAGAAAAAACCTTCAGTTGCAACTCACATTCTGCAGAAGCAGTGGATACACTCAGAGATATTTTGTTAAACTCATTTACAGTAGGAGATTTTACAATTATTTAAAAAAACAATGTAGAAAAGCCCAACATAGATGATTCTTTCAGTATTGCTGTGCAAAAATGATATAAAATCTTTTAAAATAGTAAATCTAAAGGCAGATAGTATACTTGCAAATTTTACTCAGGAAATATTAAGTTTGCAATTAAAGTATATTTTGAGTAAAACAATACTGAGTTCTGAAACTAAGCATAGTATTTAAAAAGATGAGTCAGAGTATGAGCTACTTGACAAAAGAAACTTCAACAAAGAGGAGTTTGTGACAGAAGGGTAAGGGCCCTTTTTTATCTTACCATAGCCTTGGATATAAATCAGAGCTGACCGGAACAATAGTATTTACATGGCAAGCTGTGAAAGCCTAAAGAGAGATTTCTCTACCTTCATCTGGAAAAACCCACATCCAAACACGCCATCTGCCATGGCCTGCCCAAAGCCACTGTGTCCTTGAGTGCTGTGGACATCTCCAGGCACAACCAGCCTACAATTAACTTGGACCCTGCTCTGCTGATATTCAGTCAGTGCAGAGTGGGACGTGTGTGGAGACACATTGGGCATGCTTGCACACAGTCCCATTCTAAACTATTCTTTTTAAACTGCAATGCCCCAAATTAACAGGCTTCAGATCATGGAATACATAAATTTTACTGATAGTTATAATATTGATAGTTATAATAGAAAATATGAAAAATTATCTGGGCAAAATTGTTTCAATTATAACTAGGAATACATTCTACATAACATCATAAATACTAAATATGCTCTCAATGAAATGTTGAAATTTCTAATGACAGAACTCTGACAGTGTCTAAAACTTTTAACAATACATTAAAATTTGTCTCTAGAAAGACAAGAAGGAGAGAATATCAATTTAATGCTGAAAAAAGGGCCCCCTTATTTACTTAATTTATGTGTTATTCTGTGCCAGCCAGTGATCATAAATATGTGTCTATACAGTCTGTCCCTCAGCAGGGGAGAGAGGGTGAATAACAGTATTGCCACTACAATTCTTGTGAAAGAAATATGTGGTTTGTAAACTTCATTAGAGAAAGCACTGAAGCATGTTTCAAAAGAGGGACTCTAAAGTGGAAACAAGGCAGGACATGACATTAGCTAAAAATTTCATAGAAAAAGGTTCTGTAGTCAGAAGGAGCCGTATTTGTCATCGAAACATGCAACAGAGAAAATGGAGATAAATAAACAGGGAAAAAAACAGCTGCAAGAAAACCTTGGCGCCTCAAAACCTGAAGACACTGACAGCAGGGAAACCCAAGATTGCAAACACAAAGTGCTTGAAGGTGGTTTGGACAGTCAGAGAATGTAATGGCATTTTGGTTAGACTGGTAAAGGAAGACTCAGGAACAGCAAAAGAAAGCTGAGGATACTCCACAACTTGCTCAAACTCTCTGTGAAGTTTCAAACGAAGTATAGAAATGGTTTGAGCACGTCACCCTGATTGCACTGATCAGTTTAATTGCAAGGCTTCTTCTGAGTGGAGTCCACCCTTCATATCACCCTCCTTTCTTCCTCTCGGAGGTGAGATCTCTGTAGTGATTTAATGTATCACAGATGCAACACGTATCTAGGTTTTGGAGCTAAAAAAAATGCTTAACCATTTTTGCCACCCAGTTTCTCCTTCAAAACCTACAGTTGTGGTCTTACTTTTTAAGATTTTTTTTTTTATTTTCAATATTTCTGAGAAGTACCAGAAATACACTACCTAGAAAACTGCATCTTGAATTTACCCACAGCACTAAAACAGGGATGGCAGCAATGCCAACATTTTCAGAAGCCTCAGTCTTGACCTGAGAGTAGGATATGGTCTTTTTCAGGTCAATATTTGACCTGTTTGTGAATCTCAGCAGGAGTCCACAGCAGTGGCCATTACGAGGGTGATTCCAGGTGCAAAAATCTATCTGGTTCAAAATAATATAGTGTATTTCATAGTGATCAAGGAATAATTTTTGGGTAGTCAGGCCAACCAAAAAGGTACAAAGCAAGAAGCAAAAATTTTAGGAGATTTTTTCTTCCGATTTTTGTTAGGAGACAATACACGTGTTGTGTGGAGAGTCTGACCAAATACCAACCTAATAATCCACCTGCACTCCTTACATTACCTCTGTTTGAAGAATTACACTCAGCAAAAGTGTTGAAATGCAGCTAAAGATGTCAAAAACATTTACAGGCTAAACAGATCCCAGCTCAGATAACTCCATTTCAAGCAATCTAAATTCATCCCCATTATCACTTAAGTGAGCACTACGGCTGTTAGCAAACCCTACACAAATATTCAGATTTTTGTTTTTCCTGTCATGCTGAAGGTTATCTCCCCAGTTGCTCTGAAAAATCAGGTGACAACCAGTTCCCATGATGCTTTAAGGGCTGTCAAACTGTCCATCAAACTGTCACCTGACCAATCGTTCCCGTGGTTCTTTTAGACTTCTCGTATGATAAATTGAAAGGCACTATTATCTGCCTGTTGTGAAGAGGAACTGCTTAGGCTTTGATAAGATATCACTAGTCCCAGGTGAGAGGAGGCTGACAGCACATCAAGACAAGGAAACACATGGAGACAGTGAACACAGGAGCAAAAGGTTTACAAACATCTGTTGTCATTATTTATTACCCCTTTCCTTGGTTTTAGCTCTATCCTTGTTCTACGTCAGTTTAAAAAGAGACTTTCCTTTCTTCCCAGCCAGTTTTAACGGCTGCTATTTTTAAACCTGTTAGTTGTAGAGTGAGAAATATTTCAAATATGAAAGATGTCTTTAATAAAAGGTTGCAGTAGCTACTTTTTTGATACATGTTGCTTTTACCATCATTATATTTGAAGTTCTATATGACTCTCATGGTGCAATTACGTAATAAGAAAATGAGAAACCCTGTAGGATATGAAGACGTTTTAAACTCCACAGTTATTTTTTTTCATTGATACCTTGAGACCTGTTCAGTTTCCTTGCTGATATATCAGCTCTGTCCTTGTACATGTATCTAAAGTTAGCTGAAGATTCCTCAGAGCCCAAACAATATGTTGTTACTTATTGTGGGCTGTCAATAAAAAGAAGCTGGTTGCTAACATCACCACCTTGTGTACAAATATTTGTTTGCATGCAATTTTAAATGATTTTAGGCAGTGCTGCAATTTCATTAGACTGCACTGCAAAACCTCTGTTGGACAAAATAACATCTAAATAATTTTTTATCACTAAAAGTATATTTGAGTCCTTCAGATTTGTCTGACTGTAATCTTATGTTCATTTGAATTAAGACTGACAGCAATCCTCTACATCCTGTGGACAAACCCTATTCACTGGACTAAACTGTCAAAAATGCACAAAACGAGGTTTTAGTGGTGGTAAATGTACCTCCAAAACTACTAATAAAGGTAAGGCTCATAATTAAAATACATTCAACTGATTTCTAAGCCCTCTTTTCCAATTGAAGACTCTATTGAGAAATAATGGAATATGACATTTTGAGGCACTTTCAACTTCCTCACATTTTAAATATAGATCTGATTTTAAAAGTGAAAACTCAGTTCATCCATGGCTACAAAGCACCCTGATCAATAAACATGATAAGATGCTCCCTTCATGAGCCAGGTGACAAAGGTGCAGATATAGTAACCACTGAAATCCATAATACCAAGCTGATTTAGACAGGATGGTTTCTTTTATCCCTTTTCATGCAGAAAATCAGTTAGTGTCAAGTGTGGTAGGCAGAGAAGAAAAACAAGAATGAAATAACAGGGCATTTTCCCATTCTCAAATGAAAAATTCTGCTGAGCTAAAATATTCTCTCAGTTATTGCTGACCTGCTGGCTCACAAAGCAGTGCTCTCTGGGCACTTTTCAATAAGAAAAGCACATGGTCCCTTTCTCCAGGTCATTATAATGGAAAGATGTGGGAATATTGAAAAGAAAGAGACAGTATACACTGAGTGGTTGAGGTGGTGGCTGATTATTTGGATAATCATGTTACTTTAAACCCATATTCCTTCTGTTTCTCTGATCTTTGAAGGAAGAAGCTCGATTGCAGAGGAGGTAGGGACTTTTCACATGGTATCAGGAAAATAGTATTGCATGTAGAGACAGGGAAGAAACTGCACTCTGCATATGAGCAGCTGATAACTGGGCTATAAAGGCAACAGCAGGTAAAATGGGCAGGCACAGTCATACAGGGCTCAGCACATGGGCAGAAGGCTTCAGGGTGGTACAGGACAAAGCTGTGGAGGGTTTCAGACACAGGAACAGCAGCTGGATGATGTCAAAAGTGGTTTTGCCCAGCCAGGTAAGACTTCAGGTTGAGTGCTGATGGGTGTAGGAAGCTCCACTGAGGAAGAAGCTAAAAATGAACACACTGCTCAGTACAGTATTTTGGTACTACTCTCAGTAGTGCATTTAGCATTGATCCTGCAGTAACAGAACTCTCTGACACAAGCAGAAAGTCTTCTGCAAACAGAACGTTCGAAATTGCTTAGATAATGCCAAAGTCAGCCTTAAGCTGCAAATCCGTGAAATACTCAGGCCATTGGGGCTCTAGATATTTCTCCACTGACCATTTAGGGTTTGAAGAAAGACAGCAAACATATGGAATACACAAGTCTACTGCTTTATATTAATAAATTAATTACGTTCACAGTGAAGAATTATTAAAGGAGATTAATACCCAGTTTTTTGGTTGTATTTTGCTCACAGCTTGTTGCATTTACCTCCTGATGGGGAGTTTTGTCTGCACAGACTGTAAATGAAGAACAGGACTGTGAAAAAGCATCTGATCCTGAGCAGCTCCATGTTCTCTGCCTCATCCACGCTGACAGAGTCCCAGTATTCCAGTCCTGCACCTACTTACATATGCAGCCCTTTTCAGTGTCCAACACATGCTTAACAAACCATGAAAAAACATTATCTAATCTCTGTTCTGTATATTATCCCCTCTTTAGAAGTTCTTTTAACAAATATAGAAAGTGTTACCAATATGATTGAAAATGGAACTGATTTGCTGTTCTAATGACAACTGCATTTTCAACACTGTTGACATAGCACAGGTTACAGCTGGGGAGCTGCCTGAATGAAAAAAAAGGAAGTTAAAATAGGAGAGAGATGAGCACAGAGAGGTAGAAGGGGAAAGACTGTAATGATTGAGGAAAGGTTGGCTCAGATCAGCCTGAGAGACAGGAAGTGGCATAGAAGAGACAGTAACTGATTATAGAAGTTGAGTCTTCTTCAGATATAAGAAAATTTCATGGAACACTTTCTTCAAAGGTCAACCTTTTAAGAATTTAGGTGCAGTCACACAGGAATACTCAAAGAACTAAATTTCACCAGAAGCTTCCCTAATCTCTGGGTCATTCAGCTGGAAGGAAGAGGCTGCTTGGCAGTGGAAATACAGAGCTGTCATTGCATTGGATTTGCTCTGGCCATCATGTGCACCAAAATGGCAGACTTGGGTCATGCCCAGTTTGGGATCTTGTTTTAATGTTGTGTGGTCTAAGACAGCAGAATCTCCTCTTTGGGACAAAGAGCCCTGTAGCTCCCTGCAGCCCAGAGTCCCTACATGGGCCCCCACCTGAGCCAGGAGGAGACACTCACACTCTCTATCAGAGGTGATTTCACAATGGCTCAAGAGGACAAGATGGTAGATTTAACCAAAGGCACAGACAGCAGAACACTGTACCAGTGGGTAACCCAGGATATAAACTCACAGGATGTTAGCTGGGCTTCAGTCATTATTTACCCTTTAATTTTGCTTTTGCAGTAAATGCAAGGCAGATTGCTTTTGTCTCCTTGGACAGGAGACTACCTTAACTGACCTCATACTATCTGTGGATAGTAAAGCCTGTAATGTGGTTAGACATCTCAAAAGAGCTGACATAGCCTGATTTGATATTTCCGGTATTTTTTCCAATATCTCTTAGTGTGAACATATTTTCACTTTGACAGATCCCTCTGGGTTTACAAAACCTTCTGGACTTCTGCAAGACCCTGTGTACAGACAAGATGTGATAACACAGTACAGTGGAATGTTGGCCTTGTCATGGAGGTAGGCCAAAAATCTTGCAAGAGCAATGGTAACATCACTGAAAATATATGAGAATAAGAACTGCCATCTTAAGTAACCTAAAACCTCTCAATGTTACTACTTTTGAAAGCCTCTCTCCTTTTGGACCTTGGCCCTGCCTATGTGTACAAGTAAGTGAATGGAGGCAAATGTAATAGGACTACTCATGCATAAAGCTGGTCACATGCATTAACGCTGGCAGGAACAAGGACTTTCTTTTCATACTTACACTAGAGGATAGTAAAAGAAATGCTGCTCAAAGAAATCCATCAACTAATTCAAACTCTAAGCTAGCTACTTCAGAACCTCGTACAATGGCCACACTCAATGGGTCCATTGAAGACCTGGAGATGAAGTAAAAACAGGTTTCTTTTTGAAGAACATTACGGGATCAATATAGTGCCGTGGATATTAGGAAAAGTCACTTTAATAAAAAGGAAATTGCACATAATGTAACAAAACAATGGCTATTTGGAAGGCCCTGAAGAAATGGAACAATGTAATATGATATTTCTTAACTTCATTTCCCATCCATTGCAGAAATCATAACAATAAAGTTTTCTACATAAGCAACTTTATGAGCTGAAAGAAGAGAATGTATAATTCCTTTCCTTGGACTAAGCCAAAAGAAATGAAGAAAAAAATTGATTCTTCTCTGTTAGCCTCCTGTGTAAAATTTTTCTCCTTATCATCTCATCTAGTCATATCTTTCTGCAGTTTGAATTACCCTCTTTTCCTCAATCTGGTAAGGCAGTGAAAGGATGTTTGTTCTGCTAATTAACTTTATTACCCTGATAACTCCCTGCAGCCTTTGACGAAAACAATTACCGTTCCTCTTTTTTTTTTTTTTTCCCACTGGCAAAAAAAAAAAAGAAGGAAAAAAAAAAAGAAAAAAAAAAGACGACTATTAATTAGAAACGAGGCCCCGGTCCCTGCCATGTTAGCCTGCCACGTTCTCAGACCCTCGAGCGGGATAGCATTACATTGTCAGTAGTAATTTAGCTCTCATCTGTCTCTGCTAATTATTGTCACATTCATCAAATTCATCAACAAAAGTGCTCTCAGAAGGATTGCATATTTGCAGTTAATACAGCATAAACTGGTATTACCCATCACCACATTTGTGATGATGAGAGGGACACAACTTATTCATCCCTAATTAGAGCAAGCTGGGTAATTAATTATACATTCCGCCTTATTACTTCTGAGTTCCCAGATATTGTTTGTCTAAAAAGGGGGAGAGAGAGGAAGAGAGAGAAGCCTGAAAATTAAAAAAAAAAAAAAAAAAAAAGGGAAAAAAAAAGAAGGGGGGAGAGAGAGAGGAGAGAGAGAGAGAGAAATGTGTGATGTGTTTTGTCACATGTGCTATGCCATAATTCCCACCTGACAAACTAGCTGAATCAGTAGAAAATTGCAAGTTGTCAGCAGCAGAATAAACTGCTGTAATAGCTGATTAATGATCAACACCTGTGACAGGTGCTACACGGGACTGTAAACTTGGTGTGATTAACAGTCACCGGACGAATAAATATTAGTGACAGTCAGCGGAGAGCGAGTTTGTGTGTTTTAACAAATCTCACACATTACAGTTATTGATATTTCCAGTGCAGGCACTTTCTTTTTGGTAATTATCTGACAACACTGGAAGTGTGTTTTAATCCAGTATGTTTGTTTCTCTTCTCTTTATTTCAGAGTTCAAAATGGTGTTTTGACAAGATGACCTCAGAGAGCTCACAGTTGCAGATAAATAGAGAATAGTCACAAATACTTTGTTCCATGTCCAGCTTATGGCAACACTCCCAAATATTCTTTTGAGGTATTTAAATATATGCATATATAAGCATACAGAGATAAAAACAAATATTGTATATGTATTTTTGGAGCTACATTTTCAAAGCTGGTAATCGTAAAAGTCAACTCAGTTTTGTTTCTTATACATGCATACACCTTCTTATTACATACACCTGACTGCTGCGGGAGATCAGTATTTCTTTTATTTTACCATCAAAGAGGAACAAATTTCTTTTGAAGGACAACTTCATTCTCATTAATTTAGACTTAAAAAATTCCCATTACAATGGAGCATGAAAGTTTCCCAATTGTGTGATTGCTCTATGCTCAGCACAGTAGTATTTAATCAATTCCCAGATACAACTAGAGCTATATCAGGATTCTCTTTGGATGGCATAAACCACATTTTTCATCTGTGTGCATGGTTACAGATATGCTGATTAGGTAAAATATATATTCTTGTGCAAAAAGACATGTATTAGAAAGTGAAAAGACATGAACACAGACTCGGAGAAGCCAGTAACTGCAGATTTTGCCAGCAAACCAATTTTATTCTTAAACTCTAAACATGATATAACGACACTGTCTTCCTCTACCAAGTTCTTTACTGGGCCAAAACAAGAGAAAACACAAGTCATGAGTTCAGATTTTCCCCTGTGCATGTGAAAAAATCTAATTTTTTGTCAGATATATTTGATACATTGGTCTGTCTATGTGACAGTTCAGCTATGTTAGGTCTGTTAGAAAAAATAAAGCTCTGTATTTTCCTCAGAAGAACTTCTTGGTATAGGTAGAAGTAATTAAATAATTGTCATTAAATATATCCTACCTGCCAAGCTTTACCTGTATCATGTAGCACATTAGGAGACATGGAAAGGAGTAAAAGGCAAAGAAATTAGTGCTCATATCACCTACTGGAGAGAAATAATATTTGCCTACACCACAAAATCTTTCAGTCATTTGAACCTTTAATGGAAAATCCTGAACACATGGAACTGGCCTGTAGATTCTCCTTTCTGACTCACAGTCCTGCATCCATAACAACCAACTAGATTTTCTTTTTCCATTCCATGTTTTCTAACAACATCAGAAAAGAAAACTTTCATTCCTTGGTCTAATTGATTATGAACTGGCTTTTAGGCATGAATTGTCACATGAACTCTTCTTTCTGATGTGGACAAATGTGGGGAAGAGCTTTAAAAGGGGTGGCATTTTGGGTCACCTGAGAACCTCCCCATATGAAACAACTTCCCATGAACTTCCTTGTCATTCTTTTACAGTCAAAATACGGAGGAACCGAGAAACAACACAAGTACCATCTCCACAAGCCCCAACACTTGAATATTAGTTTAAATACATTTAATATTTGTCCTTTAATAATGAAAAGAAGGTGGAAATACCATCCAGTACGCTCTTGAGGAAAATATTATTCCTATTTCTTTTTACCAATGTATCCTTCAGTTCCCCATTTTTATTTATTTCTGCACCAGAAATATAAAAATTCCAAGCAACCCATTTACAAAAAATGCTGATAGATGAAAATACATTTTGTGGATAATAGTTTGCTAGGTATAATACTTTTATTTTCTGATTAATCTCCAGTGTAGCAACCTGAAACACAGAAGTAATAGCTTGAAAGCTTTATGCAAAACATATGTAAATTTGCTATGCCTTGGTACAGATACATGTGAATAGGCAGCAGTGCAGTGAGCCAACAGCCTCGGAAGGAGGCCAAGCCCACATCCAGATGCCACTGATAGAGAGACACTGTGTGGCATCAATGCTCCCAGCTGCTAGGCTCACCAGGCTTTTTTTACAACATTTGCCTGTACAAGACCTTGCAAAGCTCTCTAGTGATAAAGCATAATAACACACGGAAACAGTTCCAGTGAGTATAAAAATATCTAACCATAAAAAAATCTTAAAACAAATATTTTCTTATTTAAGCAATTGTTGACTATCTGGAAATTGCATTATCACTTTATTGAAGAAAAGACAGAGGAAATAAGTGTCTCAAAATTAATGCTGAATTTAACAACTTTTTAAGGTGATTTTGCATCTTTCAATGCTATATTTTATGAAATTGAGTCCGTGACCAGTTCCACATATACACACATAAGTACGGTCTTTAAAATGAAGGGTGGATATAAAACTCAGGGAAGAGATCAATTTGCTTCAATTTGCTGTGCTCTGGAAAATTTGTAATTTGAAAAAAATCTTAAAAAAATAAAAAGGAAAGAAAAATTGAAACTATCAAAAGACAATAGCATAAGCATTAATCAGGCTTCAGACAAGGAGAAATTACTAATTCCCCTGTAAATTACAAATCTTGTTATTTTTCTTCACTTAATATGTTGCAAATCTAATTTAGCAAGTAACTCTCATCCACTCTCTAAAGTAGAGCACGTTAAAAGAAACCTAAGCAAGTTTCACCAGGAAAGCAGCCATTGATGAACCATCGGACTCAATTCAACTAAAATCAATTTGGGATTGCAATTCAATGTCACTGTCACTCATACTGGTCAAGCTGTGAATCAATCATAAATAAGCTTCAAGAGAGGTATCCCTTTGTTTTGTAATAGTTCACTAAAATTTTTAGAGTAAGAGATATCATAAGAGACTTTCCGATTATTCACTGACCCGTAGAACACGTTATCAAATTTCATGTGGAAATGAATGTGTGTCTGAAGCAAAAACACTGAATTCAAAAGCAAATCCTTTACCTACTAAATCACACAACTGCAACAAAAAATTACCCCCCCAAAATTACAAGAGATCTTGACCCAGATCAAAAGTATTAGCAAAGTTCTCCTTTCATTCATTCCCAAACGTGAAGAAAAACCTCTGTCAGAGAATAACATTGTCACAAATAAATCTTAGAAATCAATTAGAAATATTATTTGCTTTCTATAGATATTTCTTGCACAACAGAGCAAGGACAACCAGCATAAAATCAGAAGAGTATGAACAAGCATAGTTGTTCATGTCACTGCCTTTACCACTTTAAAAAAGAAATAAAAATTAATGATTGTTGAACTGTATTCTGGGACATTTTGGCTTTTTGTGCTTCTTCCTACACTGTTAACTGTGTAATTTTATCAGCATCTCATCCACACAAGATTTCCAAGATATTAACTTGATTTCTTTGTACAACTCCTTTTCAGAAGTCATTTGCAATGCATCTGCATCCTTTAAAGGAAGAAAAAAATATGCAATTCACCTGATGAAGATAGAAAATTGTAATTACAGGCCATCCAACAATTTTGATAATTTCAGCAAGACAGCTTGCTGAAAACCATGTCTTTTAGTTTAGAAAATCACACAGAGCTGCTCTAGAGTGTTGTCTGTGGTGCAGAACTGCACAGGGGAGAACTGGGAAGAAAACGCAGCAGTTTTGGTACAGACTCCCCTGTTTGCAAGACTTTACTGGTGCTTCTCATGGGCTGAAACCTTTGCAGGGGGAGCTCACTGGTCCCCTTCATTATCAGCAGCAACTTTTCCAGTACATGGGCACAAAGAAGTTCACCCTTTTTGCTTTTCAGAAAACCTGAATGAGTGGATACACCCAGAGTCCACTACAAGTAAACATTTCAGGAATACATGGTGTCACTGTGGAAAGGTAGCCAAGGGAATATCTCTGGGGCAGAAACTTGGCCAAACTTCTGAATCGGTGAGACAGCTGCCTACTTTTTCCATAGAACCTTTAAGCATCTTAAACTTCTTGAACAACCTAATATTTTCCATCTTAAGAGTAATATTCTTTCTACAAATGAATAAAAATCTAGGCAGCTGATAGCATTCTTTTTCCTGTTTGTGATTTTTCCATAAGAAAAGATGGTTCTACATGCATTAGTATTCAATTTAAGGACTCTTAACTAAGTCAACAGATGAAGTCCAATATATGATTTAATTTTGAGTGAGTGGTTGTTTCCAAGATAAAACCAGATTTTAGCACATTTAGGTTTTTTCCTTATATTTTCCATTTGCACATATGCTGCCTATAACCCTTCAAATTTGAACACCCAAAGATTTTTAAACAGAAGGATCAGCATTTCCCCCAGATGTCCTTATTAAAGAGATGCAAATATATTTTCTTTAACAGCAGCATTAATTTCTCTACAAGCTTCAGTGTGTCATCATTGATGCATCATTCCAATAAAGACCTGCACACACGAAATGCTCATCCATGGAGTCAGCAGTTAAACACATGAGGTTTAACACAGCAGACACAGCTTTCATGGCACTGCTAAAATTCCTGGTGACTCTTTGCAGGATTACTGAGATGGCAACTGCATGTCTCACATTGGGAAAAATACAGGACACAGTTAGTGAGCAAAATCTAATTTTAGTTACCCCAACATGCACTGAATAAAGTCACTGACTTCAGTGAAGCCATTCTGGATTTTCATCCTCACATTTGGCATTCTCCTGAGCAGAAACAGCCTAAAGAGACAAACATCAACCTCCATATGATAAATACTCTCCAAATGATACTTTATTTCTACTTTATATTTCTTCTCATGACTATTTTTTCAATGCCAGGATGAGGAAAACATTGTTTATAAAATCAGTTTTTCCAGAAGTGAGGCATGTTGAACACCAAAGGAAAAAGTCATTTGGGAGAACCATTGATGGCTTTGAAAAACTAACTTAACCATTACACACCATTAATTCTGGTACCATTTTTATGAAAAGCAGTACATGAATTGATGGAAGTTGAGATAGCCAAAATAAAATAGTACTTATCTGACATACACTTGGTGTTTATATTTAGGAGATGACACATAAACACAAGAAAAAATCAAATTGAAAATTGAGAAAAGGCCCCTAACAAATCAGTAAGATGAATCAGAAAAAAATACAGCTTTTTGCTATTTTAAAGCATGTTCCTCACCTATTCTCTTAACCATAACACCCTCTCAGAATGACATTTAAATACAGAGAAATGCAAAAAAAGAATAAAAATTCTAGGTATGCCTACATATTTAGATGCCTGTTTCTCCTCTCCATAAATATTCTTTACCACTAATTCATTTTTCTGCTTAATTAAACTGTAAACTGTGCAGGATAAATGTTCTTTGTCATTACACATTTCTTGGGTAAATAGCATTTGGACTTCATTTTGAGCAAGGATGCCTCAAAACTGTGTTGTATCATAATATTAGAATATGGATGCAGTATTTACATGGTTTACCTGATAAAGGTCCAGCATCAGATTTTAATCTCATTTACAATCACACTATAAAAGGGACACAAGTCAAAGAAAAAGCAAACCAATCTTGCTTGGACTATACTTAGATTTAGCTAGCTACTGAATATTTGTTTAAAAGTCACTAAAATACACAAACCAAGAAGTTAGAGTCTGATGCAAGCTTTGAAGGATACAACATTTTAGGATTAAGACTTATAAAGCTTGGCAAACATTAGAAGCCAAATTGTGTCCACTTGTACAGGAACACCAGGAGGCCAAGAGGAGACAAAGAAAGGGACATAACAGGGAAGGTTGTCCCCAGGTGAGCCCTTGGAACACTCTGGGCAGAGCAGAGAGAGAGGAAAGTGTTGGAATTCGAACTTCTGCCCACAAATCATTGCTGATCAAAGAGAAATCCATTTCTGCTGTCACTCAAGGCACTTGAAGTCCTCCAAGTACTTTTTGTGTTTCAGAAACAGTGAACAAAAGCATTTGGGACTGCATTTCACTGGGTGCTTAATATGAATGGTTTTAATTTTCATAGGAACTCTTTTCAAGGTTGCCACTACCATTAACACCATATTTTAAAAATAATACCAGAACAGGTTTACAGGATTTAAAGGAAAGCTCCTGTTTATGTATAATTTGCCTAACAAAATATTAGCTATAAAACTTTGTTAAGAAAGAACCATTCCATTTTAAGTACTAGAATACAGCAATTACAATGTCATATGATTTAACAAATTATTTAACACTTGAAGACATCCTGGAAGGTTTAATGGAAAATATAGATCCAAAAATGAGAACCAAAAACCCTCATTAAAAAAAATAAAATATCTCTCTTTCTTGTTGCATTCTCTATTTTCTGGAATAACTTGGAAAGAATCATGCTACATTTTGTTAGATTGCTGTTCAATAGCTTTCAAAATTGAATATTTGATTTGAAAGTAGACATAGCTATGTTGAAATCAAGTTTAGACAATCTATGCTTTGCAACATGACCTAAAGTTGTCTTTTCTTAGGGTAATTCCATGTAATGGTTTTCAATTGCATAATTCATTGACTTATTAAGGACTAAAACTAAAATGTAAGTAACAATATTCAGCAGAGGGACACATAAAAAGTCAGCCAAATCAGGTATACCAGTATTTTTCTCTATCCAAAGAAATGCCAAGTTTTCCCTATGAAAGAACAGTCACAGGAAGTTTATAATGATGCTTAAAAGCAAACAAAAAATGACCAGCAGCAGCAACTCCTTATACTCCAGGAGAGTATATACTCCTTATACTCCTAGAAGAGAATTCAATCTCCTGGGACACTGCACAGCCACAGGCATGGAACACCTGGGTCAGGCACAAACTGCAGGGAAATCCCTCTCCAATCCCCAACCAGCCCCAGCCTGGCCTTGGCTTTCATGGCAAGCTCCTGTTCTGCTCGCTGGCTTGATGAACATTGGCTTCCAGGAAGGGAATTTTATCTAAGAAGTCTTACTCTAATATAGCTTGCATCAATTTCAGTTTTATATAAGCACATATTTAACAGATAGATGTCTCAGATTTGTTGAGATTTCCTGAGAATTCCTTATTTGTGGTAGGAAAACTATAAAATGCTAAGTGATACCATTGCAGAGATCAGAAATTCATATGAATGGAGAAGAAAAGTGAGAAAGAAATTTTTTATTCTTATATCTGGAGAGACAGAGAAGGGAGAAAAAGTTTGGATCTGCAGTCAGGCTTCTCAAGGATTCATATATGAAGAGATCTAAGGATAAAAATTATTTCCATGCAAATTTTGTATCTTAAAATTATGATTTGGAAAATATGATGACATAATAATGCAAAATAGGTGATTACTTTGAGTCAGCTATACAGTTTGCCCATAATAAAAGGGCACAACTATGTTTACACCTGAAATAGATCTCTATATGATTTAGAGAAATAAATAAAATGTAAATATATAAGGTTTAGTTTTAGCTTTAATTTGATGAACATGCAATCAGTGCATGTGCATGTTCCAGATTAATCTTTAAAACAGTGGGTTTGTTTCTCCAATTCTCCAAAAATAAGATCACCAATAGTTACACAGAAGCAAGTACAGATTTGATTTATTTTAAAAATTAGTACTTAGATTTCAGTAATATTCATTTTTACCCTGCCATATAAATTAATTTTAGATTATTTATTTATTAAGCCAAGCTACTGAATATCTATTCACATTCTAGCTAAAGAAATCAGTAAAAATGTTAAATATAAAACATATGCAATTTTAAGATGGCATTGTATTTCTGAAACATTTTGGTAAGAATATTAGGAATATCTTTTCCAATGAAGACCTAGCAGCGATGTTTTGAAGAGTGACAGTGTGATCAGTCAAGGAGTCTGATTTTTGAATTCTTGTCCAAACAAGTCCAATCTACATATCATTATTGCCTTCTAAAAAGAGAATTTAATGGGAGCTATGTCTCCAAAACTGAAGAACTAAGCAGTACAAGGTACTATTCTAAAACTTTTAAATTTTAATGACATACATTATTTTTTTCAAGGGAACAGAGTCCACAGTTTCATTATTTTCCTTCCTAAACTAGGGAGAAAAAAGATGATAGGTAGTGGGTCACATACATTAACATGATGTTGGTTTAAAAGGTCATCCTGAGCTCAGGTTCAGCCCTTAAGTCCATGAGCAACTCCTGGAGGTGCTGAGTGCACTCCTCATTCTTCAGGAAGCCAAAGGCAGAGGGAGGGGCTGCACACACGGCAAGATCTTACAAGTCAAAATTGACACCTGACCCAGTTAAAAATTCTTTCTATATTACATGAATTTTGGTTTGAAAGCCTAATTATTTAATTTTCCATAGTGCACAGTTTGCAAGTGCTGAAAAATTTCTGTATCTTCTGAGCTTCTCTGAGGAGAAAGAGCACAGTACCATCGAGCAACCCCTAATAAGTTATGCAACCCCTAAGACAGGGGTACAAGGTAAGTGCTGCCTGGGTCCAGCCATGGAAGGCTTTTTTTATGAATATCAGTGGCTCATGAATATAAACAGATACAGAAAAATAAAATTTATAAAACCTAGACCTGGGAAAAAAAATCTCAGAGATCAACAACTCCGAAAGAATCTAGTGTCGCATTCCTAAGAATGTCAGATTAAACTAACATGTGCCAGTCAATATTGGTACACTGTGACCCTTGATGCCTCCTAAGCAAAACTATTAAGTCCAACATTTTCTCCTGTAAGCACTTATCTGTAAGGATGGCTAACATGTCCTCTAAAGCAGATATTGAAACTGATTGGACAATAGGTAGATACCAGACAGGGGCCTGGGGGCCGACCTCTAGAAATAGGGGGAGAAAATCTTAATCTGCAACACAATGCAGCTCTCTTGAAACCCTATCATTTTCACTTCCCATGTGTCTGCTGCCTGACTGTGAATGGATTTGAAAAGGAATGGTTAGTGCTGAAAATTGGATCAGAGCTAACATTCTCTCATTTTTATCAGCAGCTGCCAAAGGTCATCTGACATAATAGCTGATGAATTCAAGCCCAGTGGATTTCATTTGCAATTTTCAATTTACTGAGGCCTCCAAACCCCACAGTGATAAAAGCTTCCCCTATCGTGGCCTGTCACAAACATCAAGAAACTGCACAAACCCACAAGAAAGAAATAGGAGAAAGCTGTGCATCATCACAGTTACAGATAAGGAGAACAGGAAGAAACAGTATCATGTAGAAAGGTGTGGAGCAGCATGTGTGGTTGAGTTTCTAAATGCCAATTGTAATGAAAAGACTATGAAGAGCAATCAAATAACTTCTACAGAATAACACCATGGTTCCCCTCCCCCCTTCAGTTTC
The DNA here is from genome assembly GCA_020086605.1 of Lanius collurio. Classification (NCBI taxonomy): domain Eukaryota; kingdom Metazoa; phylum Chordata; class Aves; order Passeriformes; family Laniidae; genus Lanius; species Lanius collurio. Next base: position 17,980,215 of record JACBWW010000019.1, read on the forward strand.
AAAATTGCCTTCTAATCTCTTGCTTGACATCGTGAAGATAAAAGTGAAAGTGAAAAAAACCTGTTTATTTAGACATGGAAAGTATTGTACCGTTGATATATTTACTGTAGTTTTGATTTACAAATTCCTGCTATTAAGAGACCTATTATCAGAGAAACTATGTCAGTGCCAAAGAAGGAATGCTTTTGTTTGCTGCCAGATGGACTGCAGATCTTTACTTCTGAACCACAGGGAACACAAAGGAGCTCCAGTCCATGGGTGCTGGAGGCTTCAGAGTCTACTCATCCATACCCATACATTCAGAGACTTTTCCATATGTAACTACATCCACCATAGATCTTTGTCACATTGACATTCTGAGAAGTTTGCATGGGAACCTCCTCCAAGTGATCAGGGAAAATAACTAACTAAATCCCAAAGCTCTTCTTACTGGAAGAAACATCTTTTGCTGAAAGGGCAAGTAGCTCACACTCTCAGCCTGTCCATGACTAGGATGAAAGATTGTGTACAGAAAAAAAATATAGTTTCATCTGTAAATGCAAAAAAAATTATTTCCAGAGCCTAACCCCCAATTTCAAAGTACCAATTCAATCCCAAATGCAGTAGTAGCATTTGAGGCTACCATCTACCATGTTCATGACTTTACTTTCAACTCTACTACTTGTTGCAGTGGTACAAACTCAAGTTTCTCCTCTCAGTAATCTCAACTAAGTCAAATAAACAGGAAACAAACACTGCCAGCTGGATTCTACTTGGACTCAAAACCAAGGATGCAAATAACTCAAAGATGGTTTCTACAGTGAAAAGCCCTTGGTTAGTGGGAAACATAAAATCAGAGGAACGCCAAGTACAGACATTATACAGTGAATAATGGCACATTATTCTGTGCTTGGAACAGTTCAGCTTGTCTTTTGACAAGTTATAAAGATCCCAAAAAGGGAATTGCTTACGATGATTCTCTGTTGATTAGCTGTAGATAAATAAGTATCGTGGAATTACAGAATAAACTGAGTTGGAAGGAATCAACCAGGATCATCGAGACCAACTCTTTGCCCTGCACAGGACTGTGGCAGTAAGCAGTTCATCTGAGCTTTGGCACATGAGTTAGTATAACTATTGATGTCAACAGAACATTTACAAAGGTATTTTTCCTTATTGAGCCTGATGATTGTAGTTTCTTTACCTTTTCAGGTAGGTGGTGACAAAGAAAAGAAAAAAAAAAAATAGGCAGCACTTCCAGAGAGAGGGAGAGAATTGCCAAGGTATTCCCCCACAGAGCTGCTTCCTTCAGGTGTGCACAGAGCAGCCACACATTGGAGCAGCACTGAAAAACTTCATAGCACTAATACTGTCCTTTATTTTCAACACCTAAAAATATGATGTACTTCTCTCTACAAATGAAAACAAATCCAAATATACCATAAATAGAATTATATCTTGGACAGAAAAAAAGAGGTAAAGATGAAATAAGGGTTGTAAAGAAAATGCCATGGTTGTCTAGAGACAAGGGCATGCATTTTAATATTCTGTTTCCAATGAGTACTTGCTTTGCTTTGCTTTCTATATGAAGAAAGAGGGCAGTTCTGCCCCTCCCAGGAAAAACAAAGCACTATGCTTTCAAGCTAGGATTGGCTTTTCCTTACAAGCCTTACCATACCTAGTGCCAGAAGATAAATTAACACCAGGAATTAATACTAATGCCAACAGCTTTGTTAGTGTTTACAGTGACAACAGGGAAGAAAATCTTGTCCTATAACTATTCCACTCAGCATTGGCTCAAAGTGGTCTATATAATATTATGATCTGCTAACTCTCCTAGAGGGCTGCAAGCCTTCCACGATTCTGTTGAGTCATTAGTGCTTTTTTTCTGCCACTGTAAAGGTCTATGTGTAAGAATCAGGAAGTTCTGGGATCTAACACTATCACTGGCATGGGATATACACAGCCTTGGCTAAATCACTTCAGCTAAGAGCTTCAATATGCTCTCTGCAAACTGTGAATAAAGTCATCAGTGCAGGAGTAGAATTAATGCTTGAACACCTGATGAAGTCATATAGGGGTTAAATATCTCCAAGCATTCATTCATGAGTGATTTGTAATGATCACAAGCAAAGGCAGCTTCTGGTTTCTTCTCCTTGGAATCACTCATGTCTCAAGTTCCAGAATGGCTTCACATCTCTTTTGAAAGCAGGACACAGCTGGCACGAAGAGAATTCTTTAGGAAAAAGAGTCCTATATTGGTGGAGTGAAGTCTCACCTGCTGAGTCTTGGTTAGAGAGAAAAGACAATGAGGAAGAAGACTGAAAATATGCAACCTTATTCATCATTGCCAAGTTCTCAGCTGCTAACTGGCAAGTTCATACATGAAAGCCTAAGCAAAAAACATTTGACACTGGAAACTCAGATGCTTCTACCACGCAGAATTAGCAAAGATATGTTTTAGGAAAAAAAGTTATTAAAAGCACAGTTATATAGAGGATAAAAATGTGAACATTAAATGAAAAGGGGTAAGTTAAAATGTACTTTTCAGAGTCAGTCATTGCGTTATGACCACGAGCTACAGCTGAGCTGATTAGAACATCGACTGACATTAAAACAATGTAGATTAATACACGGCTGAGGAGTTATTAGTCTGGCATAACTGAACACATTACTCTGCAATACAACCAGAGTCTATTTATAGTAATTCCATTTGTATTAGGAAGATCATGTTTAAAATGATGTGCTTTAATTCACTCTTACATCAACCTTTTCATTTTAACCAGCAAATTATTATTTCAAAGCATTTATCATCCTTCTATTTTAAATAAATCTGAAAAAAAAAATGGGGTTATAATTTGCTTAAATTCTGCTACTATATAAATGCATGGTAAACTTTATTTATGAATAATAACTGATACCACATAGTCTGCAGTGTCAGTTCTGTTCATTTCTCATCATCTGAAGATGATCTGCAGTATCTGCAGGAAACAATACTTACTTCAACAGATTTGGAGAGAAATAACAGATTTGATCATGGTTTAGAAATAATGAAGTACAATAAAATAGGTCTAATCCAGCATCTGAGCCTCCTCCCTTCTTAATGAAGCAAATTACAACTGCACAAGCTCAGTATTATCTTGTGGGATCTGGCCCTGGGCACTTACAAACATGCTGTGCAAAGTCATTCTGACTTCAGCACAGTGAAATTGGAAAGAAAACAATTTTCTTGCACCTCTGTTTTGCGTGATTCAATTATCAGTGTCTGATCTTGTAAGGCACCAAGCACCCTTCTGTGAGGTCCTCCAGTGCCACTGAAACCATCACCAGGAGCTGAGGGAGCTCATGGCCAGGCAGGACCAGACCCTAAGAGAGCAGGAAGCCCTTTGTAGGCACGGGCTGTCCTGAGCCAACCATCACTAAACAGTGAGGCCAGAGAGGTCCAGGGATCTGGGGTTGTAAGGAAAATGCTCCATGGCTGAACATCTGTAGCAGTAAAATTTAAGCTGCCTCTGTCACTGCTTATTTTACTTTTATCATGGCAATAACAGTTCTACTCTTATAACTCAGAGCTCTTCTCCTTCAACCCCCCAAGTCTAAAGTGGCATTGGAAAAATAAGCTTAGCTGTGTCAGGTTAGCCCTTCTATCACAGAAGGCATCAGAAAAATGTGCAGAAATCATCTCTTACAATTCAAAGATGCATTTCATGATCTGTTCCTCTTCCCCAGGAAACAGGATGAACAACACCATGACACAGTGTCCACCACAGCCTTTAACTGGAATTTAATTACTTTGGTATTTGGTACTAATGTTTCAGTAAAAACACATTATGCTAAAATTAAATCTATATTCTACACTGTATCTTCAGTCTTGGAGAAGAAATGCTGCTGAAGGCCTGACCCATATCAGTACTCCAATTAATTTTAGGAATGAAATAAGTATGTGCTATTGTTCACAACATTGACATTAGAAATGACAAACCTCCAAATGAGAAACTTAAAAATGTTACTAATGTATCACCTAATTAATAATGGTTATCTAAAGTAAACTACACCAGTAAAGTACACCAGTTTCTTCACATCCAATTAAAAAATGAGAGGCAAGACTGAATGCAGGCAAACGTGAGTCAGTGTAGGAGCCTGAAGGCTGTCTAGTTTTCTCTTTAATACTTTGAATAATATTTACTTGAACAATACATATCTACTAAGTATAAGGAAATTCAATTTAGATGAATTTCATGAAATGCTCTGAGAATTTTTAAGTATACAGAGTTATTTAACTGCGAGGTTTGGCATCATAAAAATAGCATACCAAACTATAAGCAGACTTAAAAATTATATACTCTGATATATCAAGGATAACCCCTATTTTTTTCATTTCTCTTCAGTATCTCAGTTTTATCTTATAATAATTTACTATATACTGGTATGTATTGCATTAAACATCAAAAAAGTAAATAAGCAATAGTTTTTCAAAAATAAGTCTTCCTGACTACTTCAATATACTTCTTTTAATGCTACCAAAAAGGATAACTACACACAGTGTAGAGTCCATTCTTGAGTCACATCTTGAAGACAAAATATCAGAGTTGCTTAATTTCCATGTAGGTTATATCAATAAAAATAAAGCAGCTTCTCAAATGTATGTGATTTATATTAGTAAATAACAACATTTCATAACACTTCACAGAAGTGGATAATATAATAATTTTACTGATGAGGAAACTGAGGCTGCCAGGAACATAAAGTGTTCAGTACCACTTTACAAATCCTCAACTGTGAAGTCTGAAAAGTAACAATCAAGTATATCATTAAGAGATCCTTCTTCTAAATTACAATTATAGCTGCAAATTTTAATGAGAAAACCCAATTATATTTTTTCCCACCAATATAGTTTCCTTCTACTACTAAAAGTTTTGCTAGAATGAAAACAACTAGATTAAGACTATAGCAAATGATTCACATGTCTAAAAGCTTAACAAAAGTTTAGCCCTTGTGAAAAGTCCATATATTTCCATGGGGGCAATCCATTGATTTTTCATTAATAAAGCTTTTTCATCACTTATGAAAAAAATTACACAATCAGGATTTATAATAAGACAGAAATTTGCTTGGAAAAATTAAGGTTTTATTTGGTTTGGTTTCTTTATTGTTTTGTTGGGGTTTTTTTTCCACCAGAGACCCTTCAGGGATTTGTTTGTAAAAAGAAAGTGAGATGTTCTTGGTGAACACTAGTGCAGACCTCCAAATTACCTTTGAATTTTCTTATTCCTTTTTTTATTTAAGGTTCAATTATTCTGATTATTTCAAAATATATATATCTTTAGTTTCTATTTTACCCCACCATAATGGTAAATGGTATTGTGATAAAAAAATGAAAACACTGCAAGTATCTTTGAAATTTTTTGTTCCAACTTTGCCTATGAGATTTTGAAACCATTGAAACACTGAATGAGTATACAAGATCTCACAGGGGTTATTAATAAAAATTTTAAGTTCATTTAATATACCACTGTCAACCATTATGTGACAATCACTACTATAGATACAACAGACAGAAAACTTTTTTAACAGTCAATTCCCAAGAGTTCAAAATGTAGGGAAATACCAATGTTAAGATTATCCAGTTCATCCAGTGAAACAATAAAGGTCTATGAAATTATCTTCTACTAAGTGCACCAAGACATGTTATAAATGCTGACTATTAGCACCTGAATGAAATACAATGAAAGTTGTTCAGAAAAGCTGACAAAAGCCACAGTATCCTGTGAGGGCACATCTATTTTGTTTATCTGTATTCATATTGCTGACATGAAGCACATGTATTATACCTATACATAATTGCATAAATCATGAAAAACTACTACTAACCTTATAATCATGATATTTAAACATTACAGCTGCTTTCTCATTCCCACAATATAATGACTGACTGCCACTAACAACTGATCATTATCATGAGGCTGGGGCAGCTACAGCCATGAATCCAATTCAATAGTGCCCAAAGAGGGTAAAGTCCTAATCTTATTGAAATTATTAGAAATAAATCAGGCAAATTAGTCTTAGCAGCAAGAATGGAGTTAAAAGTACTAAAGATGCAAAGGAGGACTTCCTAAACACCTAGTATGTGTCAAAAGATGATAGCTCAGTGACAAAAAGGGGAAAAGTTTCCCTCTCTTTGAAAAAATGAAGTTTGTCATTGCAGTTCAGGATTTTACATGAGCAATACTAAACTCTGCATTATGAATCAGATCCTCAGGAGGTGGAGATGAAAAATGACCACACGTTGATGGCTGTAGAGCTTAGGTTTTTCCAAAGAGCTAAACAAAAAGAGATAAATGATGAAAAAAAAATCTGAAAATGAATTAACCAGTTCACAGCTAAAGTTGTCCCCCTCTGAAATGCCTGCCTAAGGAGTCTCTCATCAATCACATTTCAGGCTCCATTTGTCTTTGCAGGAATATAAACTGTTTCCCAAAGTTTACCCATGGATGTTGAACACAGATGTCAAATCAGTTTCAGGAGGACCCTACCAAACTGTTGAAGCTCAGAGGATGTCCTCTGTCAGAAATATCCTTGTACTCCTGCCTTGCTCCTCTACTTCTCCCTACATCTTGGGCACAAAGAAAGCTGAGCACAGCAGGCCCCAGGCTGACCCAGCATGTCCTGAGGTACATCTCTTCATTTGTAACATTTTTTTTTTTTCCTGGCATGTCTTCTCAAAACAGTCCATCAGAGAAAGTGATCTATACCATAGGAAACTACCTTTGAATACTGATTTGTTCAACATGTAAGACTCCATCTACTTTCCTATTTTTGAGCACTGATAAAGTGCAATGCCTTGCACAGAACTGCGACAGGAGACCTGCCATCCTTCTTGAATTATGATCTGCATCTACCCTCTTTGTCCAATGGAGTAGTGACCTATTGCAATAAAGATCTTTGAAATAAAAGCTTACTTATTCCATTTCTCTAAGAGCATGGAATTCGAAGAGCCCTTATTCTGCATTTCAGTAGTGAGCTTTACTTATTCAGTTCATGGGAAATATAGCCTATTTTGGTTTAACTTTTTCTCTGTCATCTCCCTTTAAAGATGTGCTCCATATAATGTTTATCTTTGATCAGACTTATTCAGGAGATAGTAGCAGCTTTTGTTTTCAAAAGGTGACCAGAGAATTGGTTTTCTATCAAGTGTGTAGTTAAGACACCTCATACAGCTCTGTTTTTCTGTACTTCTCTCATTCTCTGCCAACTGGTACCTCAGTCTTATTGGTATCCAATAATAAGCCCGATTACAGCTAGCCCTAGGAGACATGACAAAAAGAGAGTCCTCATCTTGCATTAATTGCTCGTATTGAAACTATGCCACATCTCTCGAAGCTAGATGTTGCTTAGTATCCCTTTGATATGATAATGACATGCTTCTTAGCAGATGAATATGCAAATTAAAAGCAGTAATTTGGTGGCATGCACCTGCTGACACTGCACTACTATGCTTATGTGCTCCTCTGTAACACTGCAGCTACACAAAAGCATCACAGAGGTAAAATTAAATTCTAATGTCGTATATATTAAACAGATGCTTCCACTTTTCTTTGTATATCTACTTTTTACAGAATTTGCTATTGGAATCTCAGCTCTCCCTTCATGCAATTAGTGGACATTTATGTGTCATACACAGAAATGTACTTGGAGCTATTTAAGGGCTCTGTTTTTAAAGAAATGGTTTACATGAACTGCACTCTCAAAGAGATTTTTTTTTTCCCCTTCATAGCAGAGAGGCAGAGGATTTTAATCTTGATGCACAAAAGACCTTCATTCATAAAAGAAATGCATACTTGAGCACGGCAGCTTGCAACAGAAAATTTCTGTGGTAAAGATACTGCAGAGTATACACTTATCCAAACTTTCTGATACTGATGATGAAAATTTTCTGATAGGTTCTGTGAATTTGCTGTGTGTGTTAATCACATGGAGCCAGATCTGCCTTCAGGTGTGTCCTTGAAGGTTTTTTTATATATGAGAAAAATGTTGAGTGTGAAAGTGGAATTTGGTTCCACATTGCCAAGATGCTCAGAATCCCTACGAAGCTGATGGTGCCAACAGTCCTGGTCCAGGAGGGCACAACTACCAACACTGAACTGCCACAACTCCTGCTGAAATTGCTTATTATTCCCTGGATGTGGACTAAGTGACCCATTGGAGCAGCTCGTAAGAGAACAAGTTATAATTTCCAAATGTGATAAGCTACGAATACTCCGATGTTATCAGGCTCAGTGGAATCTATTTACAAACAGGCAATGGACGGAAGTGAACTGGTGTTTCATAGGATTGTAAGAGATTAGAGGAGATTAAGGAAAATTCTTTTATTTGTGTATTTCTATAACTCAGGAAATACAAACTGTGCATTTTCCAAAAAAGAAAACAAACACGTAGCTAAGTTCCACAAAGTAGGAAACTCTGGTTTTTGGAGAGTTCTTGGTTATTAATTGGGTGCCTCTACAGGTGACAGTCCAAATTTCTCTACAGCTCTCTGCATCCAAAGTAGGCTGTGAGTCTGTGCCTGTTTTCAGGCCAGGGGCAGCTCACAGCTGTCCTTTATTCCACACCATGGAATGGCCATTTGGATGTGAAAAACAACACTCTCCATGCCTCTTTGAAAGAGAACAGTTTGGTCACTGAAAAGATGTTTTTTCTCCTGGTCACATTTTATTGCCAAAAAAAAAAAAAAAAGGATGATTTAATGGCAAAGTATGTGAACGATTAAAAGTCAGTGTTATTTTATTCCCTTCACTCAAGTCCAGACTTTACTGCAACCAGTTATACTAATCACCTCACATTTTGAGTGTTTTCCATGTAATATATAATTATAAAGTAAATAACTTGATCTCTACTGTCAGCAAAGACAACTTTTCTTTCAAGCCATCCATTGGGCATATAACACATATTAGTTTCTTTAGAACAGGACTATGAAAAAGACTCAAAATATGAGGAATTTAAACAGGAAGAAATCAAATGTTTGAAAATAATTTGCTAGATAGCATTTTTTACACACATAAGAATGATGGAAACAACGCTGGCCCTACTGGAGCTTTTATGTCAGTACTGGGTTGATCCTTGGGTAATGGGTTACTCTCTAGACCCCACGAGGAGAGAAGATATTGCAGACAGATATCCCTGATGAACACTAGAATAAGACAAACTCGCTTTAAGTAATGCAGTCCAAGGAGAAATACAAGTGAGATATAAAGGAATTTGTGTTAGAATAGATTTAAAATATAGATGGGTTAAAAATATTTAAAAGGCACAGACATGTTAATTCTTTATATTTTTGAGAGTTTTACATGGTACAGCCTTACATACAGCAAAGGGGTTTTCTGCTGAGGACCACTGTAGAGGAGACCACTGCACTATCCTATCTAACAGCCATTGCTGACCATTATGTTTCTTTGCTATTCACTCATAATTGTCTCTGGTTTCTTTTCCAAGGTTGTCTCTCACAATGAATATTCATTAATGAATCATCTTTCTTGCTATATTTAAACTAATACTTTTTTCAGCAAAATTCTATTCTTTTGAGATTTATTTAGATCTACAGCATACCCATCTACTGCATTCTACTGGGTCATTCTACCTTGTCATGGTAGTCTTAATTTTCTTTCACAATATTATTGAATTTTACCTCATCTTCAAATAACACTGAAGTAATTCTTCAGTCTTAAAGTAAGTTCCATCTTGTTCAAACAGTCTTTACTCTCTGTTTCCTTGTGATAATGCTGACTAATAATCTATTTTTCAAGAACTTTGTAAACCATATTAAATTTTCTGGATTATTAAATTCTGAAGAGCAAATTCTGTGATGAAAAATTCCATGCATAAAAACTTGTGTCACCCATCAAGTCTGTAACTACAACTTTTTATTCTGATTAAAGTAGCATACCTTTACCAAAGCTGAATGGGTTTTGTCTCAAAGAAGCGAGAAAAAAACCACATACCAAAAATGGACAAAAAAAAGGGCCTTTAAACAAAGCAAATAAATTAAAAATGAAAAATAGGAAAAGTCTCTGAATGTTCAGCAGTATTCATCTTTCACCATCTTTCCCAGTCATGGTTCTTTAACTTTTTCTAAAATTTACTTATCCTACTCCTTCCCTTCTACCAGAAATATGTAAAAAATGGGTCATATATTTACACACACTCAGATGTTTATAGACATTCCCACAGTAGTTGTGTTGTAGTTATCTCCTACTATATTTTCAGTATCTGTTTGGAGCTATTTTGCCCAGAAGATGTTATTGCATTCTAATATAGCATCACTTCTTGCTTCCCAAATATCCACTTGTACTCTTAAAGCACTCCAATTTGTATCCTTTAACATATTTGCAATTCCATTTATAGAGCACATGCCATTTCCTCAGCAGCAGGGGGCATTAGAATTAACAGAAACAATAACTAAACCAAATACATCATTATGCCAAGGAAAGGCTTAAATAAAAACACTGAATTTATAGTTAACAGTTCAGCATAATTAGAACACAGACATGAGGGCAGTATCCTCATCCCCAAAGCTTCAGAAATCATTAATGAAAACATTCTTTATGGATACACCACTTGAAGCAGAATCTCTGCTACACAGAGCTTTTAGAGATCCTCTGGGAGGTTTAACTTTGGATCCACTGGCACCCACGATGAAGTGACCCTCAGAATCAAGAGTTTTCACACTGATAATTTGTCAGCAAAATAAATCTCATAGCAGAGTGGCTTAAGGAACCTGCTACCAGGATAAACAAAGAGGGAAAGCACAACCAGACCAGACCTAGGACTGGTCTCAGGCTGAACCAAGTCTGCTGCTAAACAAAAACAATGCCAGGCTCGAGCAGCTACTGCTGGAACCCTCTGGAGCCCTGCTGTAAAATGAGTAAAATTCCCTGAGACCTCAGTTATACCTACTGCCAGGGGCTCAGGGTTCCAAGAAAAAACACAAAACACTGTCACAGTGACTCTAAGAGTCCTTTTGCCACACTGGGGCATAAGGCTGGCAAGGATCATACAGGACACAAAAATTATGAAGAAGACACTTCTCTTTTCCTGACAGCCTAAGGTGAGCTAACAGAGTCTTTTCAATCAAACCAGAACACTTCCTTTGGTGAATTATTTTGAAGATGTCCCTCAAAATATTTATAATTGCCCTGGGCTCATCTACAGGGGCAAAGAACACAGTTTCATATGCTTGGAAATAGTTAAGCACAATAACCGTGGGCTCCTTTCAACCAGTAATAGAATTTCACATTAAGCAAGAGTAACTTCAAAATATTCACATGACTGCAGTAGAAACAGCTTATGTTACTCAAGAAATCAATCTTAGGAGTCTAAGAGCCTTGCAATGTAATAACACTACTTGGTTTCAGCCCCTTCTCTGTAGATCTTTTTTGCAGTAAAATGAAAACAGTAAGAATGTCAGATTGCCATTATCTGTCAGGAATTTGAGCAGGAAAACAAAACAGGTTTAGTGCAATGATGAACAGTTGTGACAAATCATCAGCATTTTCTCTAGATCCTCATCTCAAAGCAGTTTCATATTTCATCTTTAGACTCTGCATTCCCTCTTACGGGAAGGAAAAAAATCATCCAGTATTTTACACTATATTACATTTACACAATTTAAATAGTACCTCTCCAGGAGAAGTGAAAAAGTTTCAACTTTTTTTGTACACCTAAATCTGACACCAAAGTCTTTGGTTCAAAGTAATTAATTCTAGCAATTATCAATGATTTATTTTACAGAAGTGCTTAAGTCTTCAGCCACATCATGCTACATTTGACCTACAAGGTGCAGAAGGACATAACGAGAGAACTGGCAGGGGTTGTTGTAAAGTCCAGCTGTCCAAAACCTGAGCTTCAGAGGGGCAGCTTACACTTTAATGGGAGAAAGAGAAGGGGGACAGCTTGAACTTTTCCTAGTAAGAAATCAAATTTAAAGGGTTTTAAATAAGTATTCATATTTCTTTCCCCATATTGTTTTTCTCTATTGACCAAAAAAACCCAATTGCTTCTAGAGATGCATTTGCCTCTGTTATATCTTTTCCATAAATACCAGTCTAGTGAGATTTGTGGGGTTCTGGTTCCACTGAATCCCTCAGTGTTTTAGCCATGAGTCCACGCTGCAGTGCAATCAGTTACAAACAATTCCCTCAAAAGCAGAGAACTCCATGCTCCTGTACTGAATACCAGTATCAGGCATTCTTTATTTCTTCCACTCCATTGGCAGAAAGCTCATAGTCTAAACACCAAAGTTACCTCTTCAGTCAGCCTGGGAATTTAGGAGCTAGGCTTCAGATGAAATTCCATAGGAAATAGTTGGGATTTTTGGTCCCTCTGCCTAAGAGCTTTGGGTAAAATATGATAAAAGTACGTTTTTATGTACTTAGAGAGCAGAGGTAACAGAAAAAGAAGAAACAGCAGAAAAAAGTACTCTCTCTTGCTTGACAAGTACTGACCTTACCAAGTGAATAATGCTGCTCAATTAATTTCTGAACGTCCCCTCTCACAAACAGTGGGGAAGATTGCTTTTTCTTATGCTTATACTTTAGAAAACCCAATATTGCTCAAAATTGTTTTCACAAGGATTTAAGTAATTTTTAGGTTTATCTAACCATATTCTGAAAGTAAAATGTTCTAAAATGCCACACAAAAACTTTCATCTAGCAAAACTCAGAAAAATCTGCTACAGTTGTACCTTTAAACATAGCAGCATATATGTCCTAGGCCCGATTTTCCACTTTCTATGTGCATCTGAGTAAGAAAAATGTCTGTATCTATTAACACAAAAGAAGCTTCTTTTATATAAACCATGCTTAAGTGAGAGAAGAATTCAGCCCTCATGTTTCTGTTCTTGCAGCAGCAATACTGAACAGCATTTCCCCATGTTACATAGACAGGACATGTATTTTCCATGTAAACATATGTAAAGCCATTGTGGGTGCAGACGTCTTGATTTAGAAATATTAGTATCTTATTAAGCAACCATACTGATGAAGAGAAAGTTTATAATGGTAAAACATACTGCATTAAGACCATTAAACATCAATTAATGTAAACAGCTTAGTCTCAGAGCTGTCACTGAATCACTGAATGCACAATGACACAGTGTTACTAATTCACTGTCAGCACAAAGCTGTGTACAAATAATCCTCCAGGCTATTTCTTACTGAAAAAAATGAGAGCAAAAAGTGTGTGACCACTCAGCTGACAGTGGAGTGTTTGTCCAACATTATGTCAGATTCTGTTATTCATCTTTCCTTTTTCTTTTTTTTGGCACTCTCTGCTCAAACTAATTGATGGTGGTTCCACTGGAATATCACTGCCTTGTGATTTCTTCTCAGATTTACTGACCTCTTTTTAGCTTTGAGTTTCACATTTTAAAGGGGAAAAATTAGACAAACACCCTTCACAGTTTAGCCCACCCACACATCCCTGGGCCAACAATTCTTCAAATGTGTGGGTTCACCACACACGAGCTCCACCTGACTGATTTTTACCTGGTGCGTGACCTTCAATTGAAAATTCCAACAGCATGCAACTTGTCTTTGGCAAATGAATTGTAAGTACGCCAGCTGCCAGATGTCTTCATTTTAAAACACCTTCAAAACTGCTTTCTGGCATGGATCCATAGGCAAAACAAGCTAAGCTGTCGCTGTAATTTCTATTCTGTGTGCAGAAAGGGGAGGAAACGTAAGATGTGTTGCTTTACATCTCTAAGAACGGTACAAGGCAGTGGGAAAAAAACCAACAACAACTCATCACTGATGCGACACATATTTTCGGGAAGAGTTTTTCCAGTACACAGAGCATATCCAAAATTTACATAAATATTCACCCTAATGAAATACTCATTTGAAGTAACATAGCTCTGAACAAAAGGAGTGCCTCTGTACCATGGAAATTAACGCCTGTGTCTCCAAATGTGGACTAGCCAACATATTTTGCCTAAGGTTTACAAAAACTGTTTGGCAAAGGCACTGGAAGGTAGAGGTCTTAATTAAATCTGTGCACAAGACCTGGGATCACATGTTTTCAATTACTTTTGTTCTTGTTTTTCTGGCTGTTTGTTTCTTTTCAGAATCTGAAATTCATTCCAGGGACACGAGAAGTTTCTTTGTTATTGGCAGATCTTTCGAACAAATATGCACATACTTGTTTTTACTTGGCACCGTACCAAACACATTCTCCTGTCACCAAAGAGGACAATTTCCATTCACTTTCCTTCAAATATCAAGATTCACCATATTCCATGTATTGGCTCATCCACACTACTCCAGAGCCTAAAATGAGTCAGAATCTCTCCTTTTAGTGACAAATAAAAGACCTCTTCCTACATATAACCCCTCCACTTTCTGCCATCAGACTATGAACTAGTAGCTCACTTAGCAGCTGTCCCATCACACACACACACACACATATATATAGGTAGCTTAGTAATTACACGTATATTTAGGTTTTCTGTTGTATATAGGCAGCTATAATTCCATATATTGCCCCAAGCAGAAAAGCCAAGCCAAAATATGAAGACACTGCAGACTCACACTTGGAAGGTGATGCTTTACATGGTAATTAACAGCCCAGAGTGCCACATCTCCCAATACATTTTTTTTTAAGGAGCCTACTACATGAGACTGCTGGGTCCTGGCTGGCATTGTGTCAGAAACTGCTTTGATACATACAACAAGGATCTGCCATCTATAGCTGACAAAAGAGGAGTGCACAGAAACACAATCAGAAGAAGCAGCTCAGAAATCCCTTGTCCTGTGAAGTTGGAAGGAACCTATTTACAGTAACTACTCTGAGCTCCACAGTTCATATACATACACTGTCATGTGCCTGAGCTCTGGGCAGAGGTCACTGTGCCTGGCAATATTAAGAGAGCAAACACTCAGCACACAGACTTTCTACAATGGCATAGAAAAGATAGAATATATCTGTCATGCCTGAGTTTCCTTTCAGTCATAAAGCTACAGACATGACAAACTAAAAGAAAACCAAACCAAACTAAAACTGCCAAACCAAAACCAAGAGGGCAGGCTATGGAATTCTGTGTGCACTACACCTTAAAATACTTCAGGTATTGCAGAATAAAATACTTTTTTTTCACAGTTGACTGATCTATTGAATGCACATACTGTGTATGAGGCTCCCAAAACAACAGCTAATCCAATTGATTATTTTCTTATTGATGTTATTAAAGCCAGAGATTAGAGACAGTATCTAATACCTCAGAATAAAGCATTTCAGAATGACTGCCAGAAACACATGGCACCACTGGGAACCAAAACAAGGAATCCAAAATAAGATGTGACAAGTATTTCTCTGGCTTTTCAAAGAATCCAAAAGTACAGACAGGCCAAGAAGTGGCTGAATAGGGAATTTCAATCCAGCTGTCAGCTGACATAAAAAATATACATAGAAAAAAAGAACAATAATTAAAAAAAAACAAACAAAAAAAAAACCCCAAAAAACCCAAAAAAACAAACAACCTCAGGCTTTTATTTTCAGTTTGAGCTGCAGAAGTTTGGCAGTCATTGTAACCTAAAAGTCCACTTGGTGATGGTTTTCCACTCACAGTATCCTTAAATAACTAACTGACTAGCTCTTCTGAAGGATAAGGGGACAGGTACTCTGGAAACTGGTATCTGATATTCTGCATCAGATCTCCTAAGATTTGCTGCAGTGAGGATTTATGGGATCTGCAAACCACCCGTTGGTTCCAAAATGTTATCATGCATTCATATTTCTTTCTCTGAACACACAAGCATTGAACTTCCCTGTCCAGCAATGAAGCATTCATCATGATAGTTTACAGGTATAGAAAGAAAATAAAAGCAGAAGGCCATTTATAGATGTGTTTTTACACTATTTTTCCCAAAGTACATTGTTCTGTTACAAATATTTGTGGGAACTGGTAGTAATTCTGAACTTCCACAACACCAGGTTGAACTTCTACAACATCTGCCTTCTAACAGGCAGGAAAAGATATTTTGAAGTCCAGATAGTATTTTTTGTGATCATCTCTGCCATCTTGAATAGCTTCCAGATGAACAAACTTCATTAAATTTCAGTATTTCATTGAATCCAAGGTTCATGGCTATCCTCCATTCTCTCCAGAATTTGGGTAAAGACTCTCTTTCGTGATCATTATGAGAAACCCTCTCTCACTCCAATACTAGGACGTTTAGGCCCCTCCCGAGGCCATTTTCCATTCCCCAGGAAAATGTGAATGATTGCAGGTGAACTCCATGGCCACAGCTGCTAATGTGTGAGGGGGAGCAACATCACTTGCTTCTGAGTGAGGTGCAGACTGGTCTGGGACTTGGAAAGTGAATTCCCCATGACTTTGGGTGATACCTTATCTGAGAAGATGACGACCTTCCCACAGAATTGATAACTGGTCATCCCAAACTACGAACTTTCTGAATGATATGAACTTTACAGGCTTTTTTTCTTCTCTTACCAGGTCTGCTTATCATTTATAGTTACTGCTAGAAAGAACAGGATCTGGCAGATGCCAATGCTTTTAGTACTTCTCATAATCTCATTTGAGGTGAGGGCCAGCTTCATTTAGCTAATTACAAGTCCTACAAGCACATCCACAACTGTCCTCTCTCTATCACCAGTCACTTTTCCCTGGAAGCAGAATAGAGAAGGGCCCCTATGGCTTATGCTGTTGCTTTGACTTACACAGAGACAGCCCACAGAAGATTCTGGAATCCTCTGGATACCGTGGGTTATCTGAAGAAGACGTTTTTCTCAAGGAGAGGATTGCTGCAACACACCTTAAATACTGCTCTGGCCTTCACATATTCTTCACCCTCCTACTGTTAACCTCAGATCCCTCAACAAAAGCAGGATCATGTGTGAGTATGTCCCTCCTGCTCAATGTTTGTAATGGTGACATCACAAATCTCCAGGTAAACTATTTCAGTGACTTTTCTTCCTAACTACTAGAAAGATCTTCTTTCTAATCAAGAAACTTTCTTGCTGTAGTTTATTATTTCTTGCTTTTAGTCTTTTCAGTGACAAGCAGCACTGAATTGTTTCACAACTTGCTGAATATAATCCATTACATTATTTTCTCACAACAGCATGGTATCATTCAGTCTACAAGCCATCACATCCACCACCTCATTTTCTGAAAAACTTCTGTCTAACTTCAATAAAAATAAATATTTAAATCCATGTTGCACCAATGCCTAACATCCTGGATCCAGCCATGGTGCCCAATGGAAAGATGAATATTAAGATGTGAAATATGAGGAAAATGGCTCATTGGGTGTGCTGAGCTCACTTGTTTTCAGAGACTAATAAGGAGATGGGGACAATGAGAGCAACTTTTTCCAAAAACGTAAAAGAAGGATATCAAATGCAAAAGACAATATAGAGTTACTATTTATAGATGCTAGCAACAGTTCAGGTTCTTGCAGGGTAAGAATGGAAGTGCCACAAGCCAGCACAGCGCCACCAGTTCTGCACAGCCAAAACCACAATGTAATTCTTTTTCTCTTGGTTTAACACGGAACCCTCAGTAATCACAATCATGTCAAGTAGTATAACAGCAAGTTACAAATGACAACTGAATTTCAGAAAAATACAACAATTTATTTTAAAGCCACATAGACTAGAGAGGAAATTCACATACTTCTTCCAACCTGTTACTTACATTCAAGACATAAAATTTATTTGAATACAAGATATTTCAGTTTTAAAGTTCAGTAGGACAGATAGTCCAGCCTGTTTCTAGTAAAGTCCCTCTGATGGCTAATTACACTTTATGTTAAAAATTGGTCTCTCATTTCCAGGCTGAATTTGGCAAGTCAGCATCCCTCCAGAGAATCCTGCTATGCCTTTTGTCTGCTGGATTAAAGGGCTGCTTACTATCAGAAATCTCTTCTTCAGAAAGCAACAATTAAATCCAGATGTGCTGAAGCACCGGGCTTTACTCAGGACCTTAATACTCAGCTGCATTTAAGTAGCCACACCTACTGGCAAAGCTATCAGTATTGTATCTCTGTATGTGTAGAGTAGCAAGAGGAGTAAAGCACATTCAGAAGTTGTTTTTGTTGTGCATGCTCCCAAAGAAGTGCAAAACAAGAGTACCACATAAACAGTTTAGAAAGCCTGAATTATGTTCTTCCATTCCTTCTCTAACCCCATATATGAATGGCCACATTATGTCTAAATCAGATTCAAAATTCTCAGCACAAAAGTTGAAGTGATAAATGCTACTTGCAGAGGAAAAAACACACTTCTGACAATTTCTCACAGTATGTAGCAAGTGTAGGGCTTTTGTTTGTGTAAAGCATTACACTAAGTGGAAATAAAAATTATAAATTGTAAACCTCATTGCATTATCTCCTCTATATGAATGGCAAACCTTCCCTATGGAAAAATTTAACAATCTATTCATATTTCCTACCTTTCTGAATAGAATGGAGAGGATGTTAAGAAACTAAACAAAGGAAATATATATTGAGATTTTCAGGCATAAAATATTGTCCTGCTAGAAGCGAACAACATTTTATCTTAGTAATTATTAATATATTTCCAGATGTACATGTTTTTCTCACCTGTGTCTCTAGTCATTGGATCCTGGAAGTGCCTCAAAGATCCAATAGAAATACAAATCTTTTTCACTCAGTTTGTCAAACAGTGGGACTTTCTACACCATTTTTCCCAGCCAAACTGACATTACAGCACATATCATAACAAAGGGGTACTAAAGCTTAGGAAGATGTAATAAAATTAGTGATCTCATTTGCAATGGATGTAGATCAACATGGTTTCACAGAAGGTAATGAAGGTAGTCTGGTTTATGCTCTTAAATGCCTTAAATACCACAGATCATTACAGTTTAAATGGACTGCAGTTTAAACCAACAAATGCTTTTGTAGAATACAGACAGTTGCTTCAGAAATTACATTTTGGCTTATATTCAAATTATATTTGACAATATTAATAGATGTCACAAAGCCTAATTTGTATAACAAAACCCTCGAGCCTGCTCTGTCATCAGCAGCAGCATCAGCTCCCAAAGGAGCCCTTCAGCAGATAAGCAAACGAACCTCGAAGTTCTGTGCACCATGACACAGTCAAGATCTAATGCCAGCAAATTCAGCTCTCACAGGGACCAGGCACGACTGACTCAATGGTCAACAAGACCCCAAAAATATTTAATTTACTCGTTTTTCCTCAGCACTTTTTGTTCCGCTGCCTGTCTATAGCAGTTTGAGAGTAGCCAAGGACTATACATTGCTATAGCAGGCAAATATGAACCTCCTTATTCTTGACTTTTTTTTTTCTTATAACAAGTAAAACAATAGTTTTTTTAACTGTTATAAAAATACATTCCCAAACACTCCACAGTTATGTGTTTTTTCTCCTGAACTTTCTCTGAAACAAAAAGCTCTCAAGTTTTTCTTCTCTTGGCCAAATTTTGTCCCATTCATTTCACAGGCCACTTAAAAATCTCATTCTTCAGGCCTTTCCCTTTTCACTGCCACTTTCACTACTAATGGGGTCTTGCATCCCTAAATTTGTCCTGCAGCAAGTCTGCAATCAACACCTAATTTTTCAGTGTATTTATCTGCCAGGTAAGTAACATAAGTAATTCATTTTCCAGTAGATGAATCACAGTTCTCAGACACAAAGCCAGGTTGCACTTGAAGAAAATAGATCACTTAGCACACGAACTTCTCCAAGGTAACACAAGTACTTCCTTAAGACTGTAAATAAAGTGATAGCCTGAAAAGAAGAGTTTGGGTCTATTATTTGGGTCTTTGTCTATTAGTGCTCTCTCCTAGCTTGCTGGTGAAGATGGTCACCCAAAGCAAAACTTCTGTCATGATCTATTAATAGAGATAAGGATTAATGAAGGATTATGTCATAATGAGTCTGCCTGCAGAGTTGCTTCAGTTCTTGTCCTTTACTGCCAAAATACAGTTCTCGTTTCCAACAAACGAAGTCTATCTGAGAGAAAGCACAGAGCCCCTTTAGAACTGGAAAGTCCTGTGCATAATAATGAATGACTAACTCTTCTTTTGCCAAAGAGCTTCAGCACTTTCCATGTCATAGGTCAAAGCAGTGATTCAGAGGGGCCTGATCCTTATCTAAGCTTCTGCTGCAAAATTAGAATGTGCTGTATCCTCATTAAAGAAATGTTTGTTCCACCATCAATGAAATGAAAAGAAAGCACTTCATTGCAGTTTTGCAAACCACAGCAAGAACTGGAGTTAACTGTTTTATTACAAATATTTAATTAGTCTGTCTGTTAAAGATCCAGCATTTGCAGTCAAAATTAGTAGTATAGTCATAACTTACTTGAATTTGCAAGTATTTGAGAGAGTATTTTGTCAAATGGATTGACACTAGTAGCCTTCATGTTGAAAATATTTTAAAAAAAAGGAATTCACACTTTCACTGAAACTACTTTAGCTACGAGAACATGAGCAATAAAAACAAAATCAGATTTTCTCTAAATAGATGATTCAAATATTTCTTCATATTTACAAAAAAAAAGCTGCCTATCTCTTCTCAGTAGATACTGCATAAACAGAATTCATATACATAAAAAATCGACCAAACTATGCACAACTAGTACAATAATGCCCAGAGCTATTGTAGTAATTATCTATCTAATAAACAAGTAATTTTTCTCTATTAAAGTTCTAGCTGCTAAACTTAATGGTTGAATTTAACTATGCTGAATAAAATTTGGGAATGCAAGCTACTTTTTAAAACATTTACAGCAATACTGAAGGCTGTCTTTTAATATACAGTAGTGATTTAAATAATTAATTAGAAGTCAGGTAATGCTAAGAAAAAATGAATGAAAAAAGGAGACCATTACATCACAGTCACTGCAAAGAGAAAAACCAAATTAAAATTTAATTTGTGCTTGTTAGGCAGTTAAACAACAGCAAAACATAAATGAAGCTATACCTAATGTAAGTTAAATTTCAAATGGATGTAACCAGAGGGTATATTAGGATTGAAAAGCAGAATACTAATCCCTAAAATTAGAAAATTGATCAACTGGGATATGCATCAGAGAGATTCATCAAAGCCTTGCAACAGCCTATCTCCATTTACTGTTTAGATACAGCTAATCTACATCATTAAATTGACCATTCAGCTACTGAAAATCTGCCATGTAGGTCCCGACTTTTCATAGAGGCTTTTAAATATGTATTCGGGAACTACAAAGTACTGAATATATTTTCAGTCTTTTTATACTAAGATTTACAACTAATGACCTTAAGCAATGTCATGCATGTAAAACAAAATTATGAGACCACCCTGGTTTGAGCAGCATTAAGGTATAGAATCATACTTCATTCTCATTCAAATTTAGTAGGATAGAACAAAAAAAATCCATAGTAATATAGCTAAACCTATTTCATAGTTTTACTTTGTAAAACATGCCTCTTCACTTGTATTTTGCTATTACAGGCTCAATATAAGTAGACAATTATCTAAGCTTAATGCCAAGAATGATAATGCATTGAGCACATGCAAAATCCTTGTGCAACATCAACTACAGCCCGCAGGGATAAAACATTTATCAGTTGCTCCTTAGAGCACTGGTGGCTCGAAAATTTGGCTGCCCATGCTGACATTCAGTGAAATCATAGTTTGAGCTCATTCAGAGCCCGACACAGCAAAGCCCGATACCAGGATGACTCTGCTGGCAACCTGCCTGCCCATACCCACACGCACTGTGGGCTACTTTCTGTCCCACCACTTGCCATGAAAGAAGCCCTTTTACTGAACTGCAGTAGTTGGCACGGTGCCCCTTTCATGGGCCAGGCTAACCGTCATCTTGGATGTAACAAATTAGTACATTCTCAGAATAATAATAAGTATGGACATGAAAACACCATTGTTTTTACTTGGAAATGAAGTAACTACATTTTAGCAGGGTGACTTTTTCAGTTCAGCACCACAGGCAAAAATAAATCTTATAAAAAGAAACGACCATTACAGGAGAGACGAGACACAGGCTTTTGCTGTGGGTTCAGAAGTAAAAGAGCTGCTTCACATAGTGCCTGAAGATAAAAGTACTGTAAAATAAAATTTTGAACTGCAACTTGTTCCTTTGAAAAGGAATTTTTGCAGGGTATTACTGCTTGATCTACAATTGATAGAGTTTTTTTTTTTGTCTGTAAAGTACAGAACTGCTTAAGTAAGCTCTGTTAACATTACAATGAAATATTTTACAAAATACACTGAAAACATTAAACATAGAGCAATGCAAGTACTAGACTCAAGCTAAGCATGGAAGGATGATTGTGTAGTTTCCAATATTAAAACATAAATTTAGGTAATATGAAATTTATCTTTACCTGCAAATAAGTATTTCTAAAGTATTGCACACCGGCAATTTTATCTGGGTACTGTGATTATAATAAAAATGCATTTTCTGCTCAAGCTCTGCACATTTCGTTGCACATCAGATCTTATAAGAACAGTATCACAGAACACATTTTATAATATAATTTGAAACTGCTGATAAAAGTAAATTCACATCATTGTTCTCAGCACAGACGTCCTAGGCCAAGTTTTCTGAAAATTACAGATAATTAAAACTTTCCTGTATCATAGTCCAATAGAGTCACAGCTTTCTTGCCAAACTATGATATGAAACATTAATAGGGATTTGAATAACAAGTGCATCCCTTACTGTGTAACTCCTTAGCAGCAGATAAGACTAAATTAGTGTGAAGTGCTGACAAGTATGAAAGCTTAAAACAAATATTTCTTGTAAATATGCTAAATATATTTCAATTTTTTGCCATGTTCAGCCTGAGAAGCAAAAAATCCAATATATATAATATATATTTAAAAAATACTGAATTTGAGACAGTTTAAATAATTCAAGGTATTTTATGTAAAAAATGTAACAATTTTACTAAACTTTCTAGTTCAAATGAGTCCAAGAATATCTCATTATAAATGGAGACAGTCCTGAAAAAGCAATCAAGCATGACTAAAAAGATCACTCTTTTACACAAAAAAATAGCCTTCTTATTTTACCCTTTGTTGGAAAGACATTTGGCCAGCCACAGGGGAAATACATAATCTACTTTTATATTCAAATAATATATTTCAAAATTCTATGCATACAAGGACCTTAAAACAATTCTAGGTGGAATATATAAGACATGGGTTTATGTGATCCTAATAACTAAATTGCTGACATGGGCTGACAGTTACTTGGAGGCTTTATTTGTTTGTTTCTGGTACTTTAAAGCATGTGTACAAATATTTTTTATGTTGTTTCTACTGTGACTTTGAAGGAAAATACCAATGGAGAGACATTGAAATAAAATATGTAGTGAGATCCTGGCTAGAAAAATAGATGTATTACTGAGAAGGAGTATGCATATCTTCATTGAGATGATGATTATTACAGCTACCTTAATGCTGAAGCTGTTCTGATCAGAGCAGCATTCCACCACAAATGTCGCATGCAAAAAGTACATCTTTTTATCTAAAACACACAAACCTCATTCTTAGTGCAGCTTTTATCTTTTCTGTTCATATAAGATATTCACATAAAGAGTATTGAGGGTGATTTGCTTTCAGAACCTGGAGGACTAAAGTAACATCTTAATTTTTAAGGACACAAATGTGTCAGTGCTTCTGGAGGAAAATTGCTTTTCAAGGCAATACTGCCGGGTAAGAGTCGGGGAGGAGAGATGCAATTGATGTTTTTCACTTTAAACAAGACGACTGTTATTGAGTTTCTCAATACCCAGGATTATGAAGATCAGAGTACTATACACCCCAGAAGAGGAAAAGCTTAGAGCAATTACAGTTCCCTTCCAAGTACTGTAGCACTCACCGTAGGTTTTCAACAAATAAGCGGCCTACACATTTTTTTACTTCAGAACTGTGTGAGGTTCCTGCTCCTGAACCTCACAATTATAAAATGAAACAGGGAACTAAATGAATGTAACATCACCGTTTCAGCCCTGAATTTTACCACTCACGAAGAGTTAAACTTTTCTCCTATTAGCTGGATACATTCCTCACTTCTGCCTTTGCTGAGGAGCAGTGATGTTACAATATCAGGGCAAAGGACTGATGAGTGAAATGTCAGGGTGGCTTGCACTTTCAAGCTTCCTCTGGGCCCTTTCAGTCTCTACAGCAGAGCAGGATGAATATTTGTGCTAACTACACATTTCAGTACAAAGAGCCCAATTCAGGGGGAAAAAAAAAATCTCATCCCATTTATGGCAACTGTGCACTTTTCAAAATACAATTATAAATGGTTTATTCATTCATAGGGAAGAGCCTCTACAACTGTTGTGCAAATAACCTGCCCCTTTGCAGGGATTGATGAGCCAGATCCAAAGCCCAGTGAGGGCAACGAAAAACTTACACTGACTTCATCATTTGGGCTCCAGTCTCGTTTGCATTTAAAAACCAAGAACTGCGTGACCAAGTTGGTGATGTAGAGTTGTCCAGAAAACCACTACTGAGGTTCAAACACCTGAGCTAAAGCTGCAAATGAGAGCTTTGTCTGGATTTACAAGTCAGCACAAAGCTGAATAAAAATGACTCTGAGCATTTTGCAATTAATTAGTAGTTTTAAAATAGCACCTACTGGCTTATGAAGACAACTTTGTATGGATCACACTTAAAAAGTGCCATATTTTTTGTTTATTCTTTTTCTACCCATGCATTTGACAAGCATTAACAATTTCTCACAGAAGAAAAAGAGTGATCTTCTTAGTCTCTCCTGAAAAAGCAAACTAGTGTAGCTGTACCTCCACAACAGTTAATAGCACAAGCAGCTAATTAATGACGTACTTATGAGTGCAACCTGCTATTCATGGAAATTATACAAGCAGTTGAGCCCATACTTGCTGCACACAAATACTTAATTTCCCAATGTGCTAAAAATCCTATTCAGAGTTAAAAAATTGTCATATCTAACTATTGCTGTGAGTTTATAGATCTTCAGGACCTACAGATCCAGTTCCCCTGTGAATGACATTGCTGTAAGCCATATTCATGGCAAACTAACTTTGATATTATTCCAGATACACAATAATGATGAGACCAGTTTGTATACAAACTTAGCAAAACTGATTTTATTATAATTAAACTATTCTGACATTTACGTCTTAAGGTTATTTGAAGACTAAAGATGCATAAAAACTGATTTTTATTATAACTAAAGAAGGCTTGCTTCAACCCAAGTTATCGAAAGGACTTGAGTTCAACCCAGGATGTTTGAACCAAATAATATAATTTGCAATGCTAATTTTATTCCAAGATTTATCCTAGTACTAAAGTCCTGATCTAAAGATAGAGAAATCTTGTTAACATTGCTTTTAGTAAAAGAATATGTGCAAACCTTCAAATTTGACATTAGATGTAAGTGCTACAATGTCTGAATATCCTGTCTGCAGGGGTAGTATTAGATATTTAATTTTGAACCTTTCACACATCCAAAATTTGGCTTCCCAACATCCCAAGAAGTACCAGGGAAACAAGTACTGGCTCTCCACTAAGAGTAGAAAGAAAAAGACAATCTTTCCAAGCAAAAAAAGAGCCTGTCTCAATTCTAGCTACTCTAAAACATATACAAAACTGTATCCTTATAAACAAAGTCTCAAAAAAATTCTCACAAAAAAATTCTGAAGTTAATTAATGCATACATTGCAAAAATTTAATTTCTGTAATGTTATACACAGTATATTAACCATCTCACAGGTCTTGATCCCTCAAGATTATCAGAATAATCAGGAACCACATAGAAACAGGAACTGGATTACAACTCAGCTGGTCAAAATTGATGGAGTGACAAGAAATGAAGCTGAAGAGGACACAGTTACACTGCTTCAGAGTAAGGTGCTTTAATTTTTAGGAATAATGATATTTTCTATGTTTTATGATAAAAAAATCATTTTGCCAACTTGAACTGAAAAGCTCCTTCATCCAGTGACCTCATGTCTCAGTATCTTTTCCTATTTTTGCATTAATTTAGTCAAGAAACAGAAATGAACTCTTCCTTTGGACAGAAACCCTCTCATACCTGCTGAGTACTCATTGATTTGTCCCTGCTCAGCTGTCTGTATTACAAAGAGAGGTCTACATTTAGTCATGGACTGGGTAAGGATCATCTCCTGCCCCAGCATCCCAGGTGTCATTAACCATCAGTCTGCCACGGGGCTGCCTGGGCAGGCAGAAGCTCTGCGGGGTGGCAGGAGAGACCCAGCAGAGACCTTTTCTCCAAGAAGCCACTGAGGAGTGCAGGTCCCTGGACAAATCCTCACACCAGAGTGGAGCATGGCAAGGAGAGCCCAAACCCAGCAGACAGCACTGCACATGAGCAGTACCTGGTTGTGAACACCCCTGGCAGAGACAAACACCCAAAAGGGACCTGTCACAGGATTCCATGGGGCTGCTCACATAATGAGACAGAAAGGGGGAGATCTTTGTCTGATGATTGAGGGGCTTGGAACACAAACCCTATGAGGAAGGACTGAGGGAGCTGGGGTTGTTTAGCCTGGAGAAAAGGAGACTCAGAGGTGACCTTATTGCTCTCTGCAACTGCCTGAAAGGTGGCTGTAGTCAGGTGGGGGTCGGTCTCTTTCTCCAGGCAACAGCTGACAGAACAAGAGGGCACAGTCTCCAGCTGCATCAAGGGCAATACAAGTTGGATGTTAGGAAGTTTTTCACAGAAAGAGTGATAAGGTACTGGAATGGTCTGCCTAGGGACGTGGTGGAGTCACCATCCCTGGATGTGTTCAAAAAACAACTGGATGGGGCACTCAGTGCCATGGTTTAATTGAGATGTGAGGGCACGGGTTGGACTCAACCTTGAAGGTCTCTTCCAACCTCATCATTCTGTGATCCTGAAATCTGAGAACTTTGTTTCAATTCTGTGATTAAAAAACACATCAGGCGACTGAGGATAGACACTAGGGATAACTCACCAAAAAAAGCATTTAATAGTAATGAAATTAGGTGATGAGGTTAAAGAAAATGAAATCTAGGAAGCACAGAAAGGCACACTTCACAAACTTAGCACCACATTCCACTGAAACAAAGCTCTGTCTATGCTTATATGACTTTATCTGGGTAATTCTTGACTAATCTAGTATCGGTCTTTTTATTAACTTCTTATTATAATGTTTCTTTTAATACCAGTAACAGTGAACAGAACTGACATAAAGATGAGTCACACACAACCCCAGCCATGTGCCCACTTGTGTCTTTCTTCATGAGGCCCTTGCCCCCACACCCACTTCTCACAGAATCAGGGATTTGGATTTACGACTTTCCCCAATTCCCTGTAAATTCTTCCTCCTATTGCATTGAAGGCATCACTGAATGCTGCTGCTGCTCCCCCACCACCTGGCAGCCTCTGGGCAAGCTGCAGGATTTTGGTTCTACAGGGGTGATCTCTGCTGTCCCCTCCTGCAATCTTTGGGATCTCCTACTCCTTGAGCCTGTACCTCACAAGGGAAATTGCTGCCCCCCATCCTTTCCATAGGACTCACCTCACCCCATCCTCTGAAGCCAAATCACAAAATTACAAAAAGAGGCAAAAGTTTCAACACTCACTGTCTCATTCATACTTCATCTAACAGAAGAAGTGACCTACTAAAACAAATTTAAATCTACTAAATATTTTAAATTCATAGCTTCTCAACATATTTAGATTTTCCACTTTTAGAAAAATTTAAAAAAAACAAAACAAACAAACCTAACAGTATGGCTACACCTAATTGTGAAAAAACATTACACATCCATGTTGACATACAACTTTTGTTACAACCACTAAGTGAAAAATAACTTCTCTCTGCTCATTTCTGAGGCATAGAGAAAGATGAAAATTGTGAAAAACAACCAAAACAAACAAAAATGCACAAGTACTATTTTTCTTAATTCTGTCTATTGGGGATGCAATTCCAAACCAAAATCACACACATTCCTAACAGAAGGCTAAGGAAACTGAGGCCTGGATTCCACGATTCACCAAACTCTGCTTATTGCAGGCATTTGTGGGCAGAGCTGTATGATCTCTGTTTGCAATTCCCATTGCTGGCAGTGTCTGAGAGCAGTTCAATTCCTTCCCTCCCTGGTGCCCCACAGTTCCAAGCAGCCTCAAGATGACTCATTATCAACATTCCTAACAAAAAATGCTCCAAACAGAACCCAAACATTGCTGTTTAATTCCACACTTGAACAAATCTCAATTATATAGCAGCAAAATACCAGAAGGAAGACCACAACCTTTCCCTCTAGTTACTTTTTTATATGAAATAATGCAAAACTCTTCAATATTATGCCACTGACACCAACTTCATGTCAACTCCCCTCTCAGATTTCAGAAAATCACTCTCCAGTCCCGAGCATTACACAGGGTTAGAAAAGGTCTAACCATTTCCTTATCATCTTGCATGTCCCTTCAAGTAAAATGACTCTGCAATTGGAATTGCCTTTTGTATCTTATAGTAGGTTATTTGAACATTATCAGCATTCTGCCTAACTTATAAATAAAAAGCAAAAATGCCCACAAAAAAAAAGTGTCTGCTCACATGTATTAGCATGATGTTTGATGTGTTTCCACTCTGGAGAAGAAAAGAATTGGTTTTCAAAGAATGTTATTTGTACTGTTGTATGGTCAGCAAGACTTCAGACCAGTGTAGACAGATTTGAAAAATGTATTTGCAAGAGTAAGTGCTTTTGGTTATCACTGCTGTGAAGTTTTCATAAGAAAAATCTGTGGGCAGATACTCTGTAGTGTAAATATGTGTTATTAGTTTTTGCTCAAGGACAGCACTGAAAAAATTAATGTGTAGAGGCCAGGTTTTGTTACTTTTTTAGGGTAAACAGTCACACACAGAGTAGCTTAACTGTCTGCTCCTTCACTAGGTGCCCATGAGGCCACATTTTCAATAAAAACCTAAGAAAATGTTAGTAGCACTTTTCTGAGTTTGTAATTGCAGATAATAGTGTGATAAATTGACTTGGAGTGTGAATGTTTTTATTTTAAAAAATCCAAACTCACTCACATTGAGCTGCCTGTGCTGACTCATCCAGTTGACTTGGCATATTCTCCATATCAGCCTCATACCTTTTTAAAATAAACAAAACAAAAATTAATGGGGGATCTTCTAGTTAGTGACTGGTTTCATACTCTGCCTTCTAGCAATAACTCCTTGTACTTTTTTCATGTTTCTCATAGAAGGACCTCAAAGTAACAGATTACAATTACACCTCATCCTTTCTAAGAAGCAGAGAAATTGGAGCAGCAGATGCTCTGCAACCTTGAGAAAAAAAATCTCTTTGCAGGTTACTTAAAGAAAGCAGGGATAAAACATAATGTTTGACCCTCTCTTTCCTTTTCTAAGAGTACAGCTTTAGAGACTTCTGATGAAGGAAGAAGCGACATTTCTCACAAATTTAGGATTTCTTCAGATATTAGTGTTAGTTGGGAAAATCTTATTTCTTAACCCTTACATTATGGATAATTAATTCCTCTTTTCCTCCTCCCTAATTTTCCATCAGCACCACCCATTTAGTAACAGATAATTCTGTGCCTTTCTTCTTTTGACTACCATTGCTGCAATGCTGAAGAGAATGAGTGAGGGGAGGAGTAAAGTAGAGAGTCAGGAATGAAAAGGGAGGGTTTACATTGGGGGAGAAAGAGATGAAGAACAAGCAGAGGTCAAAGGAAAGAAGAATGAAAACAGGAAAAAACAAAGAACAAGAAAGCAAGAAAACAGTGAACAGCCTTACAAACTTCTGGGAGACTTGGAAATGTCCTGGGGAGGTGACCTAAACGTCCCTTAAACTTTCTGTTACACACCACACCACGTATCCTTCACAACACCTACCCCCAGCAGGCTCAAGGATCTTCAGGATGGGAGTATCTTCCCTCAGGAACTGTAATAAAAAGCCCTGGACAGGACCTAGCACAGCTGAATGCCAGTCATAATTTCAGATCTCTGGATACAATATAGTACAGACACACAATATTTATGTTCCTGTATAATTACAAACATTTAATGAAAATATTAGCAGTCCAGCCTGATTGTTCTGGGTGAAAGAGGACCAGTGATATTTCTAAAAGAGCAGTGGCCAAGAACTCTGCTCATATTCAATTCTGTGAAGTTTTTCAGTCCCTCAGCAGCCTGGACCACCCTTCTCTGGTGGAAGTTACTAGGGGCACTCTGCAAAGATTACAATAGTTTTGTTTGTTTCTTAGATCAAATGAGATAAAGGCCCAAGCCTCCACATAGCCAAGGAAAATGCCTAAATGTCTTGCTGATATAAGCTTCTAAGAAACTAGAGGAAGAAAAGGAGTGGATTTATGCTCAGAAAACAAGGACTAAGCCTTTTTTTTTCTATTTTTGAGTTTGCTACTCCCTGATTAAAGCATTAAGGAAAATATTACAAAAGTGCAAGGCAATTTTCAGCCTTATTTATGCAAATTGACAAAAATCCCATCCAGTCAACAGCTCTACAGTTTATTCTAATTAAAAATCTAAATTTAACGCCTGATTTTCAGGCCATCTTGTGAAGCTGAACACCTCTGAATATCGGGCAATGAATATCTCTTATCAGGCTTGCAAAATCAATGGAAATGTTTAAAAAATCCTTTATTATTCCATTCTGATAAAAGTGGAGATGGCATGAATCAAGGATAGTATGTTCATGAAATAACAACATGTAGCACTGATGCCTTCATTCCTGACAGCTTGAGCTATGTGTGTCTTTGCTCTGATCCAGTACAGCCATTCTTCTGCTTTATCCTTTGGAGATTTGTCTAAAAAATATCCCTGTGGACAGAGACGATTTCTATAATACTGGATTCATCATTCCCTTCTGGTTTTAAAGTGGCATAGACAAATAGGGGGTTTGGAACTCTTCCTCAAAGAGGTTCAGAAATGTGTGTTAGTGACATACAATTTGATTTTGTCTGTGCTCTGCATCAGGCTCATTGTAAAAGACTGCCATATATGTTCAAGGCTATTCAGGATAGAACTTGGCATGTTAGAAATTAAAGTCCCAAGCCTCTGGAGAACAGAGCCAGGCTCACAGGTGGAGATGCTCATAGATCACACCTTCTGTGGATCAGCATGGAAGCAGTGTGAAACTCAAACTGATCAGTAACCCCTGTGTGCCTGTAATTCTGTTTTAAAAAGGAAATTTAAAGCCCTCACATTTTGGAAGGATCACATCTCTTCCAACCCTAACTATTCTGTGATTCTATTCAAAGGTCAGAATATAATGTTGTGAATAAGGTGCATGTTCAGCAGATATAGATTAAAATGTTTATGTAACCAAAGAGATAAAATGATCCTACCATGCCTCTCTTCAATTTTCCAGAATGCTCTATCCAGCTTCACAGTTCCAGTCTCATTTTGACTTATCAACAAGCTCCTATACAGAAGTTAAGTTTTGTATTGTTCAATGTAGGGTATTCTTTGTCATCAACAGTCTATCCTTGAACTACTGAGGAAATTTATACCCTGTGGCGTGATCCTGAGACTTTTTCCTTTTGATCTCTGAACAGCCCAACCTTTTGTTTCCCCATCTTCATGAAACAGCTGTTTTCAGTGCTCTCTTTCCAGCTGATAGGAACCCACAGCAAGCAGACAATCTCCTCACCCTCTGTGCACAGGAGGAATAAATACAGCTTTAAAATTCCTGGTCAGTGTGCCCTGCTTCAGCACAGGAGGTCCCATTAACTGGACAGCTCCCAGTCCACAAAACACAACACACACAGAATTATGTCTTTGCATATCAGACCTGACTAATGCCTCCTTCAAAGTACACTGTAAACCAAATCACAAACCACAAAATACAAGTAATGAAGCTACTAGAATGCCTAACCAATTTTTTTTTGTTTCCAAAACTCTTCTGAATCTGAATCTATGCTTGAATGATCAAAAAACTTACTTTTAAAAGCGAATCAACAAATTGCCTTTTTTTTTTTACTGTTTCAGATACAAAGTTATCTGTAAAAAAAAATCACAGCACTTAAAAATAGAAGTCATACTTACAGGGTTTTTTTTTTCTTTGAGAAAGGGGAATTAAACTATTAAAGGACACCTTGTTAAGTAATTATATAGCAACATCACTGTGCAATTAAATAGCCATCAGTCCCTGCAGCTGAGAAATTTCAGGTAATTATTCAAAGATAATTTAATAGGAGAATTACCGTATTCAAGAAAGCATTAGCTAGTAATCTACCTCAATTAAAGCAGCCAGTTAATTTCAGCACCTTGATAATAGTTGTCTTCTGCAAAACTATCCTCCCCTACACACACAAATCCTAAATTTCAAAATAATGATACAAAAAGTGAATTTGGTACATTTTAGCTTCCACAGATATCTATCCACTCCCAGAGAATTTAGAATGCTTGTATACTTTATGTTAGCTGTGTGTATTACTCTTACTGGTTTAGTGTTCAACTTCAGTTTTACTGTGACTACAGATGTACCCATATGTTTGTGAGTGAGGAGGGTGAAGGGTATGGAGGAAACTTGCACAAAAGCAATAAATATTTGCATGCTCATACCAAAAAAGAACATAAATAAAGCTGTGTAATAACTGAAAATGCATTCATTGTGATGAAATGTCTTCAGGGAATGATGAGCCTCTCACAGTGCATCTCTTGGTTGTGCTACTGTACATAGAGTGCAGACAGAAGTCATTAATCACACAAAAAATAGATTTTGTGCAGAAACAAAAACCTGCATGTGCCACACAGCACTTGGTTACACTGCAAAATATTTTTTCAGGGTCAGTACACACTGACATTCTTTGATATGACAGTGAATATCAACAACTTGTGCATCCTGCAACTTCATGTTTAAGAGTTTGGCTTCCTTGAACAGACATCAGCAAAATTACTGGACACAAGGAGGACACAGATAATTTGCAGAAAGGCACAAGGGGCAGTTTGGTGTACAGCACTTACACAGATTCAGTGGTTGCTGAGGTGCTAGAATCCTCACACTTTAAAAAAAATCAGGATGTGTAACAATTAAGGAATAGTTCCTTTAAAAAAATATCCCATCATGCAGACATTCACTGGTCTAATTACCATTTTCTATCTCAATAAGG
The DNA here is from genome assembly GCA_020086605.1 of Lanius collurio. Taxonomy (NCBI): domain Eukaryota; kingdom Metazoa; phylum Chordata; class Aves; order Passeriformes; family Laniidae; genus Lanius; species Lanius collurio. Next base: position 18,013,342 of record JACBWW010000019.1, read on the forward strand.
GCCATATTATGTTTTCTTTCACCTTCTATTTAATTTGTCTTTATGTAGAAAATAAGTTATGGTTGAAAATCTATGTCATTCAGATCTTCATATATTCCTTATATATCCTGGGAGTTCTCTTCCTTCCCCCTTAAACCTTGCTGTTGATGGTAGACTGAATAAGTGTCCTTTTATCTAAGACTTGATAATATGCATAAACAAATGCAAACCTCAGTCCTGGCAAGCCTGAATTTGGATTCATTTAAGAAAATACAGAACTGTATAGATATTCAGCAATTCATCCACTGCCTTCAACAGGGGGGAAAAAAACCCAAATGTAAAATCCTCCAAACACTACATCTGGAATAAATTGTCTCAGAGCTATTGATCACTAACAGAAATTTGTGACAAACCTGTACAGTAAAACTCTTGTTGAAATGAGTCCATGTGGTCCTTAGAGCTGTTACTTGTTAAACAGCTGAAAGTCACATAAAATCTTTCAGGCTGAGGACCTGCCCCAAGTCTTTGTTTTGCTTCAGTGTTTATTTCAATAGGTTTTCAGTGTTTCCCTTACTGACTCACCAGTGGTAAGTTTCCATTTAATTCAAAAGTACCCAGCATTACCTTATGCACTAACACTGTCCCAGAATTTAGAGAGGTATTGAATAAGTCCTTGCCCATGGTGCAACTATTTTTAATGTATCTTAAATCTTAATATTTTTCTGTGAAATAATCATTGCAAAAAATTAACTGAGCTACTTCAAATGGTACCAAAATTTCCTCAAAGTCACAACAGATTTGAATGTATTTAATACATCCCTAAACTTTTACTCATAATACTCAGATTTCAGTTCTTTGTTATCTCAAGTATCTTTTCTGCTTAAGGCAATAAAGAAAGAAAGTAACATACGACCAAAACCCAAACCACAGACAGATCCAAAATATATATATGTATATATATATATATCTCAAAATCGGTGCATCATTCTCCATAGTGATATTCAATAAGGTACTTCAGGACATATCTCTCTTAAATCACATTGATTGAAATGGGATTAATCATATATCTAAAGCCAGACTCATTCTTAAGTATCTTGCCTTAGAGGAAAACAAAGATAGGTATTTCACTGACCACTGGTTTTCTCACCTCCTCATCTCGTGACAGACACAAGAGGCTGTATTAGGCACCACTGGTTCAGGCTCTTAAGCCTTTGCAGGTGGTTGTGATCCCTGTGATGGAAAAATCTAATTTTTCTTCACTGTTGTAAAGAGGGTTGAGAAAGGATATAGCACCATAGGCAAGAGCCCTAAAAGGCTCCCAGTGCAGTCTGTGGCAGTGATGAGCTGAACAGCAGATAACTGGGACCCCTGCTCCCCTTCTCTCTCTCATACAACATACAATCATATTTCATACCAAGCTGAACAAATAGACACAAAAACTACCATATATTGATAGGATTAGAATCAGAACATATCAGGAAGCTGCATCGTGAATTATACAACCAGAATAAGTAATTGACAATATTTACCATTGAGAGCTACAATTCTCTTGGCATCCAGAGTCAAATTATATGTGTATTAATCCCCCAATCACAAATTTACTCTCTGAACGATATAATCCAAGTGATTAGAGAAAGTAGAGAATCATCCAAAATAACCACAAGATACCTAAAGGATTTAATTTGCTCCATCACGGTGCCACTTGCTGTTCTAATTATCATTTAATCTGGAGTTACCTGTAATTTTCTTTTAGTGCCAAAAAAATTGTACATTTTGTTTTCTTAACATTTAGTAGGAGTCTGCTATTAATCAGTCATTTTTCAACATTTAGAAAATTGTTCCAGGGATTTAGTACACATTTTATTAATGGATCGTCCATGGCAGCATTATCTGCATAAAAGAGTCAGTAATTGATTAATAAAATATTAAATAATTTTAGTGTTAATAGGGGCCCCCTGAGAAGCTTCATCATCATCAGTCAACAGGCCAAATTCACAGACTCAATTAAGCACTCTGATAAATTGGAATCACCGAGATTCTTCTTTAGGACCATATATTATTTTAATACCTGTTTTGCATGAGGAAAGAGGGAAAATAAGCTGAACTAGACATACACTGAGGTTCATGACTGTTCAGCAAATTTGGTTTAGCCAGGACTCAACACCTGGGATTTGTTTGTCTCAACTACTTCTAGAAGGCAAGAAAACCAGCACGTTTACCTGAATATGACAGAAAGAAAAGGTGATAATTTTAATCAAATAAAAATGCCACCCATCACTGTGGTTTTCAAGTAGAAAACAACTCAAAGCTGTAAGGTCAAAAGTTGAAAGAGATCCTCTAAACATCCCACTTTTGCCTAAAAGCTCCCACAAGAAGTTTTCTCCTGTCCAAGCTGACACCTGGAGAGATGGAGGGGCACAGGCGGTTCCCAGAAGGACAGCACATGCCCTCAGTGTGCAGCAGCAGGTTCTGGTCCTTCTGCACAGGTGGGGCTTGGCAAGGACTTCACACAGAACCCTTCCCAAGCCAAGATGTTCATTCACAGGCAAACCACCACCATCACCTCCCATTTCACACTCCCAGCGAGCAAACCCCACAGGATGGATCTCTCTTGCAGTCAAGATTCAGGGCTTGGCACAAGTGAATTGACCGAGATCACCCACAGGACAAAGAGCCCAGCAGACAAAGGACAACATCCTTGAGGCAAAAGAAGGAAGGGCTTAAAAAACACAGCAGTTCTATGAGAGGAAAAGACAAGTATTGGATCTGACCCACATTCTCTGCTGTGACTCAGGTGAAAGCTTATCCAGCTTTGTGTCCTCTCTGAGGGTAACCAGAAAACTTAGGTGCCCAGTATAAACCCTGCAGTGCTGTTTCTCCAAAAATCTTTCAGCAATTCTCCACTTGGCATTTCCCCACTCTAACAGGAAGGAGTGTTCTCCACATCATTGCATATGAATATACAAACAAGCAGAGACTATAGAGAAAACATCAAAATAGGAAAAAAAAATCTTCAGTAAGTACAATGTTCAGGACAGTGTGCAAGCACAGCAAACTGAAAATTAATTGCAGAAATTATTCACAGAATTGTTCCAATAGAGTTAAGAAACTCATAGGCTGCTTGAGAAAAAAAGGTGCATAAGAAGGGTGACAATGAGTAAACCAGCAGCTATGAACACTATCATCTTTACTGAAAAAGTTTAAAATAGCTCTCAAACATTTTCCAGACTGTAATTTAGAAAGCTAAGCATGTTTATATTAGAAAACAGACATCTCTAATATGGTAATGAGGGGAATAAAACATAACCAAAAGGATAATAGCCCGTAAAGAGTGGTATTGTCTGGAACTGATAAGTCTTCATGGCAGCAGTCACCTGTATACGAGCATGAACCCTTCTGCACCTTTGATCTTCCCCTTTAGAAAAAAAAAAATCTAAACTTCTTTTTCAGAAAATTAGAAGTTCAGATGAAAATTCCCCCTGAAGCCGGGGTTGCAGGGAGCCCTCCCTCGGGAAGGCTGTGCCTGATGACTCCTACTCATTCCACAGGGGATAGTGACACCTAATGCAGCGCCCCAAACCTAAATCTACACAAGGAAAGTACATATTTTTAAAGATCTTACCTGAATACTGATTCATGTCAGAGTGATGGAGGGATTTTATTGCAACAGCAGTTCTGAATCAAAGAATTACTGGAGACAAAACAAACATCTCTGCCTCCCTGCTGTCAGTGAGGCACACCAAAATGAGTGGCATAAACACCCCCATTATAGGAAACAAATTTTTGTATATTTATTTAATTTTTGTATGTTGATGTTATTGTTACTGTCACCATGAAAAGTTAGTCATACAATAAGAAAATCAAATCCATTACTTTCAGTCACCATAGAATTATAAAATGAGTAAAATTCAACTTAAAACAATAACCCCAGGAGAAATTATTTTCTCTTGAGATTAGTCGACAATCATCTTAATATTTTATTAAATAAATAATATTCTATGGTGAAAAACAAATGGGATTCCATCCATTTTATAAGCTACTGTCTCTGTGGATCTTGGACTGCTGTTTTTAAGACATATCGAACAGAAATGAACAACAGAAAATGCTTTGCCAAATTATCAAAAACACTTACATTAAAAAGCCCTATAAAATCTAATCCTGACATCAGTAGGTTACAACTTTGCATGTCCCCAGGGCACTAAAATAATACTCTTTAGAACAGCAGGTGGACTATTTTAGACTTCAGCTTTCTAGTTCTAACAAGGCTTTTTAATTTTTTTTTTTCCCCTGGGAATTAAGGATGCTAATCACAATCTCCAAATGTGCATTGCCGGGTTGTAAAAATATTAGACCACAAACTGACATGGCAGTAATGTATTATGCTGCTGTGAATGAGTCCTAAATAGGAGAAAAACTCAAGATTCCAGGCTTGCCATCACAAAGGTCAACATAATTGGCCACATACAGCAAAATCAACCCCCATGTCTTCCCCTAGCCAAGGCGACTGCTGAGGAAGCCCTGTCTTCCTACTGGGATAAATGAAGTCTAAAGCAGGAGGAGCTGGAGGTTTGGAAAAGTAAAAATGTAAGGAGCCCTAAAAATGACATTAAAATTTATCCTTAAAGACATTTTGTGATGAGTTAATGCCATTTAGTCTTAATTTTTAAGTGTTAATTATTCCAAATGTTTGATGTTATTTTTCAGAATTGATGTCTAAAAATTGTAACGGATTAGTGAGTAAAATATTTAGTAATATTACTATGCATTTTGGTAAATACTCATCTGCCTCTTTAAATATATTGTCTCCATTTTAATAACACAGAGATCAAAGGTATTTGAATAATCCTTATCCTCTGAGACATTAGCTCCACGTGTTGATTCCATGGGGCTTGAGTGGGGTGCTGCATGTGCTGTGGATAACTTCTTCCACATGGAAGAAACTTATCCCACCTGGATCTCAGCTTAAATTTAGCCCTGTTTAATTTATGATTCTGCAGCTTCACATCCTTACTCAGGGTCTTCATAGGAGAAATCAGCTGTATTTTGGTGATGGAAGTTTCTGTGGCAACAACATAATGTTGTCACCTGTAATTCCAAGAAAATAGACCTCATGATCCAATGATCCTTACAATTTGTACCATTTAAGTTCTGAATTATTCTTTCCAATGTATCTAGCTAAATAGGTTAGTAAAAAAAAAGTTTTTAACCCCTCACCATTTATAGATTTATGTATACATAAAACAAAAGGCAAGATAAAACACCTGAGTAGCAAAAAGAACAGCATAGTAAAAAATGCCTTTTCTGTCAGACTGATTTCAGGAAAATCAAAATTTTAATTAAATTCCAGGAAATATAAAGTTGAAAAAAAAAAAGATAACAAGAAGGAAAATAAAACCCTGAAAATTAAGAAAGGAGAAGAATGAATGAGACTAAAAGGATTTATATCTTTCTGAGCAATCTCATTAGGTGGTTTAAAACTTGTCCAAATAAAAAAAAAATACTCAAAGTACAGTAACCTTAAAAAAATCCCAACAACACCACCACCACATAGACAAAAATAATGAAACCTGCTTGTCTTGGGGTGATTTTAATTTATAGATAAATAATTTCTTCGCAAAGCTAAAAGTTTACAAGCCAAATGACACAATTTTACCAAAGTAGCACCTTAAGTTCCAGAACCTGAAACAAGTGACGTCCCTCAAATATACAATGACTGAGGCTTCCATCCAGGTAATATGGACTATCTGCAAAGAGCAAATCATGTCACTCTGGCTTAAATTGTCCTCAAAGTGATTGCTGAACCTATTTCTGATGAAACCACACACGTATTTCATCAAAATATTGGAGAGTTATGACATAGTTTTTAAACTACAGAGAAATCTTTACAAAAATGCATATTTTCCCAGTGCTGAAAATACCACCATTGTACAGCAACTGTGAGCATGGAGGAGCTCAAAGCACCACTGTAAAACCAACATTCTTCTCTCCATTGAAACAGTTCACCAGAAAGTAAGGAGAGCACTACAACCTCTAAGGAGGAGGCATTTACCCATTGATTTCTGTGTTGATGTATTTAAAAATGGATTGGACAAGTAGATAGTTTGCTAGAACAAAATGAACCAAAATTTTAATAGAGGGTATTTACATGCATATACAGATATACATTTTCTCTGTATGTATTTGTATATACCCATCCTAATACAAAATACATCTTTAATTAATACAGTAATCAGCCTTCTGAGAACTAATCAACCAACAGAGTCCATTGCTGCATGACTGCATTTTACAACTCTCAGCCAGATATTTGTACTACTGAATGAAATAAATATAATAAAACTGTATAATCTAAATGACAGCTCATTGACTGATGCACAAATGCACTAATAAAGAGATAAATTTTGATTATAAATTAATATGCTTGTGGTCATTTCAGACTTCCTTTGTTTGGTATGCTAAGCACTGGACACATACTGGAAGTTTAGTGGGATCAGACTCAGTATGATTGAGTGGGTCATCTCTCATCCTTTCTGCAGAATTCCCAGGAATTCTGTGTTTAGCTGCAGCTCTGGGACAAGAGGTGGTCAGGTACAAGCTCTCTTCAGCTGCACTTTGGCTAAGTTGGACAGGGACCAAAGCACACAGAGTCAAAATATAAACCAATAGGGAAGTTGGTTGCTGGGCTGTACTTAACATATTTCTTTCTCACTGAGCTTTAGATTTGTTGTACCACCAGTTAATTAAGGTAAGCATTTAGGTGTAATGAGTTTGTGTTCTCTTGCTGTTGCAGTTTAACCCCATGCAGCAGCTAAGCACCACACAGCCACTCACTCCCCTTTTCCTGGTGAGATGGCAGAGGGAATTGGAAGTGACAAAACTTGTGAGTTGAGATAAAAGCAGTTTAATAAGTTAAAAAAGAGAGAAAAAAAAATCATCCATCATAATTTATTATTATAAATAATAACAATGAAAAGGGTGGGGAATAAAGAGAATAAAAATTAAAACCCCCAAACCCCAAGTGATAGAACCAGCAAGAACTGGTCACCACCACCTGATAGTTGCACAGCTTGTCACTGAGCAGCAGCCCCCCTGCCAAGCTACCCTCCAGTTTTACTGCAGAGGATGCTGTCCTATGGGCTGGGCCAGCTGTCCTGGCTGTGCTGCCTCCCAAACTCTTGTGCACCCCAAGCCTGGCTCTCTGGTGGTGTGGGGTGAGGAGCAGGAAAAGCCTTGGCTCTGAGCGTGCCCTACTCAGCCATAACTAAAATACCCCTGTAAAATCAACACTGTTTCCAGCACAACCCAAAACTCAGTCCCATACCAGCTACCATGAAGAAAATGAACTCTATGCCAGCCAAAACCATCACATGAGCCTGGTGCAGGCTCCAGGTCAGAAATCACGGTTACGAGTTTCAAGTGAAAAGCTTGAAGGATCAAATGTTCACAAGACCTTGAGAACTACATCTCAGGATTTTTCTGTGGATTCTTAAGGAGTCTGTACAGAGACTAATGAGAATGAAGAAGGGAAACAGGCACTAACAAACCCTCTAAAAAGTATAAAATAACTTTGACATAACAAACTGGTACAGAAGACTAAACAAAGACTAAAAAATTTGACTATCAAACACAACCTTGCCAATGAAAAAGCACATTCCACAACTTCTTGAGAATAGAGGCTGGATTTACAACTTGTCCAAAAATGAAGCATTTGAGGCAAAACAGTAAAGACTAGTCTTGGATTTTCTTCTGAGTCATATAAGGTTGCATAAGCAGATTTTATTTAACCTAGGCCAAGACTCTTGCTGTCTATAGCTTGTCTCAATGGTAAGAAGAGATCCAGCTTTACTGTGAACTGAATATTTGAGAAACAAATTTCTTAAAACTGTCATAGCTCAATGAATTAAACCTCCAACACAGACAAAATTTACTTTTATTTGGTATAGGCAAACTCAAAAAGAAAGTTTAATCTTACTCATTATACGGGTTCAACTCAGAGATTAGTCTTTGACAGGTATCAAACCATATTTAAAAAAAAATAAAAATCAAAATTAAAGATCCAGTTGTACTGCAAATATTTTAACCTCATCTGGGCCACCAGATCCCAGGTTCATCAAGACAACAGAACCTTTTGAAGTCTCTTACATCCCATGCCTCTGAAATCAAATGCTGATTCTCTGCTTTGAGCTTAGTAAAGCAGCAGTGGGGAAAATAACCATCCTGAAAAGGAAAATCCACGAATGATCTCTGCAGAAGATGAAGGGTGAAGGATCTCATCATGCAGCTGTCAGTAGTAACCACAACTGTGAACACAAGTAGCAAAGCCCTAACATGGCTCTGCCTTAGGCTGAGACAGGAGGAATGAGAAAACATCCTAAGGATGTTTTTCTCCCACAGCACATTCAAACAGTGGCACATAAAGATCTCTGAAAAATTAAGTCTTGCATTAATTATGAAGAAGATTGGTCACTGGATGTAAGAACACGGTCAATTCCCCAGCCTTGACGGGGCAGTGCAGCTGCCAGTGGGTAAATGCAATGAGATATAAATGCCATTTAAACAGGCAATGAGGGGCTTTTAGGATTTTGCTACAGGCTGGCTTTCACCACAGCACTCCTGTTGGCATAAAAGCCCTGGACTAGCCATGCAGATGACAAGCTCTTTTCTGCACACCTTTGGAGAGTTATCTGTTTGTAAAAACCTCCTATGTCAAAGAGGTTGAAGGAAACACGTGGCACAGAGAGCTTATGAAAAGTAGGGAGGGAGAGGAAACAAGGAAAGCAGCGGAATAAAACCAGGATCCCCACTCATCTTACATGCTAAAGAAATAATGTCTTTTCTAAATTACGTGCAGACTTGTTTCCATTTTCATATTCTTTACCAGGGTTTTTTTTGGAAGCTACAGAAAATGAGCATAAGAGACAAAAAAGTACTTCGCCCTGCAGGAATACAAAAATTGTAAAAGCACAGGCAGCACTACAGAGGAGCAGTGCCATTCACTCACAAAGAATTTTGTGCATGTAGATGGCTGATTAATTGCTGGCCTGCCTAGACGAAGCTGCAACGAGCCAGATACTGTCAGCATGCCATCTGTTACCATGGAAATGCACAATGTTCCTGTTTCTGACAAACCCTTGAATACTGGATAGATTGTGCCATATGTAAATAAGGCAAATTAGTTTTCCTATATCTTCCAGACAAGGTTAGACTAAAAGAAAATATATCTGTTTATATACTGTAACCTCCAAGACGTGAACCAGGCAAAGCTTCCTTCTTTTTTTTTCATAAAAATCTCATTCAATTTGTTGTTAGAACTGAAACAGTGTGGACTAGCACTAAGCAGCATAACATTAATTCCCAACCAGCAATGTTTACAAAAGCAGTACTTCAAAATATGCATATTCTGTATGCATGCTACATTCACCATGATTGTTGGGGTTTTATATTTAATTTTTTTTGTTTCTCCCCAGTTGAGACAATGCTATTGAAACAATACATAGAAATAAACATGGAACTTTCTCATTCATATAGTGGTATTTAGTGTAGTTTGGATCATTTAACCAGATATTTTATAGAGATTCTATAGATTTTAAACATGGAAAATTGTATTTACTCACTTGAATAATAGTAGCTCACTGACAGAGCTGAGGCATATTTGCTTAGCTCCACTAAAGTCAAAGGAACTGTAGTAATTTGCATATGCTCAAGGTCTAGTGATAAGAGTTTTACAAACTATAGCCTAACCAGTTACTCCAAAAATTGTATTACTACGTCATAAAAATTAAAAGATTCAGTACTTAAGTCTTTGATTAATGTCTTGATTTTACAACTGTACATTAAATTAAAAGCAAAGAGTTCAAAACGAGCAAGAAGTGTGTTCAGCACACTCACTGGGAGCACAACACACCATTTAGGGTGGCCATGAGCATTAGGACATACTGTACCACCTGTACAGGTCATTGAACATGAGCACTCTGCAAAACACACCTGACCCACTGTGGCTTTAAACTGAGACACATCTATTCCCAGAAGGGTAAGGCTGGTATAACCATAACTGCAGTGTAAGCCTTGTGGAGTTAAATGAACATCATCCACTCCTCCTCTTGCCAGTTAGCTGTGTAAAGTGAGTGGATAAAAAGGAGCATGTCCACAACACCCCCCCAAGTATAGGTATCCCCTGGGATAGACTGGAGCCCTTCTGGACCATTAAATAAATGCAAGTCAAAATTGTTTTAAGACAGTGGACAGGCATGCAGTGTTTGTAAGACTGGAGTAGCACCATGGTGTGCTTCCAGGCACTTTCATTTTGTGGACTTGTATCATTACTGAGATTTTCTGGTTTTACTAATCACCTTTATAGGGTAATGTGACATTCTGATGTACTGCAGCTAAACCAGGGTACAGAAATGACACAGGTCCCACACTTTTTAATTTGCTGCATTGTTAATGCAGGCTTTAGGGGTTCTTCACTCCCCTTGCCAAATTCCTTGTGTGGCTTTCAGCATGGAGACTGATAAATGGTACAACGATAGCTGAGCTAAACGAACAGGCAGCTGTATATCAATATTTCCCTGATGTGCGAATTAATCAGTAGCTCCAGTAACAATAAGGTTATCATGTTCATGTTAAATGCATTGTGCATTTTAATATATTCTTTATACAGTCTCTTTGTTACTGTGCAACCTTGCACTGCTATGAAATATTACTTCTAAAAATCAAGCAACTACCTATCAATCTCTAATATAAATTTGCTCAGAACATAATAATCAAGTTTGAACAAACACACTTTATTCCACACAGTGCCACAGAATCTGAGTCCCTAACAGTCCAGAATTTCACCAGACCAAAACTTGTTAAACGAAAGTGTGCCCTAAAATAGTAAAAGTGTACACAAAACATACTCTAGAAGTTAACAAGCTCCATTTTTGTAGAATCAAATTAAGATTTATCACTCTTCACAACAGCATTTGTGGGATCTGTGCCAGTTGATTCTCTGACATTGGCTTCTTCCCACAGCAGCATCAATGCCTTGGAATTCTGCCCTTCTCTTCCTCCCTGGGTGTTTTGAATGGATGAACATATAGGGGATGTGATACTCATCAATTTAAATCATGCTGCCTGCCCAGGTACAAGAATGAAATTCAGAATTTGAAGAAAAGGAGACTGATAGGGAGTATGAACATGTGGAATAATTTTGGAAAAAATTATTAGTTATAGCTTAGTAACATTTTTCCTTCTTTGAATGGCTTCTAAGCAGTCCTACTTATGAACCAGTGTGAAAGCATTCCACGATAGTTTCTCATCTAAGCAAACTGACAATGGCATGCTGTTGAATCAGCAAGCAGAGGTCTAGTTTGCCAAATTGAGCAGCTGAATGAGGTCCTACATGCTAGTGTTTTGTCAATGTGAGAGCAGTGTTCAAATCTTGGAGAAAATTCAATAGGAACAAGTCTAGATCACACCATGTAAGTCACCTTTGCCCTATGAAATATGATTTGCTGTAGAAACAGAAGAGAAATATTAATTCACACTTCTTATATATAGTCCAACCAACTTTACTGTAATCTAATTATTTGCAAAACTCATAAGAAAATTTACTTTCAAAATTCTGACCTTATTTAATTAATTTTGTAAGATTTTACAATACTTGAAATTCCCATGAGAATTTACTATGTTTAATATCAATGAAGTCTGGAGATCACAGTCAGAACATTGATTTATATAGAAGTCAGTTATAGACTTATACAATTATTTTACATTTAGCTTTTGGGAATTCATCAAGCACAGATTGCCAGAATTTATCCTGACATGTTCAATTCCTCCTGAATTAACAAATTTTTCTGCTTGATTTTATCAGATGAATTAAGTAAAGGGACTGGATGAAGATCTGATATTTTTCCAGGGCCAGCAATGGACAGTGAGGTTGGGAGAGTACAATCAGCATATCCCTGGTCAGCCCAGTCTCACTCATCCTCTCCATGATCAGTAGACCCTCCCCTACCAGTCCTTTCCACAGGAGCACACATAAAAGGAAGGAACCTAATTTCCCATCAACATCCCTGGATGCAGGAGGTTTGGCTCTCAGTCTGGCTAAAGAACAGGTCCCAATAAGACAAGTGAATTGAATTATTGAATCTCAGGGAGACTAAATAAGGTCACCAAACACCAGAAGCCAATTTTTATGACTATAATATTTTAGGTTTCCTCTAATAATATCTGCTGGAACAAAGAACAATTCTTGTCAATAGAGCTCCAGGATACTCCCTGCATGTGAAGGATCTGACTCCCCTCCCTTTGCTATTTGGCTTGCAGCATTTTCCCTCTGACATTTGGAAATTAATATCTAAGGACAAACCACACTTTTCACATGCAGATTTTACAGCATAACATGAGACTATGAAGGGTCATCTCCTTTGACAAAACTATAGTAAAGCTCAAGAGGAGCTAAAGTGAGATAAGTTCTCTGAAATGCTCTCAGAGACTGTTCCATTGGATGCACCAGAAAAATGCTTTGGAAGACATTCAGAAATGCTGTTGATCTCAGAGCATCTCTGGAAGAGGAGACAACTTGCACCAAAGCCTAGGGTGCTGCAAGGCCACACCTCTGTCCCCTGATAACATCTTTATTCCAGCTGTTTGGCAGCTTCCTCCAAGAGTAGCCTTTGCAGGGTTCACATGCCCTGTCTCCCCACTCTTCAGACAGATAACCTGTGGCTTGAGAAAAGACTGACAGACAATCAGTGGCACTGAAAGGGAATCCGAGTAGCATTTGGATTTCATGTGGACTGGGACAAAATATTAACATGGCTTTTACACATTGTGGTAAAGCATAAGAGAAATAATTTTCATTTGAAGATATCACTTCATTTGTTTTCATATCTTAATACTGATCCCATGCACAATGCTGACAAGCTAAGATTATTTCTGTAATTTTGTTGCAGAGACAACCTAGGGGACATGGTAAATTTTGCTGCCCAAAGATAACAGATCAATGAAGTATTTCTTTTCAAGGTCTCCAGTTTTTCACTGCTGTTTACTCCAGGATCCATTCTCTCTTTCATTTGTCTTGTTTGTCACTCATTGGTTACCCTTGTGATTCTGGGTGAAAGATTTCCCTCTGGAGACTTCAAGGCCTCCACTTTTTCATTATCTTCTAAGTCTTTTCTAGGGATAATTTCAGTTCATGATTTCCAATATTCCCATATTTATTCTCAAGACTTTGTGCTCTTCCTGATGACTTCTACAAATCCATGCATGCAGTCCAGCAGATTTTTGCACCAGATGAAGACAGCTAAAATGAATACTCTATATTCACACACAGAGATCTATATTGTTGTGTATGCACAGGGATGAGAACATGGGAAACTGCTCGGATAAATCTGCTTGCCACAATTCCCACCTAACAGACCTAAGACTGCTCCATCATTCTTTGCTGTAATCACCTAAATTCAAGGGGAAGCAGAACGAGGATCTATGAAAAAAACTCATGTGAGGAATAACCCACTGGGCTGTAAAGATATGTGCCTTTTACTCTAACAATGTCTTCAGTTTTGTATCTGCTGTGTGATGATACCTAAAACATAAAATATAAAATCCTAAAAAAGCTTAAATAGAAATTAAATGCTGATCTGTGGTAAGTCATAATTGTTATTATAATGTTAATAGGGCAATGTCAATTCACTTCTGATGAGGATTTAACACTTTAATGTACCAAGGGCAGATACAACAACAAAAACATCCAACACCTCTCACAGTTTGCATATTGTTTTCAGTGATAGATTAATGACTACAGTAACAGAACTTTACAATCCAGACTTTTAAATGCATTTCTCTGTCTGCATCATTCCCCACTGAATTGTCACAAGACTCAATACACAAGCTCCCCCAAGAACACATTCTAAATTATTTTTTATTTTGTGGTATTTGGTTAAAGTATTCAGGTTTTCTAATATGAAAAGTGTCTGACAGTACCTGTAAACACTACTATTAACCAAACGACTGAAAATATCCATAAATGCCACAAAATGCAGCTGCTGCTGTTTCTATTTATTCAGGAAATTTTCATTTTAAGCCTCAGAAATAAATGTGTTCAATCATTACTAGGGGTCCAACAGAGAGGGGAAAAAAAAAGCAAGAAAACTCCAAGGCACAAGTTTAAATCCATCTTTGTGTCTTCCTGCCTGGAAGAGTAAATAATATCTCCAGTAACAGAGTGATGTGTAACTTTGTCCCAATTTACTTTAGAGTAAGATCCAAAAGAACCTCCCAGGATCTAATAAAATATTTTTAATTCATCTGAAAATGAGAAGCAGAGAAAGCTGACAAAGTTTAAGGGAACTGAGCAGCCATCTCTTTAACTTTAGGCCACAGCACTTCAGCATTATCTATCTGGTGTTCTTGATAATGCTCATAGGGAGCCCTGACATGTCAAGGTGCAGAGCTGATTAAATTTATTATAATCACCTGATCAGTTAAGCACACCAATATTAATTAAGGAATAAGCTTTCCATTGTGACTTCCAATTTTATCCCAACTCTGCCACTGACCTCCAGAGAGATTCTGGCAAATCCCCTCCTCTGTTCTCTTATTTGAGGGCCTACTGACAGTATAAATTCTTTGGGAGTAGACACCTCTCTTCTCTGTTTATACCAGGGTAGCATAATTGGGCTCCAACCACAGTTTAGACATCAGCATTTCTGTAATAAAAACAGCTTCTGCAGGTCTTTTTGGACTTTTAACCCTCCCAGCACCCCTCTGTAGCTTGCAAGTGTGACTTAAGCTCTGCTCTGATTTGGTTGCTTTTTACCTCTGCCCACACCTCTTACCCTGTTCCAACAGCTTCATTGTTTTGCTGATGTCAAGACTGAACATTAATCCATAGGCAGGGAGATGTAAGGTTGGAAGTGAACCATTTACTGAAATTGATAAGCTGGGTTAGCCACTGATAACCACTGGCTTTTATCAGTAGCCAGAAACTCTCAGGATGACTCACTACTTGTTGCAGGGAATAGGGAGCACAGACACTTTAAAGTCAGAACTTTAAAGAGATATACTTGTGTGTTCATTCTCTTCTACTTCACTTTTTGGTATAATAGCATGGGATGAGAAAAATAGCTAAAAACTGAAATATATATAAAAGTTACAAGAAGAAAAACAGTTCACTTTGAAAAGAGGAAAAAAAATATGCTAGAAATAAGTAAAAAAGAAGGTTCATCAAATAAGGATATATTTTCTTTTAATTTCAGGTTTCCTTAAAGCCTTTATATTGGTCCAGCACACCTGCCCACTGTTGCAGTAGCATTGCCCACATCTTGAAATCCTCATGTCACACAGGAGATATGCAGCTAAAATGCCCAAATGATAAATCCTCCAGCCCATGAAGTTAAGAGTTAAGGGTAAATAAATAAAGAATCTGGGAGTTATTGACCCAAATACACCTTTTTAACTTTCCATAATCACATAACACTCAGGGGGAAAAAAATTGTAAATCTTGCAAGTTTTTCAGTCTCTTTAAATTTGTAGTGAGTTTGATGTATCTAGCTCAGTGCCTGTGTCTCCTAATGTTTGTTAACTGATAACCATTTTTGTTTTCAGCTTAATGCTGGAAAATTGACTTTGACATCTATTAGCCAGCTATATCTTCAGCTCAAATGAATAATTGATTGCACAATCAATTATTGGATAGCAAAATCTGTAGTGGTTTGCTGGTTAGACAGCATGAAAATTAGTTTTATTACTGCCACCTCTTACAGCCTGCAAAATGATATACAGAACACTTCAACAGAAGATTTTGTATTGCATGTGGCTTGTTTATTCTACAAGTGTCTTACACAGAATTTAGAGACCTGGGTAAGGCTGGGCCTATTAGGAAAATATATGCATAAAGAGAATTTTGCATATCTTTAAGGGCCTGACCCATCCTCCTGGCAAAATTGTAATGCTCAAAAAGCCTGAGTTTCCACAGAAGAACAGATTTCCACCTGGGACCAAAGATCACCTTTGGGTTCGATAAAACTCTCAGCAAATCCATATGGAAAAAAGCAGCATCTTTTAATAAAAGAATGAAAGAGGATAAAATTCATTTCAGAAGAAAAATTGTCCAATCTTTGGGTCTAGCAAAAAAGCAAAAATGCAAAAAATTCTTCAAGAAAGAAAAGCATTCATGACACTCAACTACAAAATTCCTTGGTTCCTATGATAGAGCAGACTTGTCTGACCAGAATAAAATACACATGGACTATTGCTGGAAAGCTTCCAACACAGGAAACATGAAGTGGGAGTGTTAAGATTGATGTAAGGAGGCAGCCAACAGTTGAAAAAGCAGAACCAAGCCAGTGAGCAGGGTGCACAGGAACTGTACTTCCAAGCAGAGCAAGATGCCACCATTCCTTGGCCACGTCAGCCAAGGCTCAATAAGCACCAATACTTTGGCTACCCAGGGCTGTAAGAGGATCCATAATTACACTGGGGTGAGAATCAATAAAACCAAGTCATAGTTTTGCAAATTGCTCCAAAGACAAGGAATACGTTTTACAAAAATCCTAGTGCCAGAGCACTCTCAGAGTAGAAAGACTGGAAGTTCTGGCTAGAGCCCACGGAAAAGAAATTAATCCTAGAAGGTACCTAGAAGATAATTTAAAATCTTCTGCTCTCTCTTCATCAGTCCTTGGGCTATTTGCTAATGTATCATGGTTAGAAAATCAATTGCCATCTGTGAAACTGGTATGAGAAAAATCTTGCAACTGTTTTTCCTTTACTGCAGGGTATTTTGTGAACACTCAGCTGTGAGGCCTTTTACCTGTAATAAAAATGCTTCAAATGAATTCTGCATGGTTCAGACTTCACATGGATGCGTCCAGCAGCCATCAGACATCCTGCTTTCATAACATGCATCTTCTACAAACTTCATGAGTGATTGAAATCAAATAGCTGGGAAAATCCAAAAGGCTAAAGGGATGCAGTAACACTGGAAATTATATTTAAGACCCAGTTCAAAGGTGCTGTCATTGCAACCTGATGAAAACACCAATGACTTTCTCTAAAACAAACTGAAATAAAGGGAAAAGTTTACTTCTGGGAGCACCTTCAAAGAAATTGTCCCATGAGTGAAAGGTGACAATGTAAGGAATAAGCACACAGGAGCTGCTCACAAGAAGATGAATCTCAGTTCAGACAAGTACCACAGAACAGGATGCACATTTATGTCCATAGCCACATTTGTGTTTCCCACAGGAGCTGATTTTGGAGCTGTGAGCTCACCTGATAGCTACTGCTGAGATGAACAAAAACCCCAGCACCTGTGTCCAAACACACATACTCAGGTTAGCTCGAGTTAAAAATTCTCAAAGCACTGGACAGATGCTGAATTAAGCCTCAAACCATATCTGGCTTAGATAAGAGAAAAAAGCCCACAGTCTACTGCCTTTTCACCAGCCACAGGCCAACAATGCATTTGAAGTGTTTGTCAGATAAAGTCATTTGTTACTAAGCAAGCAAGTAACAGTCACATGGTACTTGAGCTATGGCCAGTAAAATGTAGAGATATTAATGAAAAAGATATTAATGAAGAATTAATATCTGATTAAAATATGGATAAAATAGATGGGAGGTTTATTACAAGATGAGTTCAGCTGTGTCACCAATTTATAGATTCTTATACTCAAAGAGCACTAGGAATGAAAGCAATGAAAGAGACAACAATAATCTTGAAGGAAAAAAAAAAAGCTGAAGGGTCAGGGGATCCCAGTGCATGACAAGATAAAGTAAATTAGTTTTAATTTCTTCAAAAAGAAATTCCCTAAATACTCAACAGACAGCCCTCCAAACACAGAAAGAAAGTGGTCTTCTATTAGAATCTGTTTGTAGGAGAGAAGAATAACTACACATGCCCTTTTTCAGCCAATGAACATCCAGGATAAAGTACAGTTTAGTGTCCTAAATCAATAACTACATTAGTTATGCACATAAGTCTGAGCAGAAAAGATGCAGAAATTACTCAAGATTATTAGAGGAACATCTGTTTACACACACATTTGCTTATCCAAAACATTTACAGAATTGGTTCTCATTAGCTGTGGTGTGAAAGAATTTTAGCACATCCCAAGAATGCTAACTAGGTTCAGCTACAATACATTATTATTGGGTTTTATTATAATATTTATTAATCCATTTACTATTATTGACTGGGTTCATGATACATGATCTCATCGCAAGTAGCTCTTTCTGATCTTCAGAGCAGTTGGGGCCTTGGGTGATAACTCAGCTGCTCCACTCCAGCCCACCATACCCAGGAGATGGGGAGGGCCTGTGACTGCAGGACAGGCATCATGGCCAAGGGCCACCATGGCTGGGAAAACTTGCTGGGAAAAAGAAAGGATTCAGCAAAAGGCCAACTGAACCATGTCCTTCTAACCAGCTTCACTGGCAAATCCACCCGCTGCTGGAGCAGTTAAACTCAAATCTCACTTCACGGAGCCAAATGCCATCGGCTGTGTCAGACACCTCGCTCCTGCCCTCTGCTGAAGTGAAGCAGCGTGGTAACTCCGCTGCAACATCACCTGCCTCTTCCTCTTCTCATACTCTGCAATTTCACCCGGAGCAGACAGAGAACTTGGCTTCCTGGGCTGCCTGCAGCTTGCATTTCCCAGCTCCTAAAGACCATGTTATGGTCTCCTGCACTGAAACTGGATGTTACCAAACAAAAGGAAATTTCATTCTGCCCCATCAGTTTGGATCACTGTTTTCCTTTTCCAGTCAGGACTTTTCCTTGTTAGTCCAGTGGAGCCAACTTTCCCCTTTTGTTTCAAAATACTTCAATTCAGATTCCAAATTAGCAACCAGGTACTCTCTACAATGACCTGTACCATCTGTGGGATAGATAAAGCAAAGTCTAAGATACAATCAATAGTTCTCATGCTTTTGTAACCTACTGAAAACTTTTGATTCTGGGTGAATCAATTACTTAAAAAGGATTTATAAACTATAAAACAGTTACAATGAAGTTACACATACTTTTCTTAGTGTAATAATTTAAATTATTTGTCTACAGAAGTATGCTTGGGTTAGGACAAAAGTACTTTCTGGCACTTATTTCACATGTGTAAATAGATGTTGTTTAATTTCTATTTTACAACAGAATAAAATCAAAACCATTCCTTCAAAAAAGAGATTTTCTTTAAGAACACATACCCCAGCTCTAAATGGGAATTCTATTCAGAAATATGCCTCCTCAGGCCAAAGATCAAAAATTAGTGATAGTCCACAACATACAGAGCTTTAAAAAATGTCACATTCTTTCATTTTCAGCATAAGAAATGGGCAACTTGTTCAGGGCAAATACTTGTTTGAACTGAGGATTTTATTATTAATCTCTGAAGACTGCTGAATTTAGGGTCACAGTAAGGGTTGATTAGGTACAAGGTGCACAAAGCTCTCCTCTGTCAATGCTATTGAATGAAGCAAGTAATTTAGATTCAGAATTGGTCTTGGATTGAAGCTCACTCCATTACCGACCATTTTCAATTTCAGCTATACAATAAACATCAAGCTCAGCAAGGAAATTAGTACATTTGGTAATGTATTGGGAGAGATGGGTGGGTCTCTGACAAGATGACACTTATCACCAAAGCTTCAGTTAATGAAACCCTTGAGTGGTTTCTGCGTTTGACATATTTTGACACTTTTTGAAATCACATCCAGCGGGTTTTTTTACCCCACAATGTTCTTTATGAGAAAAAAAAAATCTAGCTATCTTTAAAATGAGTACTGAGTACTGCAATATTATTGGAAAAAAATTAAAGAGACTGCACTGAAGGCAGGGGGGAAGAGACTCTGACTTTCTTGAAATGCAGAAAGTAGAATGGAATGCACAGTATTTAAACTGAGGGGATGCCAATGCTAACACATTTTCAGAAGAGAGCTTAGATTTCAACAGGCACATTTGCTCTTAGTCTGTTTGCTCAGAAAATGCCATAAACTGTAACGGGAAGTCTGTCTTTAGTGTGGCTGCAGAAAATGTTTAAACTTAATTTGTTCGCTGCTGTTTTTAACTTATCCACACAAAAATTACCATAAAGCACTATAGTAGATTTATCATTAATGGGATTAAAATGATAATTTCTATTATAACCTGAACAGGCAAAAGAAGTTTTCCTGGGTTACTTTCACAACAGAAATGGTTTATTTTTGTTTAGTGTTGTGTTCTTAATTTTTATTTGTTTGAAATAATGAGAACAAAGAAGAAGATAACTAGTTATAAATCTTGAGCAAACTTACTGTACAAAAGACGCCAAAATAAGTGCAAAAATGAAAGCAAATTAGGAGACAGAAAGGGAGAACGAACAATTGCTAGCCTAAAAGTAGCTCTC
Organism: Lanius collurio; assembly: GCA_020086605.1. Taxonomy (NCBI): domain Eukaryota; kingdom Metazoa; phylum Chordata; class Aves; order Passeriformes; family Laniidae; genus Lanius; species Lanius collurio. The sequence continues at coordinate 18,033,681 of JACBWW010000019.1, forward strand.
TCGAGTTGATGACCCAAAAACAACACAATAGCCCTCAGATCACTTTAAATGCTGCTTTGTAGCAATGTGGCACCTACAATGTATGACTAGAATTAAAAAGGGTCAGAGGAGACAGAAGACTTAGAGATCACTAATTCTGAGCGGTTTGATATTTACTCTTTAGCTTTCCTGAAAGCCTAGGGAAATTATTATGGATTCATATATTTCAATCTCACACAGCTCTATTATTGTTCATTTTTTCATTCAGAGCTGAGAGAACAATTAAAACAAAAAATACAAAGCAATTTAAACAGGGACATTCCTGAACTCTACTAGACCTACAAGGCAACACTTAGAGCTCCAGTTCCTATCCGGGTGGTCCCTCCCAAAGACTTTTTTCCAACACAAGTGGGAGGTCACCTTGAAGATTTCAGGGACAGGGATTGTATTGTACAGGATACATACTCCTGAAGAGTTGCATTGTGTTGAAATGCAATTTTTATTTAAAACCTTGCCCTCCCCATGACTCTGCTCTAACCATTTCCCTTGCCTCCCTCAGTCAAAGTTTAAGGTGGCAGAGCAAGTACCATGTGTATTTCTGCCCTCTTGAAACCCTAAGGCAGGGAAAATAGAAAAAGATATCTTCTGAACCAAAGAAATCCTGTATCACAAAGGAGTTAATGATTATTTCTCTAGCTTTAGAGGATTTGTTTTGCTTTGTTTTGTTTAAACTGGAATCGTTTCCCACAATACTGTGACCAAAATCTGCCATATCCTACTGCGTCTTTGGATCTTTCTGACCTGGTTTCAGCTTTCACTTCAAGATGAGCTCAAGCTACTCAGGCTGCAAAATATCAATATTATTAATGTCTAAGTCTCAGCTTCACTCAGAAGATGCACTGTTCCAAGCAAAGTAGTAGAATAGCCCATAGGATTCCAGAAAGTTCACATACAAGTAGAGCATGTGCTCTACCCAAGATGTGCAATGTGTAAAGAGCCAGGAAGAATCCCAATGATAATTCAAGTAGTCCCAGGTCTGCATTTCAGCATTGAAGAGGTTTAAACACAGAGTTTAATTGACCCACTAATTACTAGAGTGCATTTTGACCCACTATTTTCAGGCAATAGAGGTTTGAAAGAAAAAGACATCACATGGTTGAGTGTTTTGTCTTACATATGTTCAGATAATCAGAATAAGAAAAAATTCAAAATTTTACTGGGCACTTAGAAAAAATGGAACTGAATAAATAGTTCACAAATCATCCTGCAGTCTCAAAGCAGAAGTGCTTGGGCCCACACATTTTATTTTGGAAAGTTTTAAAAATTAGATTTGATCTTTCAAATCACTGGGAATATGATCCCAGCAAACAGAAGTGCTACTGTACCCCACAATGTGATGTGTAATTATTTTCTGACAGTATTTACCAAAAACCTGGCTAGTTTTCATACTTTTAACTTGTAGAAAACATTTGGCCTGTTCCAGTAATAAAGATACCTGTCAGTATATCACAGATAGGAACTCACATACTGAATAATCTTGTTCACTCAAGCAAATTTTCATCGTAAGAAAATTTTTGTACAGCCTCAGTTATAAAATGCTTTTTGATCCTGATGAGATGTAATACAAACTGTAGTGACTGTTTCAGAAATAAGATCAAACTAAGCAAGTTAATTCCCTGCCTACATACATTTTTTCTACTAATACAGAGCCAAGTCACCAAATTTTATGTAGTAAGTACTCAGTCTTAAGGTCTTTCATTATCATTGCCCAAGTAACAGATGGTTTGGTTTCAAAACAAGATGTTATTCAGTGAAATCAAACCAGTCACAATCTGTCACACCACCTTCTATTCTCTGTGCTTTTGCAGGCACTGGACTGGCTGAGCCTACTCTCAGTTTCTCCTGACTTACAAAACCAAAGACTCCAGACTTGGATGTCTGGAGCTGCCAGGTGCTGGGAACACCCCTCTTCCTTCCACTGCAGAAAGGGGATAATATTTATGGTGTTTTTGTGCACCTCCATTTCCTCTTGCTTTTTACCAAAGGCTGCTTCTTTGGCCTATCTTCATTGGTGATGGATTTCTGAAAGATTATCTCAAGCCATGCAACCTATCTGTATGCAAGGAGGACTTCTTTTGGACTCATACCACTAGTGGCTTCTCTGCTGGAGATCTTCTCCTGGCCTTTCACCTCACTCAGTAACTGATTATGCATCTGGCACAGGTTCCTCCCTAATTGTCCTTCACAGCATGAACTACTGTCCTATTCCTCCTCTCACTGCAGTCCATTTCCCACTATTAAAGAGCATACAAATGTAGGCAGGACTGGACAATTATTTTCCTCATGCTTCCAGAAAAAAAAAAAAAGGAAATTTTAATTGAAAAATTGCAAGAAGAAAGTAACTGACAGCTTTTTAATAATTTTTCTAGAAAGTTGATATTTTCTGCAGTATATTTCATTTTGATGAGAGTCCAGTTTTCTGTTTAGGCAGGCCAGGGGGAAATCAACCAGGTATTGTCACCATTTATAACCTACAAAGTCATCCGGACATCTCCCACTTTTTCTACATGACTTTTTTAAACTGATGCAGAAGTAAAGTTTACTGGAGTATTTAATGTTTTTTGGGTTTTTTTTAAAGTTTAAAACAGGTAGCCTGCTGAAATCCCAGGCAGAACATCCCCTCTTTGTTACTTTTGACCTGTCACACAGAGATTAACAAATCTGTGACCCATAAAACAAGGTTTCTTGAACCCAGATAGCAGAAACCTATTGCAACCTCTTCTGTTAGTCCCCAGAGAAAAGATTCTATGTAGAAGATAGCCAAAGGTCCATTGATTAACAAAATGGTAAAAGAAAATATATAACTAAGCTTTGATATTCCTTATCTTTGTTTTCTGTTAGATGCAGGTAAAGAAGCAAACCCTCAGTTAAGTACAAATTTACAAAGTATATATAAAAAACAAGACCTATAAAAAGCATTTGGGCAAAATGTTTGGTTAATTTAGGTTCTGATCACCAACAGGAGATAACAAACAAAATATTCTATTTTATTTTCAGGGTTTTTTTTCCCAATTACTTCTCTTGTCAGCCTTGCTCACTGTAAGAAACCAACAGCATAAAGAGGTTCAGGTGAAGTAGGGGCTAGAATCCAGCAAGAGCATATTGAATGAATCAGGAAGAGCAGACAAAAATTCAGGAGAGCCTCCTGGAGGTACCTCCAACATGACAGACACAGATGTCTGAAGTACTCTGTCATTAAGCCACTGACAATCACCAAAGCCATGACACAATTGACAGTGTGACCATCTTTGATAATATGCAATAATTGACAATATAACAGCTTCCTAAAGGTTTATGAACAAGTAGATTTCCTTTTAAGATTTATATGTGTTTTCTTGATGGATGTGAATTTTATAACTCAAAAAAGCAATTAGGCTCCTTCCAATCACCCACTGACAGAATCTATCCCTTTACACCTGAACGCCTCTTCAGTATCATCAAAAGCACTGAAACCCACAGGGTTATAAATGATGCATCACAAGAGTGTTCCATGAATCAATATAAAAAACTAAAAATCCAAACCAGGATTCCCCAGCATATGAACAAGGTACCTCTAGGATACAGAAAATTCTAAACAGAGTGTTTGAGCTAGCTGAAAGCATAGAGATCTTTGATATATATATTTTCATATTTTGTTATGTTAGTGAAAAAAATGAAAATTTTTATCTACTCTAAAACCTTGTTCCTCTCAAAAACAACTCCATAAAGAATAATGAGCAGATGACTCCTTTGAAAGACAGTATCCTTAGTTCAACTGCATAGACTTGGTGTCCACTGAATTTCACAGTACTCAAAGGTTTACTATAAAAGCTTTTCTCAGAAATAAGTTCAAGGTTGCCTTTTTCTCCCTACTTTAAACCATTCTTCTAACTCCAACTGGTGTCTCTAATATCTCTTAATGCCTCCCCTTTGACACCTCCCCAAATGCATCATTTTTCTCAATCACTCTAATGAAAGACTTTTGACACCCCCATTCTCTCTCTGTTCATGATTCTACTTTGACTATAAGTTCTTCAGGTCAGGGTCTATCTTTTTCTTCTGTATTTGTACGTTATAATAAAAAGGGTTTGGACTAATAGCTAGAGCTTCAGACACCGATAGAGTAAAAATACTAATAATTCTTGTAATAGGTTTCAGGTTTCTGATTATGAAGTTTTAGCTTTTAGTAGCCATTGTGAGCTTTCTGATCACCTCATACTTCTTAAAATTGTCCCAAAAATATATATTTAGAGAGACTACAACCTAACACAATACATTAGTGAAGCTGGGCCTTGCATTTTCACATGGGTTAAAAAGTGAAGACTACCTCAATTACCTGGTCTGGTGAATTAGTGTCCATTTTATAGGTATGTCTGAAGATGAGACAATCAGGGTGGAAGGATTAGAGAGAAGGAAGACAAATATAGGCAATCATTTTGCTGTTTACAGGAATCACTAACTTGTATTCTTGGAATAACACAAATGATTGAGGGCCAGCACATTCTACTATATGTCTGAATTAGAAACAGAACAGGATGATGATACTATTCAAAGATGTAGAAAGGTTAAAAAAAGTGAATTTCCAGAGCCTTTATGCAAAAAAATAAAGGGTATATTGTGTACAGCAAAATACATACAAAGGCTCACTTAAACAGAAAATTGTTTTTGCTAGTCAATCCATGTTCCAAACTGAAAGTGGTCTAGAAGTAAGAAATGTTTCAGTTAGATGTAAATACTCCCTTACTTGAATGATTTTCATAAATCTTTAATGAGAAAAGTATTGTGTGAAATTTCCTCACACAGAACCACAGCAAAGAGAAATCCTACACCTAAAATAACCCTGAATTGGCATCTCTCCATGCATCAGTATACGAGTTGATTTTCAGCAATCCGGAAAAAATCAGAAGGAAGCAAAATCCATCCTAGACTGAGCATCTAAAAGAATAAATGGTGCTATTTAATGATCAGAACAAAGTGGAGAGAAGGTACAGAACACATTATGGAAGGGAAGACCCTAAAAACAACCAGGCCAATATTCACTACACATTTTAACCCTGATAAGTGAGACTTGAGTTAAATTAAAACATTGTATTTATCCCAGTATTTATTTCATGCAGCCTCACGCAAGTAACAAATATATGGCTATGATTGATAAGCATCAAAGTGTCCTCAGTATCAATGATCAAGCTTGCTTCATGTATATATCTTTCCTTTACCACATAAATTTTTGTGTGTTTAAGACTCCCCTCCTGTCTCCCCCAAATTGTTGTTTGAAGCTATGAATCACTTCCAAGTTTTCTGAAACTTTTCTTCATATGTTCAGAAAAATAAATAATATTTCAATATGTTTCAGTGTTCAATCAATTACTTTATATATGTATAAGTATAAATGCTTTATACTCACACACATTAAGGTACACACATATACTCAGTTTTAACAGATAAATTGTATTTCTAAGGAAAGAGCATATCATTCATTGCATCACCAGAATATAAAAACAGGAAAAAGATGGAGAAAGGTGAAAAAAAACCCACCAAACCTAGAAAGCAAGCGCTGTTTTCCTATTTTCTAACTGAACTGTTAAACAACACACTGAATCCAAAACTCTGTGTACATACATCACTGACTTAACCTTGCTGTTAGAATCTCATCCTTCACAGTTTGTAGCTTTTTATTAAAGTTAACAATATAACCATTATACATGGGTTGTTTGCTTTTAGCAGAAAGAAGAACGTGCTTGTGTTTAATTAGGTTTGACTGTAAATGGTTGCAAGTAGACTGTGAAGTGCTCATTGTGGAGGATGTGATGGAGGAACATGGCAGTCCCACTTTTGCTGCTGTTATTGTTTGTCTGGAGACACCTTTCCGCAAGACTAAATTCAACATGACAGGGTGTCTGTCTGCACTGTGACATCTGTATCACTGCAAGAGGCAAAACTCCAGAAATTCATTGTAAAATTAAAGCTTAAAACAGGCAGAATAACATGAACCAAGGAATACAGACATATTTTAAAAAATAAAAAGTCTCTTGCTTTTCTGAGTGTTTCTTTAGAACATTATAATTGTATCCATTTTTTTTTTTTTATCAGTTCAATGATTTTCATCTACTCTACAATACTTTTATCATGATCTGGACAAATAACTTATTCTCCAGTTTCTGGAAATGCAATTCTTTTCACTATTTTAACATTATTATGTAAACTAAAGGTTAATATTTGATTGTATATCATAGATTTTGCTTCAAATTTGAGATTGTGTTAAACAAGATAATCCAGTAATTAAAAAAAAGAAAATCATATTTTTAAAAATACTTCAATCTTTTCAATGAGCAAATACCTCAGTGTAATAGATAAACCTGCAAAAATATCTAAGTGTCACTGAAACTACTGCCCTTTTTTCAATTTTAACTCATCTCTCTCCGTTTGAAACTTCTCCTTTCAGGGCTATGCCTGTACTGTATTTCTTATTTCAATGCTCTTGTGCCACTGTAAACAGCTAGAAGACATTCAAGGTGTGAAGATGGAGGCAATAAATTTTCTTTGCATCAGTAATGTCCCTTTCCCAGCCCCCATAACATCAAGTCTCTGGTAGCCTTTGCCACCAGCACAGGTTCACTCTGGTCCTGCAGCTCTGCTTGCTGTGGCACCTTGAGTGACAGATGTGGCAGCTCTGACTCAGAGTGCAGTCAGCTTAAGTATGGTTCATTAATTTGACATAAATAACTTTTCATAATCAGAGATTTTTAGGAAAAAAAAATGTGATGAAACTGAAGGACACACGGATGAAAAATATGTGTCAAAATAAGACAGGGCTTAGTACCTCACACAAGGAGAAATTTATTTTAACTTTCAAACTACTTAGTAAAGGTCTTAAAAAAATCTTAGGATACAGAAAACACTAATTTTTGAGACTTTAATATGGAAAAATATGTTTCCCCACATTAAGCCAAAGTGTCCATTTACAGATGATTGTGCCCATGCTTCAGCCTCCTCCTTTATAACCCAGTCAAATTCAGTTCTTGGTATTGTATTTCCTTTGATATGGAGAAGGGTCAAAAACTATTTTGTGTCTATTTCCTTCCTCTAAAAAATCTCTGGAAAGATTTCATTTCAACTTTCAAATAAACCATAAAACATTTTAGCAGTGAGCAGGAAGCAGAGGAGCAATATTTCTTAAATGGTTGAAATTTTGCAAGCCTGGGGCAGATGAAAGCAAGGTGCTACCACAGCAACTTGCAAACCCTGCTTTCCTAACTATCATTTAGAGGGTTCATTACAGTTAGCAGAGAGTTTTATTCCATTGTTCCGCTAAAGAGTGGAATAACCTTCTATAAAGGGTTACATGAGATCAATAGCTGGGAAAGGATTTGAGATAGGACTAGGAATTAGAGGGAAATCTTTTCAGCTGAGTTAGATAATTTCACTAAAATATGAAAGATATGGAATTTATCTAAGAATCAACAACTAGTTCTATTTGTCTGTGAATGTTGCACTCCAATAACCTCAATGAATTAGAATCAGTACTAATTAGAATCAGTAATAGTGAGAATAAACCGACATATTTGAGATTTCCCCTCTTCGTTACATTTATTTTATTTTATTGGTGTATTTTAAAAGCAGTATTATCCAGTGAAAAATTGTTGCTTCTCAACTTTAAATATACTTCAGTTCTCACTTTGAAATAAATTAGGAAATATAAGTCTATTATATTAACAGGTAACAGGCTTTAAGAATTACATTGTAATTGTAAGTTCTTCCTCCATCTTGATGCTAATAAATCATTTACAACAGTCTTTAACCAGACTTCAAAATGTCTGCCCCTGATGAAGGGATACAAGTCTATAATAAGGTGACCTAACTTAAGAACTAAGGAGTGTATTCTTACATTTATATGCGAATATTTTTTAAATTTAAAATTTAAATTTTTAAGACTTGTTCAATTTTTCTTTAATAAACAATAGAGTAAATCAGAAGAAGAAAATTATTAGAATTTCTGACTCCATTTATTATCAAAATATAATTATTTATATTTTAAGCTATAGGCTAATGAATGAATGATCCATACTTAAAATGTAATCTATTTAAAGGTTCTAGCTATTGTTTCTGTTTTTAAGGTAGAACATGCATAGCTATGTTTATCAAATAATTCCAAAACTCTATACTAGTCACTTTTTTAATGAGGAACATTTATGAAAAAGGTGCCTGCTGATCTTGTAAATGAAATGGCTCTAGATCAAAAAAAGTGAAAAAAGTTACACTCATATCTGTTTTCACACTCTAAGTTTTAAATCCTAGAATAGACATCTCATTGTAAAAGATAGTGTTTATTCTTTTAATAGCTTTCAGAGAATACACAAATTGGAATCTAACTTCTGATTTCTTTGTAATTACAAATAAATTCATTTTTAGGTTAAAATACAGAAAAATAATGCCTATGCAATCATAATTGCTAAACATGTGCTTATGTTATGCAATGTAGAAATAAACAAACCAGTATTTTGAACAGGTGGACCTTTAAAAAAGATTCCTAATTATTCTTATACTGTCAAAATTATTTCAATTTTGCATCTCAGCAGATACATTTGTACAGCAGAAGCAGGTGTTCATCAAAAAGAGATGGTAAAGAGATAGTGCAGCCTAGGCTTGAAACCCCGCCTGCATGGTGCAGTGAGAGATAAATGAGAAAAACCCTGCACAACATCTCTCCCTACACTTCAGAAGGAGATTACACCTTTTTAAAAAGGCAAAACAGGGAGTTCAATTACTTATTGTCTTGGCATGTGGTTGTGATGAAAGAAAGAGTCTTAAACATCAATAGAGCTAAACTAACTTCCCAGATGGGCTTCAGAAGAGGGAACCCTTCTGCAATCCACCTGCACATAAAGCTACTTTTCTCTATTTGAAATAAAACACGTTTCCCAACCCCTCCATTCAAATCATCCCTTTATCTTACATGGATGTTTAATATGCACCTCCTTGTCTTTACACTCACCAAAAAGAAAGGAAAATCTTGTAGAAATATAAAGTTATTGTACATAGGATTACTTCAATCAATGCCCCATCTCTTTAGATTCTAAGCCTCAGTGTAATATTTATTGTAAATATATTTTTAATTTAATGCAAAAGATACAATATTTTAGGTTTATCATTGAAAATAAAAGTTATTTACTAATGTGTTCAACAGGTGTAATCTGAGACATAGTATGCACAAGTGAAATGTGTGCATGAAACCAAACAAATTAACAGAAGCTCTAAAAGGTTTATATTTAGAAAGTCATCCCTAACCTCAGCAAGCTTTCTGATAATTTATGGTAGATATGATGTTATGAGAGATGTTCCCAACCCTCTTCATGTTGTCCTGAAGTCTGAATTACTACACTAGATGTTCTTATTTGAATATGGAACACTTAGGACATTGTTCAAATCAGTTTTACAGCCCTCAGTAAGTGAATGGGGAATGGCAGGAAAACCTTCTCATGACAAGAGCCAGGAAGAAAATTACATTTCTGTTTAAATGAACATTTCTTTGTGAGCTTTCAGGTTCAATACAGAAGTTCTGGAGCAAAGTTCAATATGTGCATCAGTAGCCTGCAATTGCAAAATGAGTTTGTATGATATTACTGCTACAGGTGGCCACAAAGAATGGAAAAAAAAAACCCTACTTTATGCAATGCCTAAAATTAAAGCAAATTTTTCTGTTAATTTGTTATTGGTTACTTCTTATATGATACTTTATGCATTGTCAGAGTTGGCCACTAGAAACCAAACCTTCACAATTTGAAGTTTGCTCTGTAAGTGAAATGACAGGTTAGGTCAGATCACCTCGTGTTTGTATACAGGGACTGTTACTGTTGTTGACACACTAAATGGAAAGAAACCAGCTTGAATTCTACATTTCAAGCTAGTTTGGCTGAAATCAGTGAACACGAACACTACTGAGGGGTGAAAAAAAGGAAAAGCATACTTTCCATTGTATACATAATTATTATATTATATAACACACACACACACACACACCCCAACTCTAGTGCAGGTACCAGGAACGTTTTACTCTCCAATTTTGAGCTTATCTGCATGAGCTGCAGGTCTGTGTTTAAGAGGAGGTCGGCAATAATCACTGAGATTCAACCCTCAAGCTCTAGACAAGATGCCAACACAGCCCTCAGTTGGGCAAAATTTGGATGCCCTTGATTTAAGCTTTCTAAGCCTCTACAGTTCCAGTTCAGGAGATTAATGTAATTCCCATAGCTCATACTCCTCAGAAGATATTTTATGTTTGACACTCACCATGTTATTAATAGAACTGTACAAAACTGTCTTGGTTCTCTCTGTTTCAGGGAATGAAATAAACTTTTACACAATTCTCATTAAGCAGAACTGGAGAGATGCCAACAATTTACTCTGATCAACTGAACTTATTAGTGGTAGCATTTCACAGGTGACACATTTGTGTACACCTACAGCCAGATAATGCAGCTTGCTCTCTGTGCCATCAGTGTAAATGTGAAACTTCTCCCATATCTATCTGCTCCTCAGGACGGTCTGGTTGGTTTTCCTTCACTGGTGCAGACAGCCATGTGTTACACCCCTGCTTGTCCAGCTCCTTTCTTCCGTTCTAATATTGGTAAAAATACATTTCTAAGTAGATTTCCCGTGATTTTTCAGCTTTCCACATGGGTATCCAAAGCTGTTATGAGCAAATTTAGGTTTTTTATTTACTTGGTAGCAACCCACATTGCCAGCCCGCAAATTGAACTCTAGTGGTAACCAGACAATAGATGGATATTTTCCTTGTATTAAGGCTGTTGGGCGGGCAATCCACACTGCCTCTGTTTGGTAGCCATGTCTATTTCTGACACTAATCCCAGTCTTCAAATAAGCTGGCCCTTCTGCCCCATCAAGCTCATATTTAAAAAAATAAAACAACAAAATTCCTGCTTTTAAAAAAAGTTTGAGTCATGCTTTTAATCAGCAGAAATTATGGTAATTTTTCAATAAACATCAAACCAGAGTAGCACCAGTTACAGTACATTGTTATACTACCACTCATCTGGTACATAAATCAGGAAAAAACCAAACCAACAATGCCAGTGCTGTGCATTTTCAACCATGTGTGTGATAGAATAGTGGATGAATATCAACCCATTTTTAAAAGACTTTCTTAATCAGTACATTTATGTTAATAGGAAGCTGCAAACAGCCTCCTAAATATCAATTTGAAACAACCATTGTAATTTTAACTATTATGATTAAAAGAGTTTGGCCTTGTGCTCTTCAGAGAATAACTAAATCTTGTATCGATGAATTTGAACTTTGAAATATTCCCCTCTCTGTTTATGGCTGAGGTGGTTGAGAGTCACCCACTGTAATAAACCAACAAACAGGCACTAAGACTACAGGCTGGAGAGATGCAGTGGCTACAAATGCTGTTCCTCTGCATTATTCTTGCTCAGTGCACTTGTAACTAAAACAAGCAGCATCCAGGTATCTTTTAAAAATCCTGATAGATTAATATCTTCCACATGCCCAGTTTCCCAGCTCCTCACCATTTCCAGAAAAATTGCTTCTTCTGTAATAAGGCTGCACACCACATGAAATGAAAAATGCTATTTATTAATATTATCAGATAGTTTTGAAAGTATTTTCTTGCTTCGTACATAATGGTACAAAAGGCTGTGAACATCACAGAAAGTTGTGAGTAAATTTAACTGACATTTTGCTTCAGCACCTTTAAAACAATCCACTGGAAATCTTCATAACAAGTGCTCTGCTCTCAGTCACCTGTCACTTCTTGTTTTAATCAAATGGCAGAAGTTGAATTTAAAAATGAAAAAAAAAAAAAAAGCACTAACAACCTAACTAATACCTGCTCATTTCACAACTGTAGCAGTTAATAAGTGGCTTGGAAAAACCCAGCCTACAAACAGATGCCTTGCATTCACCAGATGTTTCTTTATTTGCCAAGTCTCTCATAGTCATTCTGCCTTGGGTGTTCTCTTCAGTTTGTTTGGTTTCCCTTTCTCTAGCTGTTTTTTCTAGGTATACTTGTAGCTGTGCAGATTTCAGATTAAAAAATTCCTTCTCTTTGTGCAAAGAGAAACTTCAAGATTTCTGTAAATAATTTTCATCATAACAGAGGAAAGTCTCTAGTCTGGAGTTTATGCCTATTTCTAGTTTTCTATGGTTTAGTGTTCTGGCAGTCTTTCAAGTGGCTTGTTCCAAGCTTCATGTATCCGATAAAGTCTCCCTGTTTCTTTGGATGATTGATGATCTCAAGAGCCTACTTCTGGGTTTTAAAAAAGCAGCTTAATCTCCTGCTATTTTTAGGAGCCCAAAAGTGTAGCACAAATGTTTCACACTGACAGGGACATTCCTTTGCCCATTGAGGAGCTGCTCAGAAGACTCTGGTGATCAGCAAAAAGAAGAAATGAGGCAAGAGGCAACAGCCAACAGCAGAAAAAACATGCCAAAACCTGAAGGGAACGGGGCTTGGAAGCCTTCTGCAGCAAAGAGAAAGTAAGTATGGAACAACATCCCCTTTTTTTAGAGTATTTCATGAAACAGATGGAGAAAGAGACACTCCTGTTTTTCTGAGATGCAATGTGTTTTAAAAGAAGATTTAAAAATCGAGGAAGGAGGTAAGGAAAAAAGAATGGAAAGGTTTTAGGGAAGTTTCAGGTTAGCTAAAAGTAATGAATTCACAAATCCATGCATTTGCTAGAGTTCCATCTGTACAGAGTTAATAACATCAACAGGTACAAGAAGCAATTTTGTTGTCATTTCAGTGATCTTTAGGAGTACTTTTAACTCAGAAATCAGTCTCCAAACTTAACAGATTCTTTCTTTGCACAGTAATTAGGCATTTTAATATCCCTATTTGAAGTTATCATATTTTTTTGTCTTGCAGTATCTTGTTGCTCAAAGGTGCAAAAGCATATTGCAAAATGAAACCACATGGGAAATAGCTTTAATCTTGCTTGATGAAAATCTTACTGTACACTACCTGTCATTCTAAATGAATCTATTGTATTTTGATTCTCCACTTTCATTCTGCTATTTGTTACAAACAATGTCAACTCCTGGAGGAGACAACTTTTCTTAAACAAGTTACACACCAAAAGTTGCACTGAATGTTATTGGTCCATGAGGGATTGTAATGCCATGTTGCTGTTAAAAGAAATCACACAGGAATCTAGAATCCTGGTTATGTACTGCTCCTTAGCCAGTGGATTGCTTAAAAATGTTATCATGTTTATAATAACATAGATAAATGTACTGATTATACAATCATCTTTTATATATCCTTTTAAAATAAAGTATGCATTTGAAAATCTTATAATTTTGGTGAAGAACACACATATGCCTTGTGAATTCATAATATAGATGCTGGTTAGTTTTGATGTAGCTTGTTGTAATTTTGCTGCTGCTTTAAAGAAAGTATTATTTAGCAGAATCCTAATTACACACACTTTTAACCTTATAATGGCAAGGGTCAATTAATTTTACCCTACAGCTTATAGGAGCCACGCTCGTTAAATAAATAAAATGGAAAAAAAAAAAAATCATTGAGTTGGTTTGAAAAGGGAAATGGCAATATAGCCTCATAGGGCCAATAAAATTACAGCTAATCCTTCTGGGAATCCAAATGGCAATAAAGTGAAAGTGAGTACAGATTAACACATTGTAAATCCACTTACTACTCAGCAATGTTTACACAAGGATTTGCCATTGCCTGTTACCATTCGATCAACATTCAATTGCACCGTTTGCCAAGATTTTACCAAAGAGGCTACTTCTATTTCCTACAGATATAATTCAATTCCTTAAAAAACCCCAAACATGTTTTAATCAGGGGTAAGAATATGTACTGACACCCTCTGGATGACAGGAAATGGGTGGGCTTCTAGGGTTTCATACTGAAGACTCGGAATATGAATACTAAAATATCTAAGGAAACACTTCAAATGCTTCTGTGTGTTAATATTCCTGAATTTGAAAGGTGGGGGAGTGCACTTTTCCTGTGCACTTTTTAAAAGCTCTTTGCTTGAGTCCAAACCAGCTTTTTCCATACTGCTCACTTATAATACAAGCTGCACTCACATGGAGGCCAACAGCCAGCAAAAACATATTTCCATTTTAACGCCTTTAGATGATCAAAGCATCAGCTTAATATAATCAGCTCAAATCCATTTACCAGTGAGCCTACCACTGTGCCCAGGGACTGTTTTCCTTTCCAGCCCTATCTATTCTGGAACAGGTGCTATAATAGTAAATTAATTAGTCTGTGGAGATGCACCTTGTTCTCCATCTCCACAGGCCTCTTGTGGGTCAGGGCCTTGAGGAAAATGCCATCTGGGCAGAGTTTCCCCCAGAGAAACAATCAAAGCCTACAGATTGCAGACTACAGAGGAGGGTTCATATGACAATTAACCTTATTAGTCTTTTTTTTTAAAATGGTTGATAGTGTGTCAACGTGTTGGCTCTATAACTAATCTGCTTCTCAAAATCATCATCACAACTAATTCAAAGAAATGACTCTTGTCTAAAAATCCTCCCAAAAAAATACAGATCTCCTTGCACTGAAAATGTAAACAAGTCTTGAACAATAACTTACAAACATAGAAAACCATTTCAACAATAACTTACAAACATAGAAAGCCACCACACTAAAGTACTTAAAACTTTAGCATACTTTGAAAGACTGACAATTTTTTACGGTGACAAATTTTATAAATACCCTAAGGGACTTATGCTATTAATCATTTTGGTTCTCTGTTTCCACCACAGTTTTGCCCAATATCCAGTTATCAGCAGAATCAGAACTAAATTCAAGATATTTCACAAGGGACATCAACATTTATCTTGGTAAATATGGTAGGTATTTAAGGTTTAACTTAAGGCCTTATAGTCTATGGGGGAATTTTAGATTTGTGGAGTTGTATTCACAAACAGCATTGCAAAACAAATGAGAATTTAGAAATCTCAGATGGAAAGTGATAAGAAAGCATGATCTCTATACAGTAAAGTTATTTGCATGTTTTCATTACAAGTCTGGCAAACTACAGAAATTAAGATGACAAATCAAGAAGGGCATCGAGTTTAACATTTCACATCATTAAAATACAAAGTACATGTAAATTTATAAATATAAGGTGACTAAGATAATGTTTCTAATGCATGCTTTCAATGAAAAACTTTGTCAAACATACTTTAGTTAGATAAAAACAACTACATTTGTATCATAAGAAACAAACTCAAGTGATTAATTCCTTTAATGTTTTAATGACTTCTGACTCTGCTACAAAACAATTTTCATAGAGAGACTTTTATTCTGTTTGCTATTTCTGAAATTTGAAAAATATGCGATTTTGACGGTCTGTTTGTCCTTGTTCCCTCCACACAGAAGTTTTCAATGTGAACATCTAATGAGTTTTCATCTAGACATCTAATTTTTTAAAAAATTAAGTTCTGTACTTTTTCAAGGAATAGGGCAAGGAAAATTTATTTCTTAACATGAAAGGCTTAGAAATAAAGTCAAAGCAGACATTCATTGAAAAGTAATTCAAGTATTCACTAATCTGTAATCAGCATCATTAATAAATGCATTTTACTCTACCAGACAATATTTAATCTTGAAAAACAAAACTGCAAAAGATGATGACTTAAATTTCAGAACACCATTTACTACTAGAATTCTTTCAAGTACTGTCTCAACTGTCTACACCTGTAACAGTAGTTACTTGACATGCTGTGATGTAATTGCTCTTTTCATTGTATGCATTTCTATAAAAAACTTCTTGAAAAGATAGCAAAATGTTTAGCCTCCAGTCTAAGTATTTCAAATTTTAAGTTTTCCTAATTTTCTCATGGAGGTGAGGAGAGGGCTCAATTTAAGTTGAATGGGTAGGGTGTTCAACTGGACAGTGAAAAACACCTACAATTTTAATATAAAATCAAAATGAAATCATAATTAACAAGAGCAAATATTACATATTTCACTGAAGAAGTCTCATTCATAACTGCAAGAATCCCTTCCCCTGTACAACACTGAGGTGAAGGGATGGGCAGAGCAGGATGGAAGATGAAAACAAGAGACACTGAGGGAACTCAGTGAAGCAGGCACAGAGAGGAAATATGATGTGTGCACTCACTCACTGAAGAAGCTGAAAAAATGAGCTACAAGGGGCTGCATTCACTGACACAAGGGCAGGAGATGAGATGCACTAAAGGGACAAGCAAAAGCCCTCAAGCACTTTCCTCACTAAAACACACAACTCTCCCTCCCTTTTATCGTCTCCTCCCAAATAAAAAGCCCCAACAAAATAAATGACATTGAATTTCCTACTTGTCACTATTGGTTTTTTTTTTTTAAAATCAGGAGAAAAAACATGTTCAAAAGATAATAACCAGTCTTATTCTGACATACTTGATGGCAACATGCTGGAATGACAATTTGCATGCCACAAGAGATGTTTAGCACATCAGTATCACTGAATTCAGGTAGTACAACCCACAAGTTCACTTATGTTTTTTTCTGGGTGTCAGCACCTCCCCTATCCTCTGTCTGTAAAAATATAAAAGACCTGCTGCTACATACACCCCATGTCTCCAGTAACGATAGAACATTTTAGATTGACCATTTTCACAAGAATGGGGAAGAAAGAATAGCAGTAATTTCTTAGATCTGTACCAGGTCACGATAACAAACAGAACTCAGAAGTCTCAGAGACTTAGACCCCAAAGGAACCTAAATTTACCTACAGTGGGCCAAGGAGAAAATTTTAGTTATTTACTAACTTTGCAATATGCCTCTTTTTTGTGTGTCCTGTACTCTGGAATATCCCACAGTGCTCAGAGTTGCTGAAATAGCTTTAAAGTTGCCAAATAACTATAAAGGCATCATGACATCCAATGAGCATACGAAACAAATTTTAAAGCTTCTCCTGCACATCATCACTCCATGCATTTGGACATTTGCCGGTACTTGGACCATTCACCTTCAAACCTGAAATTCTGCAGCTGCTATAGAGCTATACCTTAGGGCAAAATCTTAGAAAATTAACGAAAATTAAGCTAAAATGGTTTTGAAAGTCTACAAAATATTTTCAAAACTTAAACCAGTAGCCATTTCAAATTTCTAATTCTATTGCTACTGAAGAAATCTATGAATGAAACTGTTACATTCTCAGAAAAAACAAACAAACAAAACCAAGAACAACTCTGATTTCCAGTAATCAGATCCAATAAAAATGAGAAACTGCTGCCTCTGGAAGACATGTCTGTTAAGCCAATTCCAACCCCACTATTAGCTACTTTCCTGCTTAAAGTCAGAACCAGTGTTGGAAGAAGGAATTTTAGAAGAAACTGCTAAAATGAATATTAGCAAGTTTCTGGAATGACAGAGTTCAACCAAGAGCTCCAAAGAAACCAAAACATGAAATTGCTGAATTGTACTCTAGTATTGAATTCAGAGTTCAACTACCAGTAGAAAGGGAAATAATATTAGTAACCACTGGCAAATAAACATGAAATATACAATTTTCTTTCTTCTTCATGCTACCACATGAAACTCATATGTACCCACACCTTGATTACCCTTCAGAGGGGATATAGATGGCAGCATGGAGAACAGCAACACAGATGAATAAATGTATAAAGCAGCTTCTGTCTGGAACATCTTGGCCTCACTGAGATCAATATGGTCACAAATCTTAGAGAGGAGGGATCTATTAGTCACTGTTTCTCACAACATGTAAAAGTAAATATGTTTTTTATGAAAATATCAGGCGCAGCTTGTAAGCACACAATGTGGGTTATCAACCTAACTAATCAAATTATACAACTAATCTCCACAAGTAATATCTGATTTTCAAAAGGGAAAAATGACTCAATACAATCATGAGAGGTGCCTGCTGTTAAATACAGCAGTCTGGACACAGTGCCTGAAGCCCTTGTCACTCAAAGGTGAATATCACAGGAAAGTCACATACACCTCATCTATGTTGTACATTCTTTTCCCAAATGCTGCCAAGTGCCAGTGGGCCCACGATGCTGGACTGTGTGGAGCAGGACCATATTCTGGCCCAGCATGTTCAGAAATATGTTACACACATGAGTTAATCTCAGCTCGTCTCTCTCAGCTGTTGGGCAGCGTTTGTTACCCCTTCTCAAATGTGTTTTCACAGAGGCACCCCCAGTAGCCCAGATGGACTTGGCTTTAACCTGCCATAAGTCCATTTTGAAGTCAGCTGGAGCTGGGGGAAGATCCTGACCTCTGCTCCCAGGAGTTGCACCCCTTCCCCATGCTGGTCATGTAAACCAAACACAGTCTGTGTCCCCCAATACCACAAAGATGGCAGGAGTACTTCTAGAGATGTCAAGGGGATGACTCACATCCATAAGAGGAGGAAGGAATTCACAAAGGCTGATCTGCTACACACACTTGCTGTGGGAAAAGGCAGAAGTTGTGCTCTTCTAGAGATGTCCTGGAGGGGCCTCTCACCCCCTCCCCACTGGCAACACAAGAAGCCAAGGCACATTGGTATCACTAAGCTAACCCTAATCCTTGGGAGTAACCCTGTATGCAAGATCCCTTCTCTATAATGATTAAAATACTTTGCATATCTCCTGAAACCTTGCACTGATTCATTTCTTTCCTTTTCAAGGTAATGTTCTGTGCCCTTAACACTCAGGGCAAAATACCAGCTCTTTCTTAATATGCTGTTAAAAATATTAGCATATCCTGTGTAAAGCTGCTAACCAGCTCAGTATTTGCTAAAAATGAGACAATTTTCTCAAAGACAGTAACTTCTAAACTTAGAGAGGCAACAGGGTTACTAAAAGGCCTGTATATATGTTTCAGTCACTTTATCAGGAGAGGCAAAACACAGTGTTCTCTTTGTCTCTGATGATGAATTTTGAATGATGATTGATTTTTTCAAAAGTACGTTTGCATGATGAAGAAAATACTCCTATTTTAACTAAAAATAAACACCAATAGAAAGTAGGAAAATTCCTGTGTTTTAGTCCTCCATTCCCTAATTCTGCTTCTCTAATTTCACACATATTTAGCATCTTGTCTAGGGGGCATTAGTGTATTTGGTGATGAGATGAAGGCAGCCTAATGCAGGCCTGGCAAGGACTCCCTGTCACCAATCCTCCTGGGTCTGGAGATCAGCATTCTTAAAACACGAGGATTTGATAGAGTTAACGCCATCCCCTCGAGCAGATGGTTTGGAACATTCTGTCACCGCTGCCACCGATTACTGCAAACAGCTCCTCGTTACACGGATAGCCCCTCTGGGAGCCTGGCACAGCCCGGCCTGAGCGCCGCTCCGCGGAGCCTTTCCCGGGGCTGCCCCAGCCGCGGCTGCGTGTGCCGCTCCCAAACACAGCCCCTGGTTCCGCCGGGCTGCAGCTCCACACCCCACAGCTGCTCCCAAAGGCAGGGAGAGATTTTAGTTTGTGTTTTCCACTGCTCCTGGTAGGCTGTTAAATATATGTTCCTTTTTTATACAGTTTAAGCTGACACACCTATGGCTTGGGGAGTGCTGCCGTCCCTCGGGCAGCTTCAGCTGTCCTGCCTACCTCTGTGGCAGCAAAACACTCTGTGCACTCACAGACTATTTTGAATATATGAAATATGACCTTATATATTCCATATTCATTAGAAATATTTTCTGCACTTCCTGGGTAGGTATGAGTCAGACTGGAGTCACAGCTAACACCACGGCAAAAAGCTTCTATAAACTTGCTCCAGTTTCTCTTTAAAGTAATGCCTTATACATTAGCTTTGCATTACCCAAATTAGCAACTTACATAGCTCAACACCAATAAACAATGCAGCCTTTATGGATTTACTACTGCTTACAGCACTGTAAGTTCAATTCAATTTTTGAAGTCTCTACTTTTCTTCTAGAAGAACCCTGGAGCATCAGAGTTGCCAAAGCTGCTCTTTTATCCTGAATTTGGTATCTTACACTAAAATATATACTAGTAACAGAAGAAGAAAAAAGTCAATTTATCTTTCCACCTGGGAGTCATTCTCCAAAGAAATTAACTTCTTTAAGAAGAATATGCACTTGGAATTAAGGATGAAGAACAGGTCTGAGAAAGGGAAAAGCTGAAAAAATTTCAATTCTGTCCCTCACCTAGAGCTTGCACAAAACAGTTGGACAGCCCACCAAATGAAACATCACGAGGCTTCCTCACTCCTGTCTGGCTGGGTTTGTATCAAGGACAGCCCATTCCCAAGAGCTGCTGGCATCTCAGCTTCCATCCTAGAGGTGACAACCTCAGCTTCATTGTGCCACCAGGCACCACACAGCTCGGAGCTTCCTTCACACATGACCCTGGGGAGACTCCAGCTGCTTCCAAGATCTTCCAGAAACACACAAAGTACCAGACTGAGTCTCAGGAGTAAGCAGGACTCAGTTATCCATCAGGACTGAGGTGTCTTAGCATCAAAGTCTAGGAAAAACACTGTGAAGAGGAAAGGAAAACCCCTGGCTCTCTTGGAAAGCACCACATCCAGGGAACACCCACAGGTTCTGATTCCCCTTCCTACACAAAGGAGGAAAAGGTTTCTCTTTGCCTCTATCTAACTATATAGATTATAACTATATATTTTTCCTGTGTCTGCACCGACGTGAGTGCAAGACATTTTAGTAAGTCAAAACCAAACATTACCAAAACAGATGCAGAAAACCCCTCACATCACGTACAGGATCAAATAACAACTGTATAGTTTGTATGGTTTATTTTTAAATACTCACTGATTGAATGCTTATAAATTAATCTAAAACCCAATAAATTATGGTGATAATTCAACAGCCCAAGCTGATGTTCTCATTCTCAGTCTAGTGCACAAATATCCACCAAAAATGACCAGTAAATACAAGTGAATTCCT
The DNA here is from genome assembly GCA_020086605.1 of Lanius collurio. Taxonomy (NCBI): domain Eukaryota; kingdom Metazoa; phylum Chordata; class Aves; order Passeriformes; family Laniidae; genus Lanius; species Lanius collurio. The sequence goes on from JACBWW010000019.1 coordinate 18,054,608, forward strand.
TTCTGGCAATCCAGGCAGAGATCAGGAAGGAAGGCTGAACAAGCTGTGCCGTTTGGACAGATGGTCCTGCTGACACAAAGCTGAGGTAGAGCCCATGGGTTACATGGCTGTTTGCACAGGAGTTCTGCAATTGAAGGTATTTTCAAAGAGAATTTTTACCCCAGTAATTCTAAGAAAAGCTGTGTCCGTTTGACTTGGTGCAAGATTACATTCTTAACTGCAAGCATTTGGACTGGAGACTTTTTCCCTGTCCAGGTATAGATATCTGACAGAAACAGCATCAAATCAGTGGAGAGACCAGAATCTCTGAACCTTGCTGTAATACATATCAGCAGAAATATCATTAAAACAGATGCTGTACAAGATTATTTCAACAATTCTTTTTATTAATTCCCCTCCACCAAAATCATGTTCATTTTCAGTCTGAAAAAAGATCTCACATTTGAGTGGATAAATTAAAAATTAAAGTCCAAACAAGCCTACATTTTTTTCGCTGACACTTGGTGCATCAATAGTTTATATTTGAGGGACTTTATGAGAAGAATAGTCTGGGAGGTTACAGGACAGTTGGTATCATAGCTTGGGAAAATGAGCTTTCACCATCTGAGCAGGGTGGGTGACAAGTTACACAGCAACACCTGCTGGCAAATCCACACAGGAGAAACATCCATGTCCTGTGCAGGAGCTGAACGTCTCTGGAGAAGCAATAGGATCACAATCACCAGGGACCCGATCCCACAAAGCCTCACCCCAGTGCCTGCCTCCTCACTGTGTAATCTCGATAATGTGCTTGGATTGTGCGAGAAGATTAAAATGAGAAATAGAAACAAAGAGGGAAAGGGGTTTAAAGGAGGAAAGACATGCAGAAGGAAACAGGAATATAAGCAGGGCAACAGCAGCAACACTCCATATAAATTTACTAATAAATGTTTGTAGGATTTAGCCTTGTGATTTTAATTTTTAATAACAAAAAGACAACATTTTTCAGTCATATTAGTGTTGCAATGGCTTTCATTAGAAATGGTTACTGCCCCATTATATCCTCCTTCTGTGATGCTTAGAACACCTCTGCTATTAGACTTTTTTTTTCTTGGATTTTCTTGAAAATAAGAAAAAAATTAACAAAGTAAAATTTGTTGACAGCCCTCCCAGCCAGCATAGTGGGTGTTCTACCTATGGGCTGTCACATTTTCCATGTTCATTTCTGCAGGTGCTAAATACATGCTGACAACAACATATGTTACCAGTCTTAAATGTGTGGGATTTTTTTTTTTTAACCTTGTAATTAAAGAGTGCTCACAGCTTGGGAAAAAAAAAAAGAAAACAAAACAGGTGAAAGCTGATTCTGTTCAGTTTATTTAACATTCACTTACATCCTCATTTTCTCTCTGTCCTGTGATTTGGGTATTTTCCTAATGATGCATAGAAAGAAATGCTTGGGGGTGGAAGGGGGAGAGAAATGATTCTATCCTCCAAATAGTAGTTATATGATATCAAATAATTTTTGAAAATATCAGCACACAGAATAAGCACTGATTCTCTCTGGAATCATCCTTTCTCCCCTGGGTCTCCTCACTTGTATTTCTGAGCTCTCTTTTTGTTTATTTCTGTCTCATATTTTAATCTCCTTAGTCCTGCCAAGCACGTTATACTTGGTCTCCAAAGGAGTGCTTCCTGTACATTCTGCCATACAATAGGACTCACCTATTTATCTGAATAAAAGTTAGACTTGTTATATTAATTATAGTATCATTATTTTTTTCTGTTTAACATATCACACTATTATTCATTGAAACCTATGTACTGCTTCTTCAGGGCAGCACATTATCAACAATCTACACATATACACAAGTCAGGAGAAAAAAGGTGTACTCCAGTACAATCTATCAAGTCATTTTTTATCTAAATGTACAGTACAATGTGCCAGAACTACTTTGGTCAGCTGAAATAAAGTTATATCATAAAATCTATTAGAAATCTCTCTAAAAAATGTCAAACTAACTGCATGCCAAAAAAGATGTGATGGAGTATATTAAATCCAAGTAATACTATTTTATGAGTGATCAAAGTACTACACACCAAAATATATTATTAAAAAAAAAAAAAAAAAAAAAAAAAAAAAAAAAAAATCTACCGAAAAATGTAATTTCTCAGTCTGGGTTGCAAATATGATGAAGTAGGTTTTAGCCACACTACTTCAGTTCTAAGCAAGTTTGAAACGTTGAGTGAAAATAGCATTTCCTTGCTTTCTCTGCAAAATTTCAACCTTATGATAAGATTAGACTTCCTTACTTCAGGATAACAAAAAAAAAACAAACCTGAAGGGAAGGCCAATGAGTTTAGAGCATTGAAGACAAACCAAACCACTGTCACTTCCTGTCCCCTGGGTATGCTGGAGTGTGGAACAGCACAGGCAGGAATCTGCATGCTCCAGGAAGGGAAGGCACAAATGCCCCCAGCTCTGATAAGGAGGAGGAGATGTGGCAGGAGTCGTTTTGGCACAGCACTGCTGCAATATGCTGCAATTGGGCTGAGCTTTCAGAGGTGCTGGGAAAATATTGTGCTGCTCAGTTCTGGGCATTTGTATTTTAGCCAGTGAAAAAACAAACTTGAGCAAATATGCCAAATATTTCCCTTCATTGAGAAGTAAGCCAAAGAAAACCAACATGATAAAATAGCCCATCTGTGAATTGGCTGTACAACTCAGAGCAACAGTTCTGGGACTGCTTTATCAGTATTTCTCCTCAGACTCAGAATAGCAATATTTTGTTTCTGAACCCAGTCTTGGAAATCTAACTCAAGTCCCTATTGGAATACAATTTAAACATTATTTTTTTAAGAATTAATAAAAAAAAAAAATCTTTTAAAGTGACTCTCAGACAATAAAAAGTCTTCTCGGTCCTAGAATATGCTTTCTATAGCACTGTAATGTTGAAAATTTTTACTTCATGCCTAGTTTCCTTTCATACCAGGACTGTGTTACATCAGCTTAAAATGATCCAAACCTACATATTGCATATGGGAAATCTGACACTTTATCAGGCAAAATGACACCTGCAAAAAACCCCCAAAATCTTAAAGGAATAGCATGTGTCAGTCAGACACCAAACATACAGACTCCCCCTATCCAACTCTGAGAGTTTTCTCAAGTGTTAGATCCTACTCCAGCCCTCATAAAGGGTTAAAATACAGATGCTGTGAATGGAATGTATAATCCTTAAGGCCCTGGAGCATTAAGACATATCTGCTCCTTAGGGTCCATCTCTGTCCATAATCAATTTCTTCCCTTGGAGAACATTAATTGTCTCTAATGATAGCTTTCCATCAATACATCCTTGATCTTAAAAGGCCTGTACAGCTTTTTCCTTTATTCAATCAAATCATCTCTACAATTGCCCTCCTTTAGTAAGATAATACCTTTTAAGCCTTGTATTTTAATATAAAAAAATAAGAGGTAGCAGCAAATTCTAATGGAAGTGCTAACATTTGAGAACCAGGATGATGGCTTCCATTATCCTAAATAATGTTTGAAGATTACGGAAAGCACTGTGTTTCAAAAGGTGGAAACTAATCCCTCACTTTCAAATTATTCCTTGTACAAAAATCTGTTCTGACATTAGGAATTTTTGTGCCCCAACTACAGCACAGTATATTTAAATATTTGAATATGAAAGATAATTTTCAGCTCTGGAGGGGAAAAAGCAAATAATTACTATTTATAAGCAGTAAATGCTGAATAATTTAAGAAATTGACAACCTTAAACACAGAAGCCCTTTATTTTTTCATTCTCTGGTACAAGGGTGGCTTAACTGTTCACTCAAATGACTGTAACTCCAATCAGAAGTTCCTGAAATTATTTAATTTCATGATGGCTCAAAAACTCAATCTCCTAGTGACCCACTAATATGTCTTGCTTTCCCCACCCCCTTCTCTTCCTTGTACATGCTTTTCAAAAGGCGTGGAAATTCAATTTTTTGCCATTCAACTGATTTGTTTCCATTCAAATAGAGGATTTTTCTTGCACTTTCTTATCTAGATTGCCCAGCACCAATCTGTGTTTCTACTCATATTCCAATACAGTTCCATGTGAAATGGCACTACTGTTTATAACGGCTCAAGGATTTCAAAATGAAACACTGGTGGCACAAAGGACCTCAAACCTTTAGAAATCTTTGCTTGGTATTTTTTTTATATCCAGCATGAGGGTGCCAGAATTTTGGTGAGGCCTGTTTAGTATAATTTTAATCTAAGAAGGGCCACAGGGATTGCTTTTCCCACAACTGAGTATCATCCACCACTGACTGTAACATATTAGAGCCCTCCTCTTACTCAAAAAACATTACACACACACACACAAATAAATAAACAAAAGCAGGAGATTTACATCAGGAACATAATGAAAACTCTAAAAAATATGTATTGTGCAGATTTTCTTTTCATTCTCACACTAGCACACATACCCATGACATGCACTTAACTATTTGCTATTTTACAAAATATTGATGGCAAAAGGAGTAGGAGAAAAAATAATGTCAAGAATATGAAAAAAAAAAAAAAGAAATATAGGCTGGTAGATAAAATCAATCTAACAGCTATCAAACCTAAACAAAACAAAATAGGGAAAAAAAAAAAAAAAAAAAAGGAGACCAGTTAACAACCTAGATAAGAGATGAAAATTGCCAGTGAGGCAGATCAAGTTTATTCAGTGTCCTGATAAGCACCTATTTGCTCTTCCCCATAATGCTCTCTCAGTATTTATAAATTATCATTTAATTATGCTGGCAAGTGGTAATTGTCAAATAAAGCTCAGATAGGCATAAGCCCTCAGGCTGCACATGACAGAAAAATATCTGTTAAAGCTGGGCTGATTCACACGCTTAGGAAATCATTTCCTTTCTTCTTTTTATCCTTGCCAACAAATTATATGAACTGGCACTTTGTGCTTTGTAGGCATTTTGAAGTCTATGCAGATTACAGGAAAGAAAAATTAGTTGTTTCAGTATCTACCATTCCTAAATTATTCTGCTGATTTAAGACACCATGTTCTGTTTCAACAAAAGAGTGCCAAAGATCAAGGAATCAGAGCCTTCCTCTGCTTAGAATTTATGCCCAGGGTCACTTTCAATTGGGTAAATCAAGATTTGAAGAATTATTGAATACTGTGCATAATAGATTTGATACAGAGCAATAGTTAAAATATGACGTTTATCCCATTAGTATAGAAACACTAAGGAATATTTTTTAAAAGTCTGCTACTACTTAGATTCAATTATAGACCCATTAAACATCCTCTGATATACACACACTGATACAGATGCAGGCACCCACAGATTTGAAGGATTTCTTAACTTACTGCATACATATCCAACTATTTAAGTATGTAGAAAAAACAGCTGTAAAAGAAGTTGAATGCCAAACACGAGCGAAACCAGGCTCTTGAGAACTTTGACCTGGCACATGAGTCTGAACAAGAGCAATGCCAGATTTACAGCACACTGCTGGAACATTCGCTATCAATGCCATTGCAAGATCATTACTGCCATAAAAGGTACCAATATTCCCTTTTTTTTTGTCTGTACAGTTACTGTCAGACAAAGTCAGGGTGACAGACAACTGGCATGAGCACATTAAGTATCTTTCCCTGATTTCCATATGTACTTTTGTCCATGGTGGGTCCTTTCTCTGTGAAAGGACCTTTGGCTTACTGGAGGAAGCCCAAAGCAAGTCTCAGTCTCCCATCTCTTTGTACCTTTGTACCTCCCACCTCTTTGCACCTCTTTGTTCCTTTGGATTACTAGAGGAAGCCCAAAGCAAGTGTCAGTCTCCCATCTCTTTGTACCTCAGAATATCTGTATATTTTTTGCTCTCTCATTAACAGAGTTCAATAGAATTTCTCTCCCATTTTTACAATACTCTAAATACAATTGCCTTCTATTCAAATCTGAGCTGATATTAGTTAGTTGATGTCATATATGAGGCATCTACCTATGATATTGGTGTCCTGCATTATCTCAAACCCTTCTGAAGGGTTCACCAAGCCTTCTGAATCTTTCAAGAGTAGCTTGCTGACAAAATAGGTTAGAATTTTTCAAAAAATTCTGTTCTCCTTTCAGGCTATCGGTAACCCCCAGCAATTACCACTGGCAGTATACAGTTACCATGCACTCAGAGTACAGTTAACAGCAATAACACTATTTAGTAGAACAACAAACATTTTGTGTCTTCAATGGCATAACTGCAAATTCTTTTCTTCCAATTTAAGGTTTCATGGCTTCAGTGTGTATGGACTGCTTCACACAGATACTTCCTGTTGCTTCAGAGCAGCTGGAAAAGCACTGCTCACCAACCTGCCTTTTCTCATTACTGCAATGATCCACTGCCACTTCCCCTGATCTCCTGAAATACATCATCTTCCTCGGGAGACACAGGGAGAATTAGTGCCCTAGGGGTTAGATAACACAGAGCGTGGCCAAGCAGTGTAATTCACAGGTTAGACCACATGTTCAAGCAGCAGACAGCCAGAAAGCATTTACTGGTGCTGCTGCAGCCAGAACAAGCTGGTGTCTTACACTCAGCATAAGCAGCAAAGTAGATAATGTTTCTCAAAGGAATAGCTTTTAGCCTCATTGATCTCCTGTAAAAGCTCCTGTGCAACTACATAGCCCTAAACACACACACTGTGGTTTGGATGTGCCCTGACCATTCCCAGAAACAGATGCAGGATTGTCATTCTAACAACAATATGCTTCACACAGTGAAGAAGGAAAAGGGGAAAAAACCCCAACCAAATAGGAACATTTCTTCATGTACAGATCTTGCATTCAGGAATTCCAGACAGGCATTCCAGCAGCAGAGGATTGCATTCTAGTACCAGGGCTGTAGGTATGGTGAATCCATGCCAAACCAGAAACTTCTGCTCCAGAAAAGGACGATTTGAGGAACTTTAGCCTTGAAAATTTGCTCCTGATATTTAGGATGCAACCAATACTTTGGCTGCATGGTCATGGAGACAGAACATCACTGAATATATCAGCACAAAAGGCTTTAGAACCCTGGATGTGAATGTGGTTCTGGTTCTGTTCTTACAAGACTATAAAACCTAAGTCTGTTTAGCAGTATTTATTTCAAATAGCATTTTATCAAAAGACATTCTATTTTCACTAATTAGGGAACTGAACTTGATATCAATTAAACAGAAAAGAACTGCTTTTATAACACCCCTCAACTAACTGTAAAGGGACTGTTATACAGATGACAGAGGAAAATAATGCAGAACATTTTGGAGAGCTCTAATACTTATTTTGAAATAGGTTTTGTGCTGACAGCTAGCCAGAAAGTTTTTTTCCCAGAAATAATTTCATATTAAGAATAATCTTCACAAAAGAGTTATTTTACCAGAGGCTTTTCCCACCTAAAATGACTCCATGATTCTAAGATTTTAAAGACCTACATGCCAAACTGGGAGGTGAGAAGGATCTTCTCCAGACATCAGCATTATTTCCATTCTCCTTTAGTTAATTTGGGTTTTGAAGATCTTTCCAGATACATTCAAGAATCAGTAGACATTCCATAATCAGGAAAGTAGGAATCAACTCACCTTTCAAAAAAGTTCTGCTTAACTACACAGACTTTTTGACATCTTTAATCACAAAGTTGACTGTAAAATTGCATCATATTGCCAATCATAAATAACAACCCAGGGAACTCAGAACGCTTCTGCTCTGGGGGAAATCTGGAAACACACAATGTTTTCTACTAGCAAAGAGTATAATGCTGCTACTGTCAGACTTCTTGTACTTATGAGTCTGCTTGTACAGAAATATTTTGTTGCATTTACACAGCATGTGACATTATCCAAAGTTACTACTGCAACTCTATCTGGACAACAACAGTGGGGAACACAGTCCTGTAACACATCAATTACTGCTGAGACTGTTCAAACACACAAATTGGTATTATGTAACAGACTTCCAACCTGGAGCAAAAAATACCTGCCAGCACACTTCTGCTGGCCTAATCCAGCTTCCACTGAAACCACCTTTTCTTTGGTCACAGATAGCATTGTATCTATAGCTGCTGGGAGATCTCTCTTGGGAAGTCCTCATAGTGAAGATTAAGAATGAGGAAATTAGGCACGACCTAATAAAATATAGCTTTATATTCAAATCCATATGGTTTATTAAAAAAAGCTGTTTCTTTTTCTAATTTTGCACAACAAATCTCTAACTCCATTATGGCATTACTGACTTCCTACATTTCAATTGGAAGAGAACAGGTCACATAAAAATCTTGTCATGATTACAGATTGACTTAGAACAGTCCTTTATCCATAAAGTCTGACAAGCCTTGAATGTTTTTCTACCCTTTGATTTTTAAAAATTAATAACTCTTACTTTTCTATCACGTTCACTACAACTTTTCCATATGTGATATCACAATAAGGACCAGAATACAAACTGCTTGATTTTACAGCCTCAAGTTGTCTTCATCTTTAGTCAAATCCTTTGCACTCTACCTAAGTCTTTAATTTTTAGTTTTAAATCTGTTTTTCAATATATTGGGGATTGGTTTTAATTTGTCCAGATAAAATAAATAATATTAAATTAATCTTAAAGACAGCTTCACATGTCTCCAAAATTTGTTTATACAACTCATGAGAAGGTAATGAAAGGTCTTCCTTAAAAATCATGGTGGATTGGGAGATGTGGCTTGACTAGCTATAAACGTTATTTCTCAGTAACAGCCACATTTCCTTTCAATGATTTTTTTTTTTTTTAAAAGATCTCATCACATACAAAGGCAAGGATTTTTAGGTTAATTCCACTCTCATCAAACCACTTCAACATTAGGATGTTGAAATCACATTAAATGCACATACCCTGAGAACACATAGGTTGTATCCAATTTCAAACAAAGTCAGGCCCATGTACTTCCATGAAAATCCACATGTAAACTTCATAGCTCAAGCCCATCTCATTACTGCAAAAGTATTAATGAGATACTTCTCTTTACTTTCCATATATTTCCTGCTGTCTTCCCAGGTCAACTGAATAAAGCCCTCATGGTCTCCATCATGACAGGAAGAGTGGGAATATGGGTTTCTTTTTTTTCCCCTCTTGGTAATTTTATGAAAGAACAGGTTTGAAAATGTGAAACAACATGGTGACACAGTATGAAACTGCAAAAATGAAAATATAATTTTTCTTTTAAAATTGTTACTCTGAAAACATTCTGGAGAAAACTGCCTCTTATTCATAAGTTAGTATATTACTCCTAAAGGGCAGTTTAGGGACTACAAAAATAAGTCTCTTCCTTTTTAATCCATATTTAAAAATGGAGTTTAACTAGAAACTTTTAATTTACATTGATTAAAACTTATGTATATGAAAAAGTGGCATTATCAATGAAACTGGAAGCACATAGTAGAATATCAGCTTTCCTGGAAATAGCAGGTATTTTGGCATACATTGTATTCAGCATCACATCAGCATGTACACTGTAATTTATGTAGTTTCCTTGCACATGGAGAAATTTATTCTTTTTCCTTAAGGTTTCATTTTTTATTTTCCTCATAGATGGCTTCCATTATGATAATCCAAGCTCCCTCAGACTCTTGAAGATCATTCTCAGGAAGCAGAAAAGAGCACGTGCCATGACTACAGCTAGAAAGCAGAGCATGTCCACTGGCTGGCCACTTGCTGCCCAAAAGCTTGTGTAAGCTTGCAATCAAACCAGCCTTTAAATCAGTCTGAATGTATTTTTCCTGCCACCAAGCTTCACAAAACTTTCAGGAATATACATATTTGATACTGCTATACTGCTTTCAAATCTGAGTGAGTTTGGCCAACAAGTGCCAGAGGAGATGGAGATGTGGAGAGGCAGCATCACACCATGAGAGAAAAGCAAGCTACAAGTTCCTAAGAGCTTCACATCAAGACATCTGGAATCAGCTTCTTGCTCTGTTATTTATAATGTGGGGATTATTCATTTGAATTTATAAAGTGTGGAGAGACCCTGAGCAAGAAGATGCTGTGAAAGTAAGAAGCATGTTTATCAGTCTGTTCTTATTCAAAATAGATCCCGTATAAACAAGTGAGGCAGTGAAGGCACCCCTTGTGAAGCTGGGATTTCCAGCCCCCTGTGCAGAAGTGTGTCCAACACTTACATCCACCATGAGGTGACCTGGACAATCACAACTTTTTCCCATCATGGGGACAGGCACCACTCTGGCCAGACAGCAGGCTGGGGACATTCAGTATATTCATGAAGTGCATTGCATACTTCTTACCGTTTCAAGAAATCGAAAAGTGCCAGCAAAAAAAAGCACAAATCCTCCTAAGAAGCAGACATTTTCTAGTCCCATTTTCTCTGGCAGGCCTTGGCTTGATATGTATTAATAAGGATGAACTTTGCTTTAACTTTAAAACTTAGAAATTCTCAGTGGTTTGGTGTAGGGTGTGGCCACTCAGAATTTAGGCAAGAATTGAGATGCTGCTGGCATAGCACAGCACAGTCAGATGGAATAAACCATAAAGGAAAAGGATCTCGGACAAAGGTGCAAGAGAGTCTCAGAGGAAGACCCTCCAGAGAAGGCCTTGCATGAGACATGTGCAAGATGAGACTGTTTGGGACTGAGACTCCCTGGTGAGGTTTAGGTTTGTCATTACCTTGCATCTCTAGGCAGTTGCACACCGTGTCCTGTAAGCTGGCTTCTCCCTGTGATGGTTATTGGAGCTTCATGAATAGCAGGAAAAACCCATAGATTTCTGATTTCTTATGTAAAAGTACGCAAATTTAAAGAATATTGTTTTAACTTTACAAAACTTTTCTCTCCTGCTATGTTTCTTCCCTTCCGCCTTCTCTATATTTTTCACGTAGTATAACCCTTTTTATATTCTTCAGCAAATTATTTGTGAGCCTCCTCTAGTTACCAAAAACCTAAATTATGAAAACACACGAAATATATTTAGTTAGAAAACTATTACAATTTCCAAGAATCCTTGGAGAAGAACTATGACAAATCGGAAAGTACTCGAGGGATAATACAAAACAACTTCACAATTAACCCAAAATTTAATAGCTATTTCTAGTATTCTCTAACTTATAACTGATATTTTTTTCAAGTTATAATTGAAAAACACTTTTTTCCTTCACATTGATACACTAACAGCTACATGGAAAACATAAAATTTTAAGTTATAATTAATTTTGAAACTATTTAGTTTTAGAGGTTTTTTTGAACCTGTGATAGAAAAATTATAGCAGTCATTATGTGCATATTTCTTCTAACATTTCATTAGAAACTTCTACTTGGCTGCCAATAGAGCAGCACTGAAGAAACTGTCAAATTTCTAACACAGCTTTTTCAGTTTAAGAAATACCAAATTGTGAGATATTCTCTATCATCTAATTCCATTATTGCTATAGAATAGACGTTTATTAGTGTTCTTCAAATACATTCTGGGCTGAACTCTGTCTTCAATTAAATATTCAAAGACACTGTTAAGATCATCCAGTCAGATTTCTTCTATAGTCTGGGCCATATAATTTCAGTTATTTCTCTACTGATCCAAATAATGTGTGTTTGTGACTGCCTCCGCTCCTCTCTCTGCAGAGAGTGTATTTTCCTTTCTTTTTCAGTTATATCCTGATTAATACATCTTCTTCTCTCAAGTTTGGATTTTATTGTGACATATCATTTTGCTTCAGTAAGTAAATATATAAAATGTATATCCAAAGTCAGGTTTGAAAGCCATGTAACAACTGACCTATTACAAACAATGGGTCTTCTATAGTGGGCAGCTTTGCCAGGATTAGTGTGTTTCGATGAGATAATCAACTATGCATTTTGTGACCAGCTCACTCACATCCTGGCAAAATGATCTTGCTGGGAGGCAGACTGCATGCTTCACTACCAGGAAATGGACAATGACAGATAGTCTGCATTTCCATTTACACGTATCCTTAATTGTTGTCACTGAAAAAGACGTGCCAGATACTGACACAACAGATCATTCAAAATAAGTTATGTATTCATGTTAAGCGTTATTTATCTAGACTGCAAAGGAAAACAAATATTGCTCTTTCTCCCCCCCTTCCTAATTAGCCAATTGTTTCAAATGCTTTTTGTTAGGGATTCAGCAATTTATGTTCTTTAAGCTTGTCATAAAGATAACGCTTATTATGAACTATGCTAAGAATACAGTCCTAATTCAGCTTCCTTTCTTTTCTGGCTACACCATAATGAAGATGTTTGCAGGATTCATTTATTTGATTCTGTCCAGGGAGCCTCATAAAATGTATTTAAAAATAAACACAATGAAAAACCCACGCTCAAAACATCACTGGCATTTTTTTTGTGTGTGTGTGACATCCTAATAACAGTGCTATGGAGTCCTGTTAAAATTTGGTAAAAGAAAAAAAAAAAGCTGTATTAACAGATAGGATATTGGAAAAGAATAGTCTAGCTAACGCTATTTAAGAAAAGCTGAAAATTATGCTATAAAACAACCTCATTAAGGCAGCTTTTAAAAAGTAAACAAAAGAAACCCCCAAATCCCTAAAGATTAGAGACAGTAAAAGTAACTTCTTAAAAAATAATTTCATAATGAAAGATAGCCCTTTCTAACACTGGAGATCTCCTGAATAAAAATAATGTAGAATATAGTTGTTGTTATTATTATCATTATTATTAATAATAAAAAGAATTTTAGTCTTTAATTCTCTAAGGCAAGACCACTCATCTTGGCCACATCATGAACTACACAAGGACTTCCTCAGTGAAGGAAAGGAGCTTCCCTGGGTCCCCACATACCAACTGTCAGCCTCCATTCTGCCCTCTTCCAATTTCTCAGTGATCTTAGCTTCATCAAAAGCAAAAATTTAACAGATTTATTGAAGATCCTAAGTTAGAGACTGAAGACAGATTTAAACTGTCAGTATATAATGCATGGAACATAACACAGGAACATGATGTACAGAAGAGACCTGCTCTGAATTAATTAGCCAGTAAAAGAAATAAATCTCACCTTTTATAAATATTTAGTTTCAATACATACTTGCCACAGCTCTGATTTTGTACTGTATTTCTTGGGAAAATCACTTTTCATGACAATCAGTGGAACAGCCTATTTCCACAATTCCTTACAGCCCAGCAGGCAGGCCTACCTCTACAGCCTTGTTAATTATGAATCCTTTCTGCAGTGCTAATAGATTATTCCACTTTGAATGAGCATCCAAAATTATTTAGTAACACCTTGTTTAATATGACACTTTTGTGATTTTACATATGAAATAATCAATTTGCTTTAAAAAGTGTAAAAAATTATAAAGAGCCTTTACTTGTGCTATCATCTCTTTTACCAGCATAAGCAACACCAGGGGCAAGTCATTAATTTTTTTCTGGGGTTGTTGGGTTTTTGAATTTTTTTTCTTTTAAATTTTGACAATTCAGCCAATATCAGCTTAACTATATCTCTGCCAGGTGAGTACACACAGGTACTATAGATGAGAGAACAGATGGCCCTACAAGTGAATATATATGGAATATATAAACACAGTCACGTGTCAGTCTACAACAGGTTCCATGCCTGAACAAGTAAATTGTTTTTCATCTTTAGAACGTGAAAATAAAATGCAGCTTAATTTGGATTTGGTTTTATTCCCACCATTTTTAGTTTTAACTGCAAAATCCTTATTCTTTCACCACAGTATAAGGCCTGACTTCAGAAATGCTTACTATCTACTCACTCTTCAACCTTTCAAAAACCAGATTTCTTATAAAAGATTCAAGCATGTAACTTGATACACAAACATTCTGATTAATGCATAAGCCAGCTCTAAAAACAGCAGCTTCCATGATGGACTGCTACACTGGCTAATCCAGTCTCTCCTTCATTGGCATGAAGCTGATTGTGGCCCATTGCACAGTACCTGGAAAGCAGCAAATCCTTTGTAAGGTTTTATGCTGCATTATATGGTAGAAGGAAATGTGTGTAAGTAAAATTCTTAGAAAAATGAATAATGGCACTAATATAAAATCACAAGACTCAGACTAGAGACTGCTCTAGCCATATTTGTACATTTTGCTCTCCTGTCACTTAACAATCTCATTTCAATGAAAAATGTACGAATTAAACCCTCTTGAAAACCAAGACATTAACTCTTGCCTCAGTTTACCCAGTTGTGGTGTTTTTTGGTAAAATATAAATGCATTTTACAACAAGAGGGTATTGAAGAATTCCCTCTTTTTTATTATTCTCTTCTAGTATTATGGACAAAGCTTTTGTAGAGTACTCAAACATACTCCAGGAACAGATAGACAAACTTATTGCTTCCAGCTTATTGACTCTCCAAGTGGCTTCCATTTCCTGTGCCATTTCAGGAGTAACCGAGGCAAGGAACAGGAGTTGGCTGAACCCCATCCCTGGCACACCTCTGGCACTCAACATTCCATACCAGGTGGCTCCTAAACTGCTCAGACAAGTCATCTTTAGACTGCTAAGGATAAGCCAAATTATATTTACTCATTAATGCAGCCAGGTAGTTCCTGATGTCACAAACACTTCCAAATAAGCTAAAGCTACTAAAACCCCACAGGAATTGCCTGTTGTCCATTTACTGGTGTGTGCAAAGACCATTAGGATGTGCTAGCACAGGATGAAGGTCAACAGACAGATTTGCATTTGCCCACTGTTCTAGAGCCATTAGATCACAAATTTGCTACACACAGACAACTGTGCTGTAGAAGAGGAAAATCCTTTTCACTCCTGTTGCACCCAAACCAGAGACATAAATCAGTAGCACTTTGACGTAAGAGCATTCCTTTCTACCACTGCCCCTCTTGATCCACTGAGCTAAAGCAGTTTGCAGGACACAATCATCACATGCCCCTTTTTGTCACAGGTTGCCACAAAGGCCAATTAATGGCACATTATTGCAGGCCTGATATTCCATTTAGCATCCAGCTGCATGCTGATTACAATATAGTTATGATATTAATATAATTACACATTCTATATATAATAGGCATTGTAGAACATATAATAACATAATATTGCAACAAAAGACAGTCTGGAGTAAAAGCCCTGTGAGTATGCACAGCTATTTCTTAATTTATTTTCCAAGCCTGATTTCCTCTCGTTCTGGCTACCTCCATTACGCTGAGGGAAAAAGCAACACTCACCCAGGAGAGGTCACAAGAGTCCTGTATGAGCAAAGAGTGCACCCCAGCCTGGATCACCCCTGGGGAGCAGGATAAAATCCTCCAGCAGAGCCACACAACTCTGCCCTGGGCACACAGCACGAGGAAGGTGCAAGCCTGCAGACTCTTCAAACATGAGCCTGCTACCTCTGCAACACTCTCGGGCTGACTGCATTAGAAACAAGGGAACAACTCCACGAAACAAACTCTCCTATAATTCCTCACACCATTACTGATGGACTAAGCAAGGCATCTCAGAGAATTTCCCTGTTCATTTAGCTTTGAGTAAAATATTCAGCCCTTACAGTGCAAGAACAATACAAATGGATAATCAGGGGTATTGATTTCATAATGATTAATGGATATTGTACAGTATCTTTTTGCACTCTGCCTTCCTTACACAGCCAAGGCTCCCACTAACGTCACACGGAGTTTCTCAAGGGAAGAATGCTGGACTAGGTAACTGCTTTTGCACTTGAGGGCATCTTGCTCAATTTGTTTTGTGCATAATAAAAGCTCATACTTGTACAGTAATTTAGCATTTCTGAATAAACAAATTGTGATTCATAATTCTCTATCTTCTTGTCCTCATTTCTTTAAAAAAAAAATGAGTCACTGTTGTTTAATCCGATAATTATGCAAACACTAAATCTTACACTGGAGGAGAAAATGTTAACACATATTGAAAAACCAAAATGCATAGAACTATAATCTGTATGATAAAATGCATTACTCTGTTTAAAAGGATTGTTTTACAGAAGCAATTAACAATCAGCAATCATACAGTTCAGCCCGGTGTTTTGATGCCATCTGTTGGAGTAAGGCTTCACATTCCCTCGAATGAAGCTATAATTTTCTGTTTATGATTTCATTAGATGCATAGAGTGTAACAGCTACAAAAAGAAAGAGGATTTCACCAAACACTTTCATTTTAGAAAGAGCTGCTCTAAACATTTCTGTTTGACACAAATCTTCTCCCAAGAGGACAGGAAGTTGGAAAATTTGCAGTCATTTCCAGAACTCAGTAACACATTCTAGTGTTTGAAGAAATGTATCAGAAGCTATATTTCCTATCAACAAATTTCTGAAAAATCTATTTTAGAAAAACATTTCATTTCACTCAAAAAACTGTGGAAAAAAATTACTAAAAAAAAATATTTTTTTTCCTTTCCAAAAAACGTAGTGATGTTTTTCCAACGGAAAAAGTTTGCTATTTTATATCTCTCACAATAATACATTTTCCCATTTTATTAATTCATTAAATACTTGATTAAATCTTTGGGGGATTTTTTCACTACACTAGGGGGAGCCAGATCACTACATTGCACACACAATTAGCTCAAAGTTTAACCCTCTAAAAAGATTCTTTTAAAAATAACCTTATAAACACCTCTAGCTGATAAACAACACATATTTCTATATGATATGACACAAGTCCCACAATATACCATGGAATATTAATTAAAAAATATAAATAAATTAATACTATTCTTATTGATTTTTTTATTATTTCATTTTTATTAATATATAGTCTGTTTCAATGCACGCAGGGAAAAAAATCCCCAAATATAAAACCCCCAAAACAACCACCTTAAAACCAACCTAAAACAATTCTGGTTTTCCTCCTAGTACTACACATCATGCAGATTCACTTCTATAACATTGGCCATTATAGTATTAATTCAACAATAGCATAAGTATAGAATGCTACTACACTAAATGCAGAACTGTTACATTTTTCTTTTGCACTGATACCAATTACACAGAATTTCTTGCTGAGAGTAGAAGGAATAAATTCTGATTTTACATATCATGTCCCTACAAGTTTTAGTCTTCTAAAATGGACCCATTTGTAAATCTTACATTTTTTAAAGACTCTAATCAGTTTACCCTGATAGCAGGAAAATCTCATTCCTAAAAATAAAAAAAGACTTCATCTGGTAAGCGATGATTTTAATTGTTGATTCCTTTCAAGCATTATGGCGAAAATTGCACACTCAGTCACAGCTTTCAAAATCAAGAACAGACAAATGTACATGGCTGCAAAATTATGCCCAACCATACAGACTTCAAAAACCCAACAACCCCACCCATGCCAACTCCACAGATGTCAAAGAGCTTCCTAGAACAAGGCAAAACTTCTTATGAATTGCCAAAGGACCCAGAAAGGCAGATGCTGAAAAAGAATGAGCACAGCGATGTGATACTATGTGAAACTGCTGTAAACAATGACTTTGTTAAAAAATAGGTTCCAAGTAATACCAAGGGCCTCTTTTTCGAGTAGAGATCTGTTTATTCACTCCAAGAAGTCACATATCATGCAAACTTTTTATGTGACCGAAGTTAAATTCATTATATGAAGGAGAAATTTAGCATTTTTTCTACTTGGAAACATATTTCATTTTAAAAAGATCCCCTAGGATCTTGAAAAATGGTCTTCTTTTCATTTGTTTGGCCTTTTTCAGTAGTATACTCAATTATCTTTGGGGACTTTTGCTATTTATATGACTTTTAGCAATAAATGTCAATACAACAAGGTTTTTCTAGAATACATTTTCCAGACCAGGTTATTTGACAGAAATGCAATCTTTTAAAACAAGAAATGCATTTTGTACTAAAAAACATTGATAAAGGTAAGCATCGATATTTATCTTAACAAAATCAATTTGTTTGTACTATTTCACTACTTCTTCTGCATCCCCTAATCTCCACTCATGATCTACTTTTTCCCTTACTCCACTCCACTCCACACCAGGGAATGAGCTGCCCCATACATCATTTGTATTTCCAGTTAAACCTCCAGTAGAAACTCCTAGACGGGGTTTTCAAAGATCATTATTAAAATAATAAAAGGAAGAGGAAGGGTGGAAAGGCCCCAGACTGAGGTCCATTCAGTCTGGTCTGGCTTGTCCATCCCAGGACTGTAATGACAGAAACAGGAGTGGGAACAGGAGCACAGAATGGTTGTGCAGCAGATGCTGCCTCTGGCTTGGAAGCAACATCTTACCAGGTTGATTTCTTTATAAACAAAGATTCAACTCCTGTGTGAATAATAATTTGTATCTCGAAATGTAACCCTTAAAATCTAATGAAAATTTGATTTGATCTAATCTGTATGGTCCAGAAAAAAAAATCTGACTTGACAGAGTGAGATGCTGGGAATATTCAAGAAATAATACAGCATTTCACTCATTAATATGAATCCACAGCTATGAGAGAAAGAAATTGTGGAATTCTCCAGGGTTTCTCTGGATAACATTTGTCCATGGCCCTTACAGTATATTAGGTTGACAGCTGCAGAAATATTTCCATTAGAAAGTACTTTGGATTCTTTTGAAAATTTATTAAAAATTATAATAATGTTACTATCAGTACTTTTCCCAAACTGCAAATACCTTACATACATGCATACCAAACAGCACAGACACATTTTACACTCATTGCTGTCCTGTCCTCACTCCTGTGCACTAGAAAAAACTTTTCTTGTATTCCACAGGATATACATTTGCATGTTATTAAATTAACAAGCTAGAAATTTTGACAGAAAATTACATGCTGATGTCAAGGATGCAAAGAGGCAAATGTTACTTGAGAGAAATGGACAATATTTTTTCCTGTTCTTACTCTCATGCAAAAGGAAGTGTTTCTAATTTCAAGAGATCTAGTAGTGATTGGCAGATTGAATCTGTCACCTCCCTTCACTAAAAGAAGACCAAGGTAATTTTCATGTCTTAGTTGACTGCAGAAAGTGGTGGTTATTGAGTACAGTGAGCACATAGAGAGCAGGGAGTAGGGACAACAACTTCTGATCTTTTATTAGGACAAAATGCAGAACCTGTGAAAACTGGTCCTACATTGAAATTATGTTTCTTCCCAGGCATTCTTAATTCTACAAATTACTGAACAAAATAATCACACAAGTGCTACTGCTGCAAGCTTTTGTATAAGCTTGTCTCTCTAGAAAGAGACCAGGCAGGTTCTACCCCTGTGGAAGAGCAAAGCTTGTAGGGAAGTGAATGCTGTCTGTTGTGACTGTTTTGCTGCCCAGCTACTCAGAGGGGTTTTGCAACTCAAGTAAAGTTCTTTGATGAAACAAAGTTTTCAATCTGCAGTTTCAGAACTGAGCACTTCTTACAGATCCAGAATGATAAGGAACATGTTCTTACAAATGGTATTTTGAGGAAAGATTTGAAATTATGGGTATAAAAGTTTCTATTGAAAGAATATTTTGATACAGCCTGAATTTCAGCTCAGTTGGAAAAATAGCCTGTATCATCATCCTTTGGTTCATCATCCTTTACCAACAGTAACTCTTGTTTATCAGTAACCTTCTCCCATGTAGCTCATTACATACTAAGTTACAACTTGACTTTTGGAGGTAGGAGAAGGATAAATTAAAAGATGAAACTTTTAAAAATATCATATTGAGAGACAAGTTTAAAAAAAAAAAAAAAAAAAACAAAACAAAAAGCCCACAAAACTCATTCAAAAGCTCCACAAACACAAATGAATAAAGCACTTCGATAAAATTCTTTCTAAGATCATGAAATAAATGCATTAATAACTCCTTCATGCCAGCACTGTTTGCCTGCTGATATATCCAAAGTTTATTCTTGATATATATCAAGATGCCTCAGCATTACACTAGGAGATCATGTTTTGCTGCTTATTTAATATTAATTTTAAGTATTTATTGGAAGAAAATGCTTCCAGGGATACAGCCCTACAATTTAATTTCTATCCCAAAGAAATCACTATTTCGAGATAGCAGTGGTGTACTGTCTCTCAATGACTCCCTGCACAAGGGGAAAACTTTGGTCCCAGTTTACAAACTTCTACTGAAAATGCTTTAATTTGCAGATTGTTCTCTGGATTTCTGGGTTAACAGTGAGGTAAATAGGAATAGCTGCTCAATGGGAGCACTCCATCATGTGGAGAATTGCTCCAATTCACTTCCCAGAGCTTCCAAGTTCTCGTTCATAGTTTACAAGTTCTTGTAAACAAAGACAGTAGATAAGAGGCATGGGTAAGGAAGAACACTCACACATGCTATAAGAAGATGAAGCTGGAAAAAATATCCTACACACTAAAAGGCATTTCACTGAAACATGGAAAAGGAAAGTACAACTTCAAGTGAGCAGCAGAAGCTGCATTCTCTCTTAGTTTCCCAAGTTCAGGTGAGATGTAGAGAAAGCAGAGAAAGCTGAAATGCTTTGTCATTAGACCCTAGACACAGAAACATTTAAGCCTATAAAGAAATACTTTGGAGGTAATGAATAAGAAATTATGTAACATGAGCTACCTCTTGGCTGCATGTGCACACCATAAGAAGCACATTTACAGTGTACAAGTAGCAGTGCCCAGAATTTCTTTTGCCTACCAGAGGAGGAAGAAAAGGTACAAAACAACTGCCACAACAGGCATGATGTATTTAATATGTTATGAGTAGAGGCACATTATCTTCAAAGGCAGTGCTCGATGAACAAAACACCCTTTGTTCACTTGAGTTAACCCCCAATGAAAGTCACAGGCGTTGCACAAGGACGTGGCACTCGCTCCTCTCACCCTGGACAGCTCCTTAACAAGGGCAATGGGTTTGCTACAGCAAAAGAGGTTTCCAAACAAGTTCACTTCTTAGGTGAAGATTCTGACAATTTTTACTAATTGAAGAAAAAGTGACAAGAGAAAGAGAAGCATTTAATATTCCATTAAAATAAAAAATATAGAAATAAGATTCTCAGGAGGTTTCACAAGTTTTAACACCAAGTCACATTACAGTATCCTGGAGCTCCAACATGACGAGTTATTTCATCTTTTAATAAAACCATAACAACTCATTAATAAGCAGAAGTTGGTTGGACTCAACAACTATTATGATAAAGGACAGTCTTTTCCTCCAATTAAAGCAGGTACAGGATCAGGAGGAGTTAACAAGTGAGTTCTTCCCACAATCTAGGTCCTATACATCTACAGGGACACCTGCTACCAAGTCTGACATAGATGATAGACAAGGGCCTCTAATTTTAGTTGAAAGTCCAAATTTCACTTCCAAAATGTTTTAGCATCTACTTTAAACAGTTTGCATTACTCTGGCCCACAACTTCCTTTGTCAGACTCTCAAAGCCTGTTATAATTGAGCTGAGAGGAGCTTTATTCCTTACATGAAATTAGTGAAGCATTACAGCCTATTAACCACCCACCCCAGAGCTCATTGTCAGCTACCAAATATTCCTGTCTGGCAGAGTTAGTCCATCAGTATGAACCCAGCATATAAATATGTGTCCAAGTTGTATATCTGGCTTTAGTTTATCAAAGAAATCTCTTATTAAAAGCATGGCTAGGGTGGTTTTCTACTTCAGAAATTGTTAAAAAATTCTTCTAACTCTGAGAGTTAGAAGAATAAATTCTATTGATTTGAATATTAGTGGGATTCTGTCACTAAGTAGCTCCTACCATTGGTATCCTCCACCATTAATCATCTTAAATATCATCTAACCTCTACAGCTGCTGAAAATAAAATTAATTCAGATGCCTCAATCTGGTCCCTGGAAGGTACTCATTAGCATAAGAAAACTGTGCCATGACTGCACATTGATGATATTCTATGTCCACAAACGACTTAAAAATCAAAACAATACAAATCAAGGTGCAATATTCAGAAGTCAGCTTTTCTACTGTTTTTTTCCTGTTTGTTTTTTCTTAAGACAAACCCCCTCTAGTGTATGACAGCCTTACATGGGTAAACTTGGACAAGAAATTGGGTCTCATACACTCAGTTTCAGTAGATTCAATATCTCTCTTCTATCAGTGCAGAATTCATCTAAAATTGTTATAAAAGAAAAATATATATATGATCAACTGAAAACATAAGGAATAAACTTTAATGGTGACTGCTCTAGACAAAGAAGAACCTTGAAATCAAACCCCTAAATTTCAAGAACTGCTAAGATTATAATGCTCACATGTACATACTTTAAAAAAACCCAAGTGAGTATACACAGTGAAATATCTATGAAAATATCAACAGAAGTGACATTTTAACCAAAGACATATGAAATTGCTTTTATCTTCTGACTTTTTGCTAGCATGCCTCTGAAATACATGTGATCAGTTATTCCAGAGAAAGAAAATAACAACAGGTTAGGTACCTGTTGAACCAACAAACCTAATCTGCCCTGTGAGTTCTTAGTTTATTAATAAACAAGTCAAAAAACATGGTCTTAGAATACCTATATTTAACATACCAGAAAGTATCTGTATCAAGGAGTTTCAGTTTAAATTCTGCTTGTTGACCAGATGACTCACCTCCACAAAGCACAGAAAAACACTATTTACCTTCACTTTCTTTTCTACTGGCAGAAACAATATCTGATCTAACTTATTTTCCATAGCCACTTAAAATAGTCAATCTTTTCCTTGAAAACTTCATGGATAATAAAGAGTCTCATTTAGCAGCTAAAACAAAAGAATATGTCAATAAACAAAATCTTCTATGCTCTGACATGAACGAAGGCAGACAAGATGCAGGCATTGCAATAAAAAAATCTTAGGAAATTTAGTGTTCAGGCTACAGTGGTCAAAATCTGGCCTCAGTTGCACAAAGCATTTGCTTACAACAGCATTTATTGAAGGGAACAAGACTCACAATGATCATTGGTCTAAGTAATGCCAGAACGTGGCACTGAAATGACATCTTTGCTTTTGGAACACAAGCAAGGCTTAATATACTTTTCAGCTGGACTTTCAGCTCCAACATGTTTTAGTTCTCTCTCACGAGGTTTCCAGGAAAAAATGCAGACAAAATAGAAGTCTTCTAAAATACACCATATGCATTCATTAATAGGCTCAACTGAGACATTTCTCAAGCTTTTAATTTTGATGAGACTATTACCAAGTTTAAAATACAATTCTTTTATTTGCCTAACATTCAGGAGACTGAAAAATGAACGGAAGTCCTCCCTTTCTCAAACACATATAGAATTCATGAAGCAAGAGAATATGACTACTACAG
The DNA here is from genome assembly GCA_020086605.1 of Lanius collurio. Taxonomy (NCBI): domain Eukaryota; kingdom Metazoa; phylum Chordata; class Aves; order Passeriformes; family Laniidae; genus Lanius; species Lanius collurio. The sequence continues at coordinate 18,077,822 of JACBWW010000019.1, forward strand.
TACATCAACATTTTATTCACTCTTTAAAACATGAATATTTAAACAGAAGACATTTTTCACCATGCAGAAGCCTAAATAGAAGCTCTTATCTGAAAAAGTAAAAGCTGTTATTTTTTTTTTTCAAGAGGTTTTAGACTGTATAGAGATAGTTACATACACAGGCATCTCAAATGAGAGGGCACCATACATACATGTAATTGGTTGCCTTTTCTTTTTCCTCGGCAGTCTGTACAAAACGTGAAAATGTGCCTGCTTCTGACTAGCCATTAAAAGGCAGTGGTTGCACCATACTGTGATTTGGGGAGCTGAAGAAAATAGCCAGAACTGACTGATATCTGATAAACAGTAACAGGAGTCAGTTTATTGCACCAATCGTTAAATAATGGTGCTGATTATAAGGCTGCTAACTGCAGATGCTGTAATTGTCTGTCATAAATCTTAGTCATTTGTGACAGGAGCACAATGAAAGAGAGCATCTGCTTGAGGGCAAATGACTTCTGATAAATATCAGCTCTGCTAAAATGTACTTGGATGTGTCTCAATATTTTGGAGAGCCATTCATGTTGCTTCCACAAATGTGAAGTTATTATTGGTTTGTATTGATTTTGCCACCTTGGTTTGTTTTTTTTTTTTCCTTTTTAAAGAGACAGAGTCAGAGAGTGACTCAAGGTTGAGTTGAATTGAATCTCTGCTCTTTATCTGATCTACTCATTCCTCTCAAATGCATGTTTGAGTGGGAAAAAAAATAATTGCACTTTTTCAGAAGATTGCTGTGCAGAAACACAGCCTGGAAAATTCAATATGTAGTTGAGGTTTTTATTTTTCTCTTAAAGTAACTCCTTACTGAAGGCAAAGAAGCACTTTTAAAGCATTGGTTTTTAACACAATACTTTAAAAGGATTTCAAGTAGTTGAAGTAAGAGTCGATTAAGCTAGTTCAGGAGAATAATATTATGCAAATTTAAAAAGCTATCAAAAAGCATTTTTTTTGTTTTCAGAAGAATTAACAACATTTTAATTTCCTGTCCAACCTATAAGAATAAAATAAAGCCAGCTAAGTTCTTCTACCCTGTCCCTTACTGAACTGTGCTTTAGTTCTTAATCTTATAAATGTTTATCATCATTTGGTGGGAGATTACAGTCTAATTTCACTCTCACTGAGAGTGCTGCATTCACATATTCATACTTAAATATGCATTCCTTTGTGATATTTTTAAGACATCAGGCTTACGCTGAAAACATTTTCACAAGTAAACATAATAAATCTGAAATTTAAAACTGAAAATTTTGTTGGTAACAGACCATTAAGATAGATAATGGCTTTCCCTTCCAGCAATTCCTTGTTTAATTCAATGATCAGTGCTTAACCTTTGCAAGAGATTAATTTGGATTCTACTGGCAGCTGTTTCCTTTGCTGCCCAATTGCACACGTTGCCAAAATAGGTGCAACTCACATGTTGAATATGCAAAACCTGTTGGAGTAAATCGATTGCAGCCACCTGATGGCAGCCTGACCCACACAGTCACAGGTCAGGCCACCACCTCGAGGTTACACAGGGCTTGGTGTAAGCAATAAAGCTGAAAAATCATAAACCTAGTGAAAATACTATTCTCTATTCCTTAAATAGCTTTAATAGGGGGCCCAGACTGACACAGCAAGGAGCCACATGTGATGTCCCAACCCAGGCCATTGCTGAGGTTCAGACTTGGTGGTTTGCACCACCCCCATCACCTGATCTAGAAAAGAGGGAAAGTAGCCCCACCACCACCCTGTGGGCCAGCAACTGCAAACCAGTTAAAGGACACGAAGGGCAGAGCACCCCAGAAGACATCTCATGCCATGAGATAAGAGGGAAATTCTTCACCTGGATAATAACTAAATAAAATTTAGAATAAATTATACCTCCCCCTACAACAAAGGAAACAGAAGATACTGAGCAGACAGACAATTTTCATAGCAGTGTGATGTGAGCAAGAGCAGCTCAAGAAGAAATGTGATAATGTCCACACTATTTGCAGTATTCAAAGAAATGAGGTTACCAGAGTTAGTGGGGGAAAATCCCTAACTGGAATGACATGGAAGACTGGTACAGCACCAAGTCACTGAGCAACAAAAAGACAGAGGAAATAAATGCTGATAAAAGTTAAGAAAGAGCTGTGAAGAACAAACACTCTTCCTTTTACCAAGGCATACAGAAGTTCCAAGGTGACTCCTACCATTTTGTCATAGACAAATTGTTACATGGAAACACCTGCTCAGTGGCCAATTGTAGTCAAAAAAAAAGTCAGCTAAACATTGTGAATATTTTAAGAAAGATCTCAAAATAAGAAATGAAATTGTATTTCTGTATCTTTAATACTTAATGCAGTTCCTCACTTTCCCTTCCCAAATTAGGTAGCAGAAACAGTAAAGATTTAGAGAACACAAAAAGACTATAAAATCTGAACAAGAGTCTAAGAGAGGAGGGATATAAGAAAACCTAGGAAACTAACAAAATATGGGATACAGCAGTAAAAAAAATCCACTAAAGGATATAGAAATAAACCTGGAAGTATTATGGTGTGAGTTCTTACATTCTGTCTTGTGTCTCCACTGTTGGTTCTGTCAGAAATAAGATGTTGAGTCAAAGAGACTTTGGGTGTAGATGAACTTGACAAAAAGTGGATTACATTGAATGATGATTTTGTTTAATGAATTGGCCCAAAGGAATCCATCCTCACAATATGGTTGCACATGAACAAAAAGAAAATTGATGTTAATATTTTAACAAAAACTGGTTTAAGAGCTTACTATATTTTGTCCCTAAGGATCATTTTCATTCTCTAATTCATCTTTAGCTTATAAAGATATAATAGACACAAATTGACCTCAGAAAAGTTTATTCTTGCATTCCTCCTTGAACTGCATTTTTCCCCATCACCATTCTTCTTCCTGCAGTACACTGCCTTAGCTTCCACCTTCAATCCCCAATTTGTGAAGGCTGTGATGAATTCTGGATAGGCAACTGGAGAATACATTCACTTAAGTCTAATAGAAAACAATCTTTCCTTTCTCTCAGTGAAACAAACCCCCAAACTATCAACAAGAAAAACACAGAGAACAAGACACAGGCACCCAACTGGTTTTCAAGTTCAAATGTGCAGAGATTAGTCCATATGCAGCATCTAAGTAAAATTATTTATAACTTATAGTAAAATTATTTATAAATACAATAGTTATTAGACTTGTTGGAAATGTTATCTTGTCTTTGCTCATGGTTTAAAATTTCTCTTGCAACATGATAGCAACAGGTTGTGAAGCCTCAAAAGTATGAGATTTTTTAAAAGCTAAGTTGGCTTCCTTTGCCACTTCCTCAGTAATAAATACCATAGTGATTCACATATAACAATTATAATGCTTGTTTTGATCCTTTAACATTCATTTTTTCCCTCTGCAATCAAGAAAGCTGAGATTCAAGCATAAGCCAAGTGACAGGCACCCTATTTCCTCCCACGTGAAATTAAAGACCAAAAGGAAACACTTCATCTTTCTTTATTTTTACTTTCAATCACTCTAAGGTTATGGGTTAGATATGCAAACTGCCAAAATAGGAGAGGATGCAATCTAAATGTTTGTCTGCAACTTAGGACATCAAATGATGCCAAAAGGAGCCGGGTTCAAAGCAAGAATTTTACAACAAGTGCTTGTGGTTGCAAAACTCCCTTTTAAGTCTACATTTCAACTAAATCCCTGGCCCTGTAGGTAAGAATCAGCCATTCCTTTTTACTATTACCAATAGATATGAATATGACTCATTTTTATTAACATCCTCAGATTTCTTTAGCATGCTGCTTGCCCTCTAAGTTGTCTGTGCACATCAGCATTTTTAAGCTTGTGCTACCCTGGCACTGCTGCCTGGGCAGAGCAGCAAGGCCGGTGAGTAAAGCCAGTGAGTAAAGTGTGGGAGAGGTGAATCTACAACAACAGAGCAGCTCCCTGATCAGCTGATACCTGGAACACTTTCAGCAGAGGAACCTTCTCCCAGGTCTTCAGCTGAGGCAAGTCCAGCGGCAGTCACAGTCTCAAACTGTAACCCAGACTCTGCAACAAAATTTTGTAGCCCAAATCTTGTTCAAATATACTCAAGAAAACCAGTAGGGGTAGAGAGGACTGGAGTCAAGCACATTGCAAGTTAGCCTTGGGGCTAAAGCCCTAACTTAAAGTGTAAGTTTATTTCAGTTTAAAAATAAAACCTCTAAATTAATGCCAATGAAAGTCTTCTATTAAAAATTACTGTCAAGGAGCAAGGGAAAGCAGTATTCAGACTTGAAACTGTTTTCAAAGAATGCCCTGAAAGCTTTCACAAAACCCACAATATAGTCATCCAAATGACTTTTCTGTGGCTGTTGGACCAGATGCTTTTATTCCTCATCTCTCCCAGTATTTAATTCTTGGTTTAGTAGAAATCCACAGTAATTTTTCCTCAGGTTTTACCCATTGTACATGGGTTGTTAAAGATATACTAAAACATTTTCAGGCCTGTAGATGACTGGATTTCAAGATTCTTTAAAGATAAAGATGAGTGTAAATATTTTAAGTTCAAGATAAAATTTGGTTTCGGGGGGAAATAATTTTCTTGTTTTAGAAGCAGGCCTCTGTGTGCTGAAAGCAAATCACCTCAATTTTTACTAGAAGATAATCGCATCACGTTAATTGATTTTTTTCAGAAAGATCTGTTGTAAACGAATATGCTGAAAGAGGAGCATTGCTTAATTTAAAATTAAAAAAAAAAAAGTGAGTTTGAATTACAACTCTTCATTTCAGATCCATTTATTTTCACATTAGGTCTAAACAAAGAAGTTGTATCCTCAAAGTTCCTTTAGAATGAGGATCATTCCTTTGGAATGCTGCCCGTGCAGCAGTCCCTCCAAGGCCACTCCCTCCCTGCTGTGGAATGCCAGCAGACCAGCGGGATGCCAGGCTGTGCCTGGGAGGCCACACGGGCACTCCCGCAGGAGAGCAGGGAGCCGGTCCCAGGGCACTCAACGGGTTAAACGCACTGCAATATGCATTAAGCACATGTTTCAAGCCAGCAGGGTGCCAGTCTAAGATGTCCTCAAAGCCTAATTTGATAGATATTATGCCATATGCTGCTGCAAGTAGTTAGTAATAAAGAAAGTAAAATTTTTATGGATGAGCAAAACAGGAGCTCTTATGGATGGAGTGTTTTTAAATCAGGTGTATAATTTACGTACCGTCAGACCACATGTAGAGTGCATTTCTCAATTGAACTTATGAGCAGATAGGAAGGCAGTTTCTTTTAATAAGCACTTCTTCAACTTATTGGCTCTACAATTACTTGCGCCAATTACCAGCAGCTGCTGCCTGTTTGGTGTTTTATCTTAGACAAGGAGTTACATTAGTTTCTAATCAACAAACCATTCAAGGACTCTTTAAAAATATTTAAATTCAATTTCCCCATTTATTTTGAATTAACTGAAATAGTGGATATTTTCATTGTAGTACTTTGGTTCTTCCTAGGTTCTTCTCCAAACATAAATTTACTGTTGCAACATTTAAATTTCTATAAAGCCAAGAATATACATTATAACATATTTGATATAGGCATTTTCATGCAGCATCAGTATTGGCTTATTAACAATATATGGTACTTAATATACAGGTGATTTCTTGCCATAGAATGCATTATACTTCAGAACTTTTCTGACTTATTCAAGTCTTTCAACTTGATCATTTACCTGACTCACAACCTAATAGAGCACTGGCTAATGGAGCAACAGACCACCAGAGAAAGCAATAAAAAAAAAAATAAATAAACTAAGACACTCTGTTACAAGAATGAAGGATTTTTTCCCCCTTTATCTCTAGACTTTCAAAATTATAGTACTAGAAATTTCCAAACAACTTAATGACACTTGAAAAACACCCTCTTAAAACAAGAAAAATTGGTATTTCTTTTGCAGTTTTTTTTCTCAAATATCCAAGGGAGAAAGCAAGGAAAATAAATAATTTAGAACTGTAAGTAGCAGAAGTAGCTGACAACTAAGATGTACTGTAATATCAGACTCAGGGAGTTTTTTCAAAGAGAAGTAATATCTGGTGATAACGTAAGGGGCTGCAGTGCACAGCTGCTGTTTGGAACAAGAGCCTTCCTTGTGGCAAATTCCTGGCAGACAACTGCCTTTCCTGGCAGAAAACTCTATTACAAAGAGAACAGGCAGGGAAGAATAAATAAATAAATAAAAACTCTACAACAAGACCAACCAAACCACACCACCACCACATTTTGCATTTAAGCTCTTATCCCAATCATACTTTTTGAGTTTATTTTCTTAGTTGTGGGGACATCCTTCACACTATCCATGAGCCACGTGCTGGGAACTCAAAATCTGGCCAGCTGCCACTGGGACAGGCACCATTAGTACTCAATCTACTCCAGAGAGTGCATCAGCCACCACAGGAGAGAACTCTTCCAACACAAGGTAACTTGGGGCAATTATGATGGCAGGTTTCACACTCAGGAGAGAGAAGATGAAAACTCAGTGAAGTCTCTCAAATCCATTGGTACAAAGTGATACAAGTCCAAATCCAGTAAATATATTTCAGTTTCCCATTCCCACAGAGTTGGTTACAGCCATATATTTCATCTGTTTGAAGGAAGTTAAAAAAACCCCTCATTATTCTTAGTTTTCCAAAATCACACACCAGGATGCAAATCCTGTACTTTTTTAAAATAATATAATGAACAGAGCACCCTGTTTTCTCATATTTATCTATTGAAATATAAAAAATCAAAACTAATAAGAAACCCAGAAAGTTCATTGAAAGGGGCCTTGGGATCAATAGTTCATATAATAAAGGAGTCCTCTGTAAATATCAGGACATTACAACTATTTTCAAAACCCAGTGCCAGAGGGGATTTCTAATATGCTGGCTCCAAATAGAGACTTCAAACTGTAATCATAGAATAAATTTGGTTCCGATAAACCTTGAGAAGTTATCTGACCCTACACTTACACTCCCCAAAGCAAGGTCAACTTCAGACTTGGTTTGGAATTGAATTGCACTGAAAATGCCAACAGAAAATTGGAAAATTATTCTGCAAATGAAAAAAAAATTTAGAAAATTCATAGCAAGTACCACTTGAAAACAAGTGATGAATCAACCTTCCACACCTCAGAAGTTACTACTTTTAAACCCTTCCTTCTTGTTCTTCTGCAAAATATGATTAAAAAAACGCTCTGAAAGGAAGGGGTCATTTTCTGGGATTTTACAGAACACAGGTAATTTTTGGAAGAGAGACTTCACTCTTCCAAAAAGAACAGTATTTTCCACAGAACAGGAAGGTCCTAAGAGGAAGATCCTGCCCTCTCTCTACCACATACAATTTAGTTTCTCCATTACACTACCAGTGTATTAAAGCCACCCAAGATGATAAAACATTTTGCTATTGAAGTTTAGAAACAAAGACATTCACATTTTTATTGCAAATTCCTTTAACTCCTGCAGTTAAATTACAAATTATCCATCTTTTAATGTCATCTCTCACAGCTGGGAAAAATCTAACCCTCTCAGGACTCAATCAGATATTCACATCAATTTGTGTAATTAACACTAAGCTTAATATCTCTCTTAATTATGACTGCAAACACTTTCTTAAAATAAATCAAACTCACTAACTTAGAAAAACAAAACAAAGAAATCTAACACCACTTAAAAATGACTCACATAAAGCTTTGATAAGATTATTCAAAGCCTCTTAGGCATATAGAATTAAAAAAAAAGGAAAGGAAAGAAAATTAAAAAAAAAGAACACCCATAAAACCCGAGGTTCAATCTCAATGCTCAAGTTATTTGCTCGTATTCCTTTAAGGTACAAGAACTACACCTTCTCATCATGTGCCCCTAATTTATATGGGATCTTATTCCTGTCCTCCCATGGGTATTTCCTACTACCACCCCAATGCACATGAGGGATTGGATAATAATCTTGGAAAAAATAAACAGGGTTCTCAAATGTTTCTTGAAAGAAAGGTGGTCCATTCCATTAGCAGAATTAAGGTCACCACAAACATATTTTACTACTCATAATTTACATTCCACCTGGTCTTCTGATAATATCCTAAGGAATGGCATTATTTAAGCACACAGACACAGAGTATCCTGCAGAACACACACCAGGAATGGGGCTCCTGGTGTCTCTGGATGATACATCAGGGCACTCAGAAAATTGTATGAGGATCTTACCCTCTCCCTGGATCAAATCTATAAAATGCCAAGCACTCATTATGCACAATCCTCTAAGCACATTAGTCATCCTTGGGAATATACATTTACAACATAATGAATTTCAGGCATATCTACAATTAAAAAAAATTACTTTTTTTTTTAGAGTTACACTTGTAGAGAATGTGGACATTACTGTAAACAAAAGGAAATAAAGAAAACATCACTGCTGTCTCACAGCTCTGCAGCACTACCTGAGCATTGGCATCACCTCGCTGCACAACACACCTCTGGTTCTTCACACACAGCACAGGCCTTTAAAGGCCCAGAATTAACTGTGCTGTGTGATGCATTACAGAAACTGCTGCCAGTTGAAAGGGGCCCATGGTCAAAGCAATGCTGTTTAGTTTAAAGCAGCTGTATCCTGCAGCCTTAGACCTTGCTCTCGAGCAGAGACAGTGATGTCTTTAGCTAATTAAGGACCTCATTCTGTGAGCTCTTTGCCTGCCATACATCCAGCAACCAGGGTCAGCAAGCAGGAACATCTGAAACTATAGCAATACAAACTATTTTCTAGATTAAAGTCTTTCCCTGTGGAATATCAAAGGCATACAGATATTTTTTCAAAATTAAAATCAATTATGGTTACTTCAATCAAGAAACAGAATTCAGAAATGACCGAGGCATCCAAATGACAGCTCTAGTGGACTCCTGCCTGTCAAGGTCCTTCCTCTTAGCCATTTAATCCCCCAAAAGAAGTAGCAGTTCAACCTGCTGCTTGTTTTTCACATAGTAAACTTGCTTTTATAAGAAAGCAGTTATTTCGATGTTCTTTACAACGGCACTTAAATTTTTTCTCTCGGTCATCTGAGTCTGGATAGGGGCAAAGAAGTTGTATCATTTAGCAATTCCCAAAAGCCAGAAAGTGTCTGGAAAATAAAATGTAACATCCTTTAATGTTTTAGTATTACTTAGCCCTTAAAAAAGATGGATACAACACCGCTAGTCACTCCTCCCATTATCCTAAAATTAGACTATTCACCATGACAGAAATAAAGCCTTACTTTCAGTTATTCTTACAAAATTACTTGATCTCTTCCTAGACTAAGATATTATCTTTATTGGTCATCTAATAAGACAAATCTTAAATCTTCTAAAACAGTGGAGTAGCCCATTCAATTCTCAGCCATAAAACTTAAAGACTCAGGCTCCCAGCAGTACCAGAGCTCCTCAGACAAACTCCAAACCTACCAGAAGACCACCAAAAACTAAGCCCCCTGAAAAGTCCTTCTGTTTAGTACAACCAATGATAGTGCTGATGCCATGAGAGAAAAGAGATTAAGAATTCTCTTTTATGTTTCTCTACAGGTTTGACATAGGACTAAGATCAAGCCTACTGGATCTCATCAAGTAACTGTGCTCTGAAAGGAAGCATAGAGAGAATAAAAAGAGGGATGAATGGAAGGAGAATATCAAGCTTTAAATCTCTGTTCATTTCTGTCTTCTTCCTACAAGCTCTCTTAAAGTACGTATCTCAAGTTCCTCAAGGAAAAGAAAAAACCCAAACAAAACCCCTCTCAGCTCTTCAGGAAAGAAAATACTTGTGCATGAATTTTATTTTTACAACAACAGCAGGAACAGAATAGTCATTTCTTATACAACAAGCACATTTGTTTCTTTACCAAATGGTACTTGTAGAGTTCATGCAATCATCTGCCAGGCAGCTGCCCAAGGTGGGCACAAGAGGGTTCACTGCCGTGAGCAAAGGCCCCTCTCCATTTACTTTCAGTATCTGCACTAACCTATATCCAAATGTGATGGCTAAGGGCTACTTTGTGAATATTAGGAAATGAAATAAACACAATTTATAGACTTCAGCACTTGGTCAAATTCAAAGTGATTCTTCTTATCACTGTCTTTTTTTTTTTTAAGCACACATCTGTGATTCTTCTCATTGCCAGAATTAACATGCCCTGTATATAATGTGTTGTAAAGCAGGCAGTACATGATTACCACCTCCTACTCAGAGCCATTTTAACCATAATCTCACTATTTAGGTAGCTCTGTTAATTAACAAACTACTATTACTAGAAAGATGAGATTTGCACATTATTTCAAGCAGGCTTTAACAGTCTTTGAAAGAGGACTACTAAATTTGTTAGCAGTTTGCACTATTTTAAGAAGAAAAAACTTTCATGATTTTTCAAAAGTCTAGAAACTGAGATGATCAATAATTTAATTAAAAACTGTATTTATATTCATGTCAAGTTGGTTTTAGTTGTTTATTTTGTTTTACTTGTTTTTAAAATAAACGTTGGGCCATCTCCATAGACTGTTTGCAATAATTGATCCTGCATTAGAGCACCAGCATTTCTGACACTTCCTCTCCTTACCATTCCAAGATGTGGCCTCATTTCAACTACTGGTGAAGATGGAAAAGCAATGGTAAATTCTATTATCAGATTACATTTACATGGAACAACAAATCCAGGGACAGCCATGCAACAAGGTTCATCCCCCTTTCCTGAGCAGTCATCTAACAAGAAACCATAAAGCAGTAAGAACTAGAACATTTTCACACCCTCATAAGCAAATGATGTCATAATTTCCTCACTGCTCAATGACCCTCAGGTTTCCACAGTAGAAGAACAGGTTTCATTTTGTCCACAAGTTGTTCAAAACAACGAAGACACTGGGTTTAAGCTTTTATGCATTCACATTGTACAATGAGTTTTATCCAAGAAAAAAGGAAGAAGGTACCATTGAAAAGTACTTTCATAATGGCCTATTCATTTCTGACTTTACTTAGTCAAAGGTGGTAGAGGTGAAAAGCTAATTAATTTATCTTAAGGAAAATAAAGGACCATAGTGGTATTTATTTGTTTGTCCTACGGATTTGTATTTCAGGACAATTGTGGGATTATCATTACTCTCAAGGGAGGAATGCAATACATTCCCATGTTACCATTGCATCAGAGTATTATTCTGCACTGTTCTGGATAATAAAAATGTGGCCATCATACAACAGAATCTAATTTTAAAAATCACATTTCAATCTCAGTATGGATTTCTCAACCCACCATATACAACTTGTCTCACGACTGACTCCTGTCTGATTGCAGCAAGGTCCTGGAAGGCCAAGCAGAGGCCCCTGCACACACAGCTCTAGTGCTGACTGCTGGCAATATCAGTTAAAATCTGGACTGCAAAAATCACAGCCAACACACTTAGAGATTCCCTTCTTCCCTTCATCATCACCCTTCTAGTTTCCATGCTGATTCTCCAAGACTCAGATCTCACAGCTTTATCACAAAGTTTAGATTCCACAGGCCCATTATCACATTTCCAGAATGGCTTCAGGGCCAAGTATGCTTCCAAAGATTACATTTTTACAGTTAGAGTTACAAAGAACTGCAGAATATATTAAAAACAGCACTAGATAATTTCTTGTAGGTATCTCTTCCTATATTCTGTACCTAAAAGCAAGAGCTTTTGTGGACACAACAGCATTTGTGATCTTATGGCAAAATAAATTACCAAAAGAATGATGGAAAACCTTCCATATTAAAGGGATAATTCAAAACAGACATTGTTGCTAAATTTCCAGAGCAGAATAACACTCCACTCACTGCCTTCCCCTCCTCCCCTGAGCTATAGATATTCTTTGCAAAATTTGTATTAATAATGCAAAGAATAAAACATTTAAGGAAAAAAGAAAGAGAGGTTAAAAAACATGATTCTAAAATGTGCTATAAACTTCTAATAGGAAAAAATAAACAAAAAGGAAAGTCTTTAGTAAGCAGACAAAACAAAATACACAGACACACAAAAGAAGGTACTCTACCCATACAGACAACACATGTATTCAAATTTGTCTACAATTGAAGCCTACAAGCATTAAGAAAACCAGTCTAATTAAGACACATACAGGAAAAACTATACTGAGTCATAAAACTCATTAAAATAAAGTAAGTTAATACTGCTCATTCAGAACTCAAGAAACTATGACTTTTTAGCTGCAACTTTGTGGGCCCTATAAGTGCACTTACTCTAACTTAAAACCTTTTTGTGTATTTAATTTCCACTTTGCAATATCATAAATCATCTAGCTGTCAAAATCATTTTGTAGGAAACAAATGAGCTTGGAAATTTAGCATAGTAAGAACAGATTGGTGAAGCTGCAGTCACTCAACATATACTTAGCCACAGGTACAACAACTATAACCCACACAATAATATATACAGTTGTCCGTGACATTAGAAGACAGAAAGCTTTTTCACATCTTTTCCATTTTAATTAACCTTTTCATTTAAAAAAAATAAATTTCAGCTGTAAACCAAAGGTTACAAGAACATCAAATTCCAAAACACCCTTTTTTTTTCTGACATTATATAAACATTAAGATATTTAATCAAATTATTATGCACCATTACTGAGGGCACAAGTAATGAGATATTCATTTGGGCTACATATGATCTGCTGTTATAGAACCCTTATTTATACAACAACCACTCTTGTGTCTTTGCCTTAAAGTTACCTTAAGAAGCTCCCTTGCATTAGAGACATAAAAGAAAAAAGAAAGCATCAGGTACATTACCCAAATGCTGCTGTTGGAGGCACAGCTCCCAGGAAAGCAACACCTTGCCCAGGGACAGAGGCAGAACTTTGTTCCAGCAGCCCTGCTGCTGCTCCTGGGAGCAGGAGGGACATCACCCCATGGAACAGCCAGCACAAAAACCTGCTGGGGCTGGAAGTCACTGCAGACACAAAACACAGCTCCTTCTGCCATCCCTTCTTCTAACAACACTCCTGACTAACTTAGCTGAAAAGCTTCACAACACATTCTCTCCCTCTCTCTTGGTAGTTTACTTGTGAAGGCTGCTTGGTTTTAAACTAAATTCTTCCCAGCTGGGGTATGCTAATCACTGCTGGAAGAACAATACTCAGCTGATACCTGGGGCTCTGATGCAATTTACCTGTGCAGTCAGGTGCTGCAATCAGGCACCCTACTTCCCATTGCATCCAACAGCTGCAGCTCTTCCATTTAGATCCCCTGCTCACAAAAACAGGCACAGGAAAGTTTTCTTTTGAAGATACACAGGAATACAAATTTATTCTTAATGTGACTATACCAAGTGTGATGTATTTATATCAGCGGTATAACCCAGGGGCTTTGTTGTAATTGGATTCAGGCTTCCCAGTAAGGTTTTAAGAAAAGGGCTGAGATACTATTCAGTATAAAACTAAAAAAAAAAAAAGTAAATAAAAGTAATCTGGCTTTATGCCATAATAGCTGTCATCATTCTCATTAAAAACTTGGTCCACCACCTAGAGTTCCTCTAGGAACTCTATAATCAGGATAGATAAATTCATATTCGATGCTACAAAGAAGATGAAAGAGAAAAGCCAGTGCACACAGAAGTATCAACTCATTGGAAAATGGGACAAATTCCTTACACCTGTGCCCTTCACACACCACCCTCTATAAATATACCGAAGTTCTGCATCTAAAAATATGGCTCTGATATAAACCACAAACCACTTTTATTCCATCCAACAAATAAAAGGGAGTTTTGGAGATGTTTGTTATACTCAGCAACGCTTGTTAAATCTTATTTAAAGCTGCTTTCCTAGAGCAACTCTTAATTCTCCAGTATGCAATGGCTAGTGAGATAAGGGTGGCAAGATTAATATTGTTCATATAAACAATAAAGGAAAACACGTAGATTCAACAATTTCCTATCAATATCAAATGACTTTATTAAGTGATAAACTCATCCTGAACACAAAAAGCAGATATCCTTAATAGTAAAATATATTCAACTCTACTCTTTCTTCTTAGAGGGCCCCAGAATATGAGAGAAGTCTCATTGGAAGAGTTGATATCAATTCCTGAGGTGAGATACTACACGAGACACAAACTTGCTTTTCCAGTTGTAGGCAGATGAAACCTTGCCAAGTCACACCTACTCAAAACTCCCTCTTTAAATTGCTCCCTACATCCAGATTGCTCCTCTGATTTAAAGGAATAACCATTCTTTTTGTCTGCATCATCAAAATAAGTGAATTTTCTCCTTCACCCACTTCAAAATCACAGAAATAGCAGAATTATTAAACTGTTTATGCTCAGGTTTATTTTTAAAATAACACAGCAAGCCCGGATGCCAGACAGCAAAGACCAAAGCAGGTCATTAATACCGCAGGCATTCCCAAGCCACGCAATCATTTTGCTGCAGCATCTCTACGTCCATTGGAGCCCCCGAAGGGTAAGCAGCAGGCAGCGAATAGTTTAACAAAGCAAACACCCGGGTGCTGCCAGGAGGAGACCGAAAATGCGGAGTTTCACCGCCGGCTCCAAACCCGTCCCCCGTTAATGTTACACTTGCCAACAGCGACACCTGGTGGCGCCGCGCCGCTCCGGGCCGGCTCCCGCTCCCGCACGGAAATTCCCTCCTTCCCGAGGCAAAGCCCCGCGTATCCCGCTGGAACACCCGCAGGAACAGCGCCTACAGCGACTTCTTCAGTCCCGTTTGGTATCTCACATTAAAGGGAACACGATGTCGCCTGAGAGTGTGTGAGATGTGTATACAGGCTTTGCAAACTGCAGCGGGGCTGGGCCTGCAGAGACCTCTTGGTTCTTTCTTCCGCTCCAAAAAATGAAACGTTGCATGCAGAAAGTTGGGACATGAGCTCAGTGCAAAATTTCTGCAACTGCACATAATTATTTTGGTCAACTACACTCGTGTAGAAAGCAGATATGCACAGTAATAAAAATAGAATTATTTTGGTTTCTAGTAGTTGGAGATAATTGCATAAATATTGTTGCAATTTTAAAAATAAAATACATAATATCAAAAATACTCTTTTTACACTAGTATTTATCCACTAAAGTAGTTAAGGTGTATTATTTTCTTTTCATACTGTTTTTAACACACAGAGTTCCATGCTATGTATGGATCTTATGCAAATGCTCTTTGATTTCAAATGAGACTTTGCATACTAAGGAGTCTATTTTCCCATCAATGCAGAAGAGATTTACGCACATAAGTCCCATTACCATTAATGGGACTCACCCACATAAATCCCCTGCACATTGATAGACCCTTAGGATTTACATTGAAATGGGTCCTTTAGAGCCATTACAATGTCAACCTTTTGCCAGGATTTTGTGTATTAACAATACTAAGCAATACGTGGCAATCTTAATGTGTAAAATCCTAGCAAAAGGCACAACACAGAATGATATGAACACAGCAAAAAAATTCTTACTCTTACGCTATGTAAAGATGATCTCTAATTATTCTTTACCTGTCCATATTCCTATTGGCTGTTTTCTATCATTACTTTCCTTATTAAAAATCTTACCTCCTATTTTCCATGACTATCCTCTTTCTCCAACAAGCACTGCTCCAAATCTGCTCTAAAGCATCAGGGGAATAAAATGTTTCTATTTTTCAGCTGAACAACTTTCCTACCATCAACTTTTCTTTTATCTTGTTACAATTCCTTGGTTTCCTTTGTTGGTTTTTTTTTTTTCCTTTTTTTAACTGGTAAGCCTATGTTATAAATGCAGTAGTATAAACCCAGTGGCTTAAGTGCAGCAAGTAAGAAAGAAAGAAGGAGAAGTAGACTAAAACTGTGTAGTAGCAGTAGTACATTTATTTGCATGCAGGGCAGAATAACTCTGCAAACACACCACAATATCTGTCCCTCAAGGCTATAGCAAGAAAAGCAAGGTCACCTACAATCACACAGGTTGTTAAAAACAACCACATATCACCAAACTAAGCTCAGATGCCACCAAAAGAGCAACATTTATCATCTACACTCCCAGAAAAGCTTGAAACAGCTCTGTTTTTCCATACACACAAAGGCAGTTCAGCTCTTAATTTAGTGCCTAACTTTCCACGAGTGCTGTGGTACTTAAAGAGAAATCAGAAACTAAAATATTTCTACAGAACTTGATCTACCAATAATTTAATTGCTGAGCAATCTACTTTACATAATGACAAGCTTACATGGCTGTTTGCCCACCCCTCATTCCCACTATGACATGATCAAGAAGCAACAGGATATACTTGATAAACAAGAATATTTATTTTACCTAAGAAAATAAAAATCTTAGGCTTGATTCTTTAATATTTAGCCTTAAAATTATATATAAAAATGTATTTGTGGAGTTGGATTATACTGCTACTATTTTATCATTCAGCAGACCCTAAAAGCACTGAATTGCTAAGTGACAGACAGAAGGACAACTACATCATAAACAGGACAACCAAGTCACTTCAATCCTGAAAGACTCTCTCAAGTACTAGATAGAAACTCCTACTTGCAGTTATGCAAAACTTAACATCCAGATAACAGGCTGCCACTGGTTTTGGAAATGTACAATCCCATAAGAAGATGCAAATGGTGAAGCAAACAATAAGTATTTCATATTAATAAAGCAAAAACTTCTCATTTTACAGGCAGGGATGTTCAGGTCAGAGCCACGCTCTGGGTGACCAGCAGCACTTCCAGCACCCGGCATCAGCCGCTGCCTCCTGACACTTATGGATACATCACCACTGCAAAGCAATAAACATTGAAAGGGCTCCTGCCACTATTTCATAAAGAAAATTGTTTTACATTGTAAGTTTATGACCTGTCTTCCACATTATACAAAAAAATGTAAGTAAATAAATAAATAAATAGAGAGAGGGAGCACGAGAGAGCGCACGCAAAATACCGGATAAGTAACCATGGTGATTCCTGATCTCACACACAGGACAGACTATCTACATTGTTTGTGACCTTATTCTACTCCACACATGAGGGAAGACTCCACTGGCTTCAGCATCAGGACTAGGATATGTCGTGATTCTCACAACATCAGGCTCTTAGGACCAGATCTCTAAAGTTAAGCATATATTTAAGAAAATGAGAGTTAAGCAGGCAGATATTTTTGTGAATTTGAGTCTTAGTGAACCAAACTAAACAACAACAATAAAATCCCAGATAAAACCACACCACAACCAGGTACTATAGTCCAGTTGCACAAAACAATCAAACCACTGAGAGGATTTACATATAATTTAAAAGCCATACAATGAAAACCCGCAGAAGAATTGCCAGCATTTTTTCCCAAAACTTGGCAAATTATCCCTTATTTCTCACAAATCAAATCAGGGCAGACCTTTCCTTATTCTACAGCAGGCCTATTAGGATCCTGCCTAAATAACTCTGTTTTAGATCTCCATAATAGTCAAATGGCATGTTCAGAGTGACTAACATACCTACAGATCAGTCTCTGTACTTGTGATGGAGCTCAAGAGACCCTCTTCCCCTTTCATTTTAAGAGAAAACACAAGATGGTGCTAGAGGAGGTAATGCTCCTTTTAATGCTGTGTTTCCACCATTAGAGCCCTGTCCAGATTTTGTAAAAGTAGTCATCATTTATTAGAGGAGGTTTACACTCTCACATCCCAGATGAAGGGTCTGTAATCACCTGGTAATGTGCCAGCTGGCAGTACAACCCTTTTAAATTTAAATTGCTCTATTTTGCAAACATATCATGATACAGCAAATGGAAAATGTTCTCATGGAAGTAGAAAGCCTGAGTATGGGAGGGGCAGATCAGGTTCTGAACCTCAAATGAGAGTTTACTTGCTGACTGAATACAACAGGAACAGGACAGGTCAGAACTGATTTCCAGCACTTAACTCAGTTGTTCTACATCATAGCTCAACTAGCCCACAAATAAAAAAAAACTCAATGGAAATAAAAATGCAGGTTATAATATGTTGTTCTTGCTTTTGCCAAGCAGCTCTGCTTGTGTAAGAAAAACACATAATTGACACTGTCCAATGGTCATGCTTCAGCAGAGCTCTGCACAAACTCCTAACAGACCTTTACTCGCAGACATTTGGGGTTTGGAGTTCAGAAACCCATAGTAAATCTTCTGTTCATTAATGTCTGCTCACCTTCCTGCCCACAAACAGCCCAGTTTTTCCCTTTCCCAATTACCTGCCTTCACCCAGCCCTGGGAACAAAATAATTTTTCCCATAGTTGGATCGATCCCTCCTGGAGCTGCATGAAAACTGCAGGTTCAGTCCTCAGGCCACTTCTTCCTCTTGGTACTGACTCAAGCACAGGGAGAGAGAGAAGGCAGAGAGGACAGGGACCAGCTTGGAGCTGAAGAAGGGGGCAGCCACCCTGAACTATCAGATTTCTTCTGTTCTCTCCTTCCTTTGCAAGTGGGTTCAATCCCTGCTTCCTTAGTGGGAAGTACAGGAGTCTTGCCAACAGGCCTGAAGAGCTGCAACACTCAAGGAAAAAGTACCCAAAAGTACTCCTTTGGCTAATTAAGGTTAAAGTGTGCATCACTACCAGTCTGAAATCTTCAACCTCTGCTCAAAGCAGATTAATGAGAAGAATTTGAGAGTTAACAGAACAGGTCCCAGTGGCTAAAATGACATTGCTCAGGTTCAATTGTTATCACTCATGATAGGATCTCTTGTAATCAGCTGCTCTGTAGCCAGCTTCATCTGTCTCTAATGACTGTGTAACAGCAGTAATGTACATCTCTGCTGGTTTATTTTTTGTATTTTTGCCACAAAGCAACCTTGCTGTGATGACACAGCAACTATATTTAGTTCCTGCTCTGTACTAAAGTATAATGCTCAGGTAAAAGTTTTTACCCTCTCTGTCATTGTGTAATCTATATATAAACCTTAAAATACAGTTTCTTGCCAAAAGGCAGGAGGTGGTGATATTTCTGTAGCTATAGATAGTAGTTACCACGTACTCAGAATTACACTTGCATTAAAAAAATGACACACATTAGTGTTGCATAGTGAACTTCTATGATTTACATGTCATTCTTAATTTTACTAGTCAAAATACATTTTTAGCTATTGTTCCTCAACAAAAAAAATGTACGTTGCTAATTCTAAGGTTGTGACGTGAAGTGACAGAAGCCAGAAAAATTCAAAGTTACATCTGACACTGCATCCTTTACTCACACCACTGGGTTAAGACAAGACAATGGCTGTCTACAGTTCCAGGTTCCCAGGCATTGTTAAATAGGTATCATAACCTTCACCTTCATTTAAAAAGCACCTCTCTTCTTCTTTCCTTAAAAAAGAGATTTTAAAAGTGGTTTTGTTCCTTGATACAATTTGTAAAACATTGAAGAAATGGAAGAATAAGCAATAGATATTACTTTAAGATTGAGATATTTTATATATAATTTTAGATGCATATTGCACCACCTTAATGATATACCAGGTGCAATTCTGCAGAAAATCCAGGCTTCCTGTTTCTTCCCAGTTCTTTATGTTTTTGTGACATACAACAAGTGGGACTCAGCAACTCCAAACTGCACAGTCAGAAAAGGCTTTCCAGTACCTCACAGGGAGCCTGAGATGGGCTCTCCATGGAAGACAGAGGAAGACTGGATCAGAATTTAGTGCTGGGAGACTGAGTTGAATTCACCACTCTCCTCAGATGATTTGTGGTACATCAAGAAAAACCCCCTGTTTCCACATCCAAGGGCCCCACAATAAAATGGGAAGGTTGGGCACTGCAGGTATAGGCACAGATAGTGAGATGCCCACATGAGACAGTATGGGGAACTAGGTAGGAACAAACACACCCAGAATAAAGTGCCTGGCTGTGGAAAAGTACTGTTCAGTTTTATACCCTGCTGTATGTAAAATCTTGAACGTTCATACAACACTATTATCCATAAGTTTTAAGTATTTGTGAAATTATTTATTTATCATCAAAATACTACCAGTATGAGACTAGGTATCAGTGGAGAACAGATAAATGAAGTAAGTTGCCCATGGCCATTAAAATTTCTGTGGCAGAACAAAACAAATTGAAACAATTTCTGCCTCTTTTGGCCTTCTCACATGAGGACTGCAGCTGCTAAGAATGCAAAAATTGAAAAAATTCATTACTTTTAATGAAGGTCTTTGATTACATTACAAATTTGATCAAAAGCAGTACAGGAATAACCTAATGAAATTTCAAGCACACACACAGGGGGCTGACAGAACCAAAGTTTCCTAACACACTGTAATCTTTCCTTTCACAAGCAATCCAGTACCCCCAGCAAGTATTTGCCATCTACAGTTATTATGTCAGTATAATACACATAACAGACTGTAAGTTTGGAATCCATCAATGTATTTTACTGCATTAATATCTCCCAACTTTTACACAATATCCCTTTAAAATTACTATGTCTAGCTCTTTATTTTAATGGTATGATGTGACAGATCTTAAGGAATCTGTTCCAACCCAGTAACTCCTACTTTCACTCCCACCCAAACATTCAATCTGTGCTACTTTTCATTTTATAACTCCTCTCTTTCATTTATCTGTAATAGGCTGAATTTACATGGCAAGTTCCTGAAAGCCAGCAAAAAAAAGATGTGTATTCTGTTTTAAATCAAATACATTTTAACATCACTCTGCTGCAAAACCATTCAGGGTTTACAATGACTCAACAATTTCCTGTATCCACTTTTGTATGCTATCAATCTCCCCATACATTCTCTTGCATATGGAGGTTATGCTTTGTCTGTAAACTGAGACAAATAACTTGACTGAAAAAAAATGCTCAAAAGAACTTTTATTTTGCGACATTTTAAAGCAGAAATTCTTCAAGAAATTTATACAAAACCAAAATGACACTTCAGATTCTTATTCCAGATTGCAGTTTCTGTTGCTTATTTTAAATTTTCCCTGCTTCAAATATCACAACACTTCCCAGATATTATGTAGTCAGTAATCTGCATACTCGTTCTACCAAATAGTTTTCAAATATCCCTTTAGTCCATGTTGGCTGCCCACACTGATTTGCTGCTTCTGACTTGCACTGAAAGCATAATGCACAAGAAAATTCACACCTACCTGGCCTGATGGACACCAGAGAGACTGCACTGCAAAGCTTCAATGAGAAAAGCCTCAGAGATGTTCAAGCAGAAGAAA
This sequence comes from Lanius collurio, assembly GCA_020086605.1. Classification (NCBI taxonomy): domain Eukaryota; kingdom Metazoa; phylum Chordata; class Aves; order Passeriformes; family Laniidae; genus Lanius; species Lanius collurio. The sequence continues at coordinate 18,099,034 of JACBWW010000019.1, forward strand.
CAGGAGGCATTAGAGCACAAGAGCTGGTAGAACAGCCAGAGCTCTCTCATGGACTTGCTTCCTTGTACTGTAAAAGGGCATTTTTTGCACAAGGACAGGGTTTATGTGTTCTGAATGCATACATTGATGAAATTCAACCACCTTCAGGTTTCTGACTCAAGAGATATCGTCATCCATGGTCAGACCTATCAACAACACAATCATGATGGAACTTAGTCTAATATTCTGAGTCCACTACTTTTTATTTTTGAAACAAAGAACGATGAGAATTCTTATCATGCATCTTGTGAACCACAGAATGGGCAACAATGATCACTTCACATGGCAAACTTACACCCTAGAAGCAGACAAATATTTCCAGAGCTCTTCACACAGCTGTACCACCTCCCATTAGATTCAGAAGTGTTTTACTGACAGTACAGGATTAAGTTCATGGATCTGCAAGGTTAAGTTAGGAAAATAGTGCCACATTATAACTAGCACATTTCCACAACACTCAGAAGACTTGCATTGCCTGATAAAAAACCTTTAGTTTGGTATTGCCTGTGAATCTAGACTTCCTTAATCTCCTAAATCAAAATGGGACCTTTGATTGTAAGGTTATCACTCAGGCATTATTTTTCTGGTACATTATTTCTATGCACACACACAAGGGTAGCATAAAAATACCGTTCTGCTTTCACAGATAAAAAGGCACAGAGGAACCTAGAATCTCCAGTTGAGAACTGAGTCTCTACTGTGTATATAAACAGACACCAAAAGTCATCAGTCAGTGTCCTAGAAAGCTCTCAGATATACACAGCAGGAAAGAAAGACAGGACAGTGCAGAAAAGGGATATAAAAAAAATGAACAAAGTTAAAAAAATCAAAAGGATGTATTCTTGGTACATCATAACATTCTTCAGTTTGACATCAAAGGAACAGCAAACATGCCTATGAACCCCTGGTCTAGAACTTCGATGATTTCAATTAAATTCTACCCCCTAACATTTAATAAAGATTATTGCAAACAGGAATCTAAGATGTAGTTACGTACATAAAATATATAATGTGCGCAAAATGAGCATGACATGTTTTGATCTCAAAACTAGTTGCGGGGTTTTTGTCTAAAAAGGCTTATCTGACATAGAAACCGAGAAAGGACTTCACAGCACCAAAGTGCTTCCCTTTAATTTAACAGATATTACATGTCCCAAGCTCCAAAAATACTTTTTCTTTGATAAGCTGAAACTGACTGTAGAATTAGTAAAATTCAGCCATAGCTATCTCAAGCATTAAGGCAGAAAATTAGCAGTGGGTGCACTCTGTTTTGGAGGGGCTCCACTGCCTTATGCACAGTCAAGAAGTTTGTTGGATGAAGAGGCTACTGAAGCTCCAGGAAGATGCTGCCACTCTAAAGGACTTTTCCTGCTGCCTCTCGAAGCACCTGGCTCCTGTTACACAGTGCTAAGAAACGACTACAAATAATTTGCACCACAAAAAACTCCTGCCATTTTTAACAGAAACATCTTGCAATCTACCACAGACTGTCCTTGTGACATGGATGTGATAAAGCAACAGCACTTGGGGTCTCTCTGCATGTAACTCACTACCAACCAAAATTAACCACTTTGATTTAAATCACTTTCTTTCCAAACAAGAAGAGTAAGAATTTGAAAATACTTTTTAATAATCCTTCAGACACCAGAGCTGGGACTGCCCAGAAGATGGTGTGGGCAGAGGTACCACTGTGGCTTCTCTGCACATCATGGCACAGGGAATGACTCTCTCTGGAGCCTTAGGTATCCCTGTGAGCGGGATACTCACTGGAAGACTGAAGAATGAGTGACATCCAACAAAACACAGTGTTTTGTATGGCTGTTCTGAGTATCCCACCTTTTGCAGACTGACTGCAACAAAAATATTTTACACAGAGTTCTGGTTTTAAGATGGAAGCGATACTCTCCAATTAAAATCAGAAATACCATCTTCAGGACTACAAGCACTTGATGCTGCCAAGGACACCCCTCAGCATTAACACAATGTAAATAAATGCACAGCTTCCACTCCCCAAATCAGTTAGAAGGGATCACAGTGGAAATCTCTGAGGTGAAAAGCAGTCTAGCAGTATGAAAGCCTTGCAGTAAACAATACTTTTACATCTGAACCCTGTTTCTGATCAAGTTTTTCAGAGGGTGGTTATAAGGCACCTTTCTCCTATAGTTCTGCTCTCATCTTGCAGCTTTCTAGGTCTGAGGACAAATTGTAAGTAGAGAACAATTTCATGATGCTGCTGGTGTGCCCTTAAAAACAGTGTCCTTGAAGAAGTTGAAGCCACAGATATTCATCTGGGTGTCTCCCAGGTTTGCTTTATTAACCAGGAAAATAAAAAGACTACAACCCACAGTCCCATTGTGCCACAGATTTTATGATCTTTAAATAAAAAATAACAGGCAAATAGTGAATGGTCAACTTAAAAATGTCTTCCCTACTCAACAAAACTACAACAACAGTGTTGTAACCTTCTCCCCCCACCCCCACCCCAGCTGGCAGGGAAGATAAAATATTAAACCAAGCACTGCTGTTGTGGACAATGGCCATATTACTGCACTTACTGTCTACAATTCCAGCACTCTGTCCCTCAGAGATTTTGTTTCACTCAAACCAAAGGAAAAAAACATGGCAGAAAGTATTTTAAAGCAGTTTATCCAGACCTCACTACTCTACAGGATGGCAATGTATCCTAAGAAATTTGCAAATAAAAAGATAGTTTTAAAGATGAGTTTGATGAAAAGTTTTTTATCTCTAGTCTTGCATATTCTTAGTGCCTGGGTGGATTACAATGTGTTACATAAAGTAATTCATTGGACTATTTTGTAGAGAGAAATACTCCCCAAGAACACCTCCTGCTGTATCACCCTTCATACAACATGAAATGTTTGCTACAATCAGGTCTGACCATATGACTAAAGGGATTGCCCTTGTAAGTGCTCAAAATAACATCAAGAAGTTTCTGAGGTATGTTGCAGGTGTTCTATAAATCCACAAGGAAAAAGCTGTTTAAAACACCCCACAAAAGATCACACAACCCCCACCTAAAACACACTTTATCACATAGTTCATGCTAAAAAGCAAATTTTGTATTCATTATAGACCTGACTACACCAAACTCCCGATGTATTGAGAGTGCCCTCAGCACAACAGTTCTAAGTGATCACAATTGTATCTATAACTGTACTTAAATGCATCGGTCCTGCTGTCCCACCCCGAAGTTACCATCAGAATTTTGGCAGCACCCTGAGATGTTTAGGGATGGAGTTCATGGACTAAAAGAGACCACTGTGCACACACTACTTTACTTTTCCGAGCTCAGCAGTGCTACAACACGGCCAGCCCACCCAGCCGGGGTCACTGAGCAGCGGCAGCAGAAAGAACTGACCCAGGATCGGCCAGCAGTGCTGCAGCCATACCCTGGTCTGCTCATCAGTGCCCGAGGGGGAAATCTCACTTTCAGTGGTTCAGAGGAGCAGCTCTCATTTCTTTTAGGTTCACCACACTGTGTGGGAACAACAGTGAGAAAAATCAACCTTGAAAAACTGCCATTTTTAGGGTAGTATGAACAGAGACCTCTGCTTCAATAGAATGCAGCAATCAGCCCTGGGACCATCAATCTAAAAGGTGGTCAGGACCCTGAGGAGAAGACTTGGGCACAGGGACATGGAAGGGTTAATGCTCTTTCCTTATCTCAACAACATCCACCACTCTTAGAATTTTTCTTCTCTCTTCTTTAACACTCTATACATATTCCAATTCCCACATATTTCTGTATCCTTTTTCTCCTTTATCTCTCTTTAAGGGACTCCCTCTAGATGTGACACTCCCTAAATCTGCATTTTCTTGCGATCTTTATGAGAGCCCCGTTCTCATAAGCTGCTACGTATATTCACTAAGGCTGAGTTCACTTTTAGTTTTCAGGGACAAAAATTTATCTGGAAAGAAAAGTGTTTCTTGCAGGCAATGCAGAACCCTAGTGGGCACATGAGACCCAGGAACTACTGTCCTTTGTCCTCACCTCTTGCTGTTTAAGATTATAAAACAAAGGCCACTGAAAAGTTCATTCAAAATCTTTTCCCATCACAGTCCAACTCAGTCTGGTTAAACACCCAAACCATCTGATTAAACATCTTAGGTTTGGGCAGTAGAATTATTGATTATATTCAGCAGTTGTATCAATAGACAGAGCAGCTCAGCCATGGTGCTGCTAACCTGTCACAGTGTACATTTCCTTGCTCAGTTTATGCTGCACTGGATTATGTTCTCTAACAGAGAAAGTACTGTTAACTCATTAGATAACTTCAGTCCCCCATTTTATTGTGTCATTACTGTAAACTCTTCTCCAGGATTCAAATCAAAGACTATACAAATTATGCATATAAATTAAGTGTATATTTACATACATTCTCAAAAAAAGTAGCATTCTTTTGTTGCTATGAATCTCTCCTGCAACAAAACCTTCCCAACAGATGATTAAATGATGGAAGACATTTATTTAAAAAAAAATACTCCAAGTAATTTATTATGCTAATTCCTCATACTCTAATGCAAAACGTGCTTGAGCTTGAAAAGTTCAAGCAGAAAACTTGGCAGCTCAAAATGAGGCACAGCTGAAGATACTCCTGTAAGATCCAACCCATGTTTAAGAGCCTTACAGTGGTTTACAAACCTCAGCTACAAATGGAGCGTTGTCACTGAGTGTAACTCCATCTAGGGAAAAGTTTAGAGAGTATAGATAAATAGTAGGGGACAAAGTCAGAGCTCCATTCAACCCTCTCACCCCAATTCAAGCCATTTGTACTACTTACAGAGCTCATGAGAGAGAAAAAATTAGATCAAGAAAAATCTATGTTCTCTATGTCCCATATAATTCTGAATATTTTTATTTTGATAGGTCACAAAATTTCTTGAGCAGGCTGGTGCTGCCCTGTGGTAAGAAAGTAGTAAGAAGACAAGCTTTGATACATGAGGGACCCTATCTAGCTTTGTTATTGCTTCATTTGTTAAATAATCAATTAAAACCCATTAGGTTTGACAAAGTCTCTAATGAAGGCTATGTCTGAAAGTTTAAGAAGGTATCAGGGAGAAAGGACAGAAAACAAAATATGGATAATTATAATTTTTAAATGGGGGAGAGAAGGAGACAATTATTTAACCAAAAGAAGTGCCCTATGATATTGGAATGCCAGCCTGGGAAAACACAGATTCTTCCATTATCTAAATGACACGATCCAAACAAAGTCAGCCACTTGTGTCTTTGTTTCCCCACTCAGCACTAGGAAAGTTTCCCATTGAGGCACTGTATCCTGTATTTCTCAGGGTGGAAAGTCTGAAGTTCTGCTCAAAATATCACAGAGCAGAACCATTAAAAAAATTCACAAATTTGTTCATCAATGATAAATATATGAAAAAAATGGTAGACAATTACAAAATATGCAGCAGTGATAGCTCCAGAAAAAAAGTTTTTTGGAAATTTTCCATGTTTGCTGTTTTATAAGTCAGTCATTAGGAGGCAGCAAATGGCTCAAAACCATGTGAGAAAACAAATCCTAAAGGAAATTGAAAGTGAATAGAATGGTAAGAACTAGAAGTGGGAAATTAATTCAGCTGCAAAAGTAACTTTTTGATATTTTCCATTTCAATCAGAAGTCAGGTTATGTAGAAGAAAATACTTTGTAAGCTTTTTGTTAAATAATTTGGCATCTCATTAATGGAAACCACACTCAAACTTTATAAGGTTGATTTGGGATTTTTGGAAGTGTAAATAAACAACAGACTTATCGCAGCCTGCTTTGCTGTAATCTGCTTTTTAAGTGAATAGCACAACACTGTCCACACATATACATAAGGAACACAAAACAAATCATGTCTCATTGCATTTCATCTGAAACAAACAGCTCATAACTGAAAGTACAGAGTTCTGTTATTTACATTATTTACAAGCTTTGCCTTTCAAAGAAAAATTTAAAAGCCACTGTGGTTTTACCAGTGCTTCATTAGCAACAATAATCAGATCTTAGTCAGTAACATTCATACCTCTCTCTTCCTACCAGAACCCAGCACAAGTCAAGGTAAAAATAACATGAGAAGCTTTCTTAAAAATAAAAATAATCCCCAGAGTTTCTACTATGAGTGCCGACATTTCTGTAAAATTGCCGGTCATATTTTATATTGTGCAGCCAGGAAACTGTTTTTAAATGCATTTATATCCTGAATCAAAACAGAATTGGAAAGAGAGAAACATTTTATATTCTAAGCAAGCCTGTAAACAAGAAAAGATTAAAATATGGGCTAGGCTTGCTCACATCATTACATATGACATCTAAATTAATGTTTATTTCACAAGCTGTTTTATCTTCAACACAGGACAATGCACTTATCTCTATCTCACTAAACAGTTATAGTAAGTAGCAGAGATGATAAGCATTAAACCACATCAATATTTCTCATTAATAGATTCATACAGCTGTATAGCATTCTTAAAAAACTGAATTTGCAATTGATCAAACATTCTCAGCTTTTTCATATTAATCATAAAATACAAATAATAAAAACAAGGCACAAACTTACTATTTGTTAGGTGTTCACACTGTCCTGTGGTTTGAGTCAGTGGGAAATAATTACCCCTAGGAAATCTGGTAAGCAGAAATACAATAAAAATAAATATTAGCATGCCAAAAAGAATAAATTCAGCTTTCCTGCAAGTATTTTTCTTCATAATACTTCACAGGCAAGGTTAAAAAAAAAAGGAAAAAGAACCACAAAAAGCAAAGTTGAAAAATATATATACACATTTAAAACATAGTCCAGCAGTGTTCAAGGATCCTTGCCTCTCAAACTTTAAAGCAGCACAGACAAATGTTGAGATGCCTATAATAGAACAAAAATCCAAGTTCTCAATCACTAGTTACGCAGTATGTGTCAGTAAGGAAGACAATTTCCAAAATAATGATTAATGTATTATCCAGATTTTTTCCTCTCTCTCTCTCTTTTCCCCTTCCCATTCAGGTTTTTCTTCTTATAAAATGCACATAGGTTTTTTCTTCCCTGTACCCTGACTCAGGCCTGGCTTTGAAATGCATTTCAATCTCTCAACACAGACTGCTTTCACTGCATTTAGAGTCCCACCAAGGCCCAGCTTTAAAAGCTACTGATTCTTTTTTTCTTTAGCCTTCCTCACAAAGGAAGGGTATTTTGTAAATTACCAGCTCGTTCAGATCAACAAAAGGTACTTTCATAGAAAGCCCCATTTGATTTTGCTCAAATTTGATTACAAGGATGGAGAAAAGGAAAGGAAGTCAAAAAGAAAAACCCCAGATGGCTTTTTCATTCATCTCAGTGAATGAGCTTTATCTGTGCCTTTTGAAACTGTAGCAGTGGAAAAGCATTTCTGTTGGCTTAAAAAACTTGACAAAAATTATTGGTTTGCCATTTCTCATGTAACTGCCATTGGGAACTGGATGAAAAGACTTTTTCATGGGATCGCCTGCTTGGATCAAAATAATGGAGATTAGGTATTTCATTATAAATTACAGTGGGAGATAGAGCAGGCTGTCATATTAATAGCAACCTGCTCATGGCCTTCAATGGTAGCTATTCTCCTAGACAAAGGACCAAGGGGGTTGTCTATTGAACTTGTACTTTAGGCCTGATCAATTTTCTATCATCAAGGCAAAAGGTGAGGTGACTAACAAAAGAATTCACACATGACTGACCTCATAAGCCTATAGATAAAACAGCTTAAAGAAACAAAACACATCCTGAAATTATGGGTGATAAACTGTATAAAGGAAAAAGAAGAAGAGAAATGATAGAAAAAGGGAGAGAAAGAGCACGTGGTCTATAATTCTCTCTCCCTTCTTAGGTGAATGGACATATTAAAAGCTACTTGTTTTCAGCTGCAGATAATTGCAGCCTTTGCTTTGCCATGTTCTGCCTTAAATCCTTCCATGTACTTTTTTGTCCAAGATTCTTCCAGTAATTTCATTCACAAGTAACCACAGCACTGAGTTTAATATAGAACTTCCCAGAGCTGTAGCTGAACACAGGATTACACATAACATCATAGGCAGGAAGGTGTCACACAGGCATTACAGTTATAATCAAATTACAGGAATAGCTATGAACCTTTGGGTCAATATAATTTTATACAAAACCTTGCTAATTAAAGGGAAACTTGGACATCTGAGCTATATAAGAACAACACCTCACAAAGTTTAAAAGTCTTGACACCTTTTTCTTTCACTAAGATGGCACACAACATTATACAGAGTACAAAACAGCATGTAAATTGCTTGTAATATATTTAGGTACCCTTACAAGTGTATTATTTGAATTTCTTCCCCTGCTTCCTAGGAGATGAAGACCCTTCTGCAGCATCAGCACTGGGCTTTGTTGATCAGCAAGAGATACACAGGGTGAAATCTTCTCTCCCCTGAAGACAAATACACGGCAGCAAAGTATTCTCTGATCTCTGTCAGGATCAACATTCCCTCCAGTTTGCTGTAAAGGTAGAAAATCAACTACCCAGAACACTTTTATGCACAGAACTGTGGTTCCAACTACATCTCAGCTCTGTAGGAATTTCCCATAAGCTGTTAAAGTGACATTTTCTAAATAGGGCAAAACTGCAGAAGCACACAAATACTTGCATTTGAAAGCCAAAACACGAGCTAAAGCAGCTGAGGACTCCTCTTTCAGCCAGTTAACAGCAGCTCAGGTGTAAATGGCACTCACAGTCTGCCTGCATCACAGCAGGGGAGAGGACAGAGGTCCAGAATTTGGTTTCAAGTTCCATCTACACAACCACCAAGAAGCTGGTGTGTGCCAAGTTTTCTGACATATTTAGGAATTTCTCCTTTTAGCTCTACCACTGCAGTGATACTGCAGTTTCAGAAATGAAGTCAGTCACTGACTCATGGCCCTCTGCCACAGATCACAGATCCACCTATCAGCACAGCAGTATTTATGTAAAGACACTGAAAAATCAGGCTAAAAAGGAGCACATTTTAGTGATCTAACATTCTGAAACAGCCAGACAACACATGGGGAGGGTACAAACTGGGTGCAGGGGAGCAACTTCTGAGCCACAACTCTGCTGCAGAAGCCAATGGATTGGTGAATTACAGAGTCCTACTGAAAACAAACATTCATTAGTGCACAGAAACATTAAATAATTCATTGTAAACACTTTCTGGAAGCAGAGATAAGATGAAGACAAGCAAACCAGCAGCAGCGTGTGTTAAGTTTTGGCTGCCAGCACAAAAAACAGAATCAGAGACAGAGCACACACACCCCCAAGCTGCTCAGATACATGAGATCATTGATGAAGCCCTAGTGGTAATGATATCTTTCCATTATGCCAGAGATCTACTGATGATTACTAAATGATTAGCAATTAATCCCAACTTTATATCTTCTGTGAGGGGGTCTACTGAGTAGTTACAGAGGAAAGAGCTCTTGCAGTTATTGTAGATAGCTCTCTGGAAGTATTGCCTCTGTGCTCAGTGGCACTGAGAAAGACAAACTGAATGTTAAGAGCTATTTGAAAAAAAATACAGACCAGGCAGAAAAACACATTTTGTGATAGCATCAACATGGTTTTAGTACCCCATATTAAAAGGCAGGAGCAAGGCAACTTATCAAAAAACACACATAGAAATGTGTCAGATTCAGAAGAAATCATTGGGCAGGCACTGACTGCCACTAAGACACAGACAGACTTTAGCCACAGAACACGATTCACACAGGGATTTATTTATAAGTACATGCTATATTTCCCACTCTGGACTTCTCCATATTGATGAAGTATTGATGCCCAACCATTTACCCTCAATGTTAAAAGACTACTTCTATATTACAAGTTTCAATACTGCTGTACACCTACTTCTGAGTAGAAGTAACTGGCACAAGGAAACAGAACCAGTAATATTTGAGATTATTTTTGGACTGTGAAACACAATTGACCTAAAGGCTGGCTTAATAGCTGATAGTTGACAAATAGCAAGCCCCTATAATAACCAGAATTGATATCTCTTAAAGCAGCTTTCACAAGAATTTGTGAATAGTTATTTAATTTTTGAATGCTAACGTGTTAATCAAAATTCAATTTCTCAGGTAAATGAACAAGACTCTTTCTGAGCTTAACCTTTGTATTCTGTGCTCCTGTAAGACACACTGCTTGGACATACTGATTCCAGAGAAACAGAGTCATTGCCAGTGGTACTGAAATTAATTAGGAGACAGCACTCTGACTGAAATGGCCAGACAGGTAACATAATTATAAAATATGTGTTCACATAGTGGGCCATCAAAACCTTGAGAATAACTCCCCTCACAGAAAAACCTTAAAAACTGTTTCCACTGGTTTTGCTGATTTTTGTCTGAATTGTGTTTGGTCTGTTCTCAGCTTCCCCATCAGATTGTCACATTTCTCTCTCATTCATCATCTCAGTGCAGGAGATCTGTGGAATAAACAAGGTCTGCTCGCCTCAATGTCTGTCAGCTTCCTCAGGCAGCACAGACAGACCCTGTGAGCACAACAGCTCACTGCTTATCCCTATCCCATTAGTTCTTGGAGAAATAATTAAGACTTGAAGATAATTTGGGGTTTGAAAGTGTATGTCAAGTTTTTTCCTTCCAAATTTCTTCTTGAAGATACTTTCTGAATAATCTTTGCAAATAATTATTTTTTGAGTGCATTTCAAAGAAGTAGAGCAGAAAGAGGCAAATTGGCTGATCACAAGACATTATGCTGAGAGAAACACCTCATTTTCTGGTGAAAAAACTGGACTGCACACATTCTTCCATGTTTCTCCAAACTTTGGGAGTAACATTCAGAAATGTCTATTTTCATAATATCCAATCATAAAATTATTTTCCATTAAAATTCAACATGTATGCTTGAATGATAAAAAAAAAAAGAAATAAAGAAAAAGAGAACTTTTTTTGCCTATCAATAGGTGAACACAGATTTACAAGACACTTTTTTCCCGTGAAGGAAGACAGTAACACTGACAATTCTTAGCCCAGCTTGGGGCTGTAGAAGGTTCATTACCAGCTTTAATGGTACTGGGCAGGAAGAGAGCTAATATGTGTAGTCTGTCACCTCTCATTAACATTTTAAATCACTGAGGCTGCTAAACTCAAGCAGTATTAACAGCATTTGAGGAAGCAATGATATTGATCAGAGAGACCGAAAACAGAACTTTCTTGTTTGTGGCTTCTAGGCACAAAACTATAAATGTCTGCTAAATAATTTCAGGTGGAGCAGGTTAATTCACGACCTAAGACAACCACAGAGTGCTCTGCAAGTAACTTGCTCTCTTTTGTACAGTAAAACTTCTATTTAAGTGATTAGATTCACTTTGATTTCTGCACCATAACATGTACAATGACTTACTCATGCTCAGAGCACCTGGGATTTTAAGGTTCAAGGAAGGCACTGCAACTCAAGGGCTGCAAGTGTGGTTTACTCTGGGCATGGAATTGTACACAAGAAAGGTTTCCCTCCTCCACACCCAACCCTTCTCCTTCTTACATTCCATTGTGTTGTTTCAACTTTGCTGCCTCGTTTTTTGAAACCACTGTAAATAGTGCATATATGGTTCATGGAATATATGGAACACCTGATGAAGACACTTCCTGAAAAATATTCTGTTCTAAAAGAGAGATTTCACTTCCTTATCTGAAAAAGATTTTATTTCCTTGTCCCTACTCAATCTGGGTATTTGATGATTACAAATTACACTGTATTAAAAAAAAAAAAAAGGAAAGAAATTAAAATTTCAAAATACGAGAAGCAGAATTGGATGAAAAAACCCCGTTTATGGCACTTGGAGAACACATTGTATCAGTTGTTACTGGTACAGTGTGTCCAGAGCCCCATTTGCCTGTTTTGCCTCAGCTGGGGGCAGGGCACTGGACACTTTAACAAATGGTGTTTTTTCGTGTTTGAACCATTTTCAGGAATTGAGAGGTGCATTTATTTAAGTAGCTCTAAATGAAGTCAGATATGCAAGATATGACAAACAAAGTTGTCCAAGACAGAAATATAGAAAAAGATAAATCAGTAGAAAAACACCTGTTTCTTTTTTGTCAACATAAAGGAAAAGAAAGAAACAAGATGTTGATTGTCTCAGGACAATGTAAGGATATAAATATGGGCACAAATATTTAAAATTTTAGTCATCTTGGCTGGAACTCAATTTCTTTATTGACTTCAATGATAAAATGTAAACATCTCAAAGTGGAAAATGTAAAATATAAGCATAAGAGAATAGCACGAGCATGAAAAGGCAGTGCTGGAAAAATAAACAAATTGAGGTACAATTAGCAAGAGACAAAGGATAAAATGAAGTTCTCCAAATATATTTCAGAGTAAGAGGAGGACAAAGAAAAACTACTGGTTGGGCAGCAGCAAGGAGGTGAACTCAAACTATTGACATATTGTGCCAAGAAGCCTATTTATTGCTTTGTTGGCATTTGTTATCATGAAGGTCAATTGTAATTCACAGGCTCCTGCTATTAAAAGCTATATAAAAAAATAAATAAAATTATAGCCATACATAAAAAGGAAGGCACAATGCCAGGACAGAATAAGGAAAGAAAATATTAAGAAAATATGTAAGTCAAACAATTCCAAGTTAGATTTGCCACATTATATTTGACCAAAGTCTTGGAAAAGTGGACAAATATCAGCGCTGTAACTGCTTGAAAGATGTTCTCAGAATTGTTTCAGAAAGCACATGATGGATGGAGATAGGTACAAAATCCCTTACAAAGCAAAAATTATGTCTGATATGAAAGTGGGAGGAAAAAATTATAGCCTAGTTATTTTAATTTTCTTTACTTTTTCAGTTTTTTAAGTCACCTAAAAGGAAGCCAGGAAATGAGTAACTGAGCATGGATTCATCAAGAACAAGGCACAAGGTAACAAGCCTTGTACGAGAAATTACTGATGCCACATTTCATGATTTTAAAAAGATTTTTGGCATCTTTGCACAGGACTTTCTCCTGATAAAATCACTATAAATCATCTAAGCAGTGTTACTACATGGTAAATAACTATAGAAACAAATTGTGCTGTAGCTGTCAGTGTCTGCAGGGACAAAGGCAGCCAAAGGAGTTCTTGGTCAGCAGTGAATCCAGGACCATTCAGTACCTTCATCATTAATCCTGATGCCAGAAGAGGGACTGTTCCCATAACACTTCATGGAATCAGACAATGTCCCTGGTTGGAAGGGACCCACAAGGATCACTGAGTCCAATTCCTGGCACTGCACAGAACAATCCCAAAAATCCCACAATGTGCCTGGGAGAATTTGAAGGTGTGTCTAATCTGAGAATATCTGCAGGAACACTGGGACACACAATTAGAGCCCAAAAAGATCCCAGTAGAAATGGTTTTCAAAAGATCAGCTGTGACTCAGGGGTAGCTGCATTATTCTGACACTCAGAAATAATGAACTGTAGAAACGTAAGCTGGAAACAGCACAACAGTTCTGCACCAAAGGATCTGGATCAGAAGCTAAACCTGAATCTACAAAGATATTACAAATAAAAGCAGGTATCATACTGGAAGCCTCATAGCCAGAATAAAGCTTGCACCGAATTCCATCTGAAATGATCTTTTTGCTTGACTTGCTTTTGAAGGATTACTGTTTAGTTGTGGACACTGTCTGCAGATTAAAAGATGCAGCTAATTTGAAAGAGTAGCAGTCTAGAAAACAATCTGCAAGACTGAAATATTGGACCTCATTCTAAAAAGACCTCAAAACCGATCATTATATAACACAAACATGCTCTTATATTCCAAAAGATGTGCTTTGATTTAAACATTTAAAAAGACTTTGCAGAGGTAAAGACAAATGTGCAAGGAAAATAAAAATCCTGTATAGCTTTGGAAACTGGTTACAAAAACATCTGTATGGAATGATTTAGTTATAACAGATTCTGTATTTAAGACAATTTCTTGAGGTTTTTTCCAGACCCTTTTCCACTTACTATTTTATCTTACAGTAATCATAAACCACAAAACTAACCAAAAATATGTCATCAAATCCTGTTAAACCAGTTAAATATGTCAAGATTTAAACTAACTTCTCAAAATTTTATAAAGCCAGAATGTTGCCTAAGCCAAACAGACTCAGTTATGTCCCATTTTCACTCCAAGAGGTAGTAGCTGATGTTTAGCTCTCTTCCTAAACCTTCCTCTTTCCATTCTGAACTTTCAGCTGCATCAACCAAACATAAAACTTCATTCCATGTGCCTGTGAACTTATGAAATGAGAATTAGCCTGCTCATAAAGGACTACAGCATCAGGTCAAAAAACCCCCATACATTACAAAAATCTGCACCAATAGCCTGAAGGAGATATTCCAACATATGAAGATAAAATGTGGAGCAATTTTAATACTTGGGAAGTATTAGATACTAATTAAGCAAATAAAATAAAGAGCCCTCTCTGAATAGCCTCTGTCCATGTCAACCTTAAACCAATAGCATGGTCTCATGGTTATCTTTAATTGGAATTCTATGTTCCAGCCTAACACAAGTGATTTCCACATCCTGACACCTCCAGGTTCAATTACCATGACAACACGAACACATAATTATATACATGCCTTGAAAGCCAATGTAGAGAAGTAGAAAGCATCCAGAGAACTTTGTGTGTTTTACCTGCATGCTAAAAAACCAGCCTTTTAAATGTATTTTTACAGGGGATCATAATGGCCAGCAAAATAGTGAATTAAATTTATTTGAATTCAACAAAATGTAAGTTAGATAACAAGGTCACCTCAAAATTAATTTTATTCAATTCCATGAGAAAAACCTCAAGAAGTAAACAAATAAACTTTTCTATCCAGTTCAGATTTTGAATAGAGATTTTGTATAATTATAAATACCTCTAGGTTGTTAGAGAATGACTTGTGTAAGCAGCTTCATCCACAAATTTAGTATCAAAAGAAATAAATTGATTAGAATACTTATGCATTGGCAAATACACATAGTTCAAAATCTTGGGTTTTGATAATATAGCTTTCCTGTGTGGGTTTAATAAGTTTAAAGAATTGTGTCCTCTAGACACACAAGCATTATTTTTAGTACATACTTTTTTTAAAAAATCCCCATTTTTCTCTTAAATATCATAGCTTATTCATCTCTGTTCCCAGTGACATATTTTAAAACAGTTATGAATAATTCTAATTTCAGTCTGTGTGCCCATTTAGTGCTAATTTTTTTATCCCTATGGTGTTATCAACAAATACTGCAGTTATCAGCTATTATCAGCTGTGGTGGCTTCTGAGGTAATAAAAGATATCTTCAGAGGATTGATGTCACCAAACTCATTACACAGGACACTGAAGTTGGCAGCTAAGCTGGGCATTAGTTTCAGCTCTTGAGCAGGGAGTAGAGTTTATTACTCTGCTTCTGAGAAATCAGTCCAATTCATCAAGTTATATCAGTGCAATGTCCCTCACTGACACTGTTTTGGGATGCAGGAAAAAGATTATTTTTGCTGTAAAATATCAAAGAGAAATGGAGTTATGGCTTCACAAGTATAGGACTGGGCACTGACTATTTTCCCTAGAAAAAAACACCACCTTTTCCCAGGACATGGAGCCTTTCACCTCTACAAGCTCTGGTTTGTCAGCACATGGAATTTGGCCACTGCTCCCAAAATTGGATCAGGAGCTCCTTGTTGGTGACACTTAAAGCTCACCAGTACATGGCAGCAGCTTTGATATTCCTATTTTCCCAAACTGTTGTCCCAAAAGAGCTTGAGCAGGTGACAAACCTGAACCAGAAATAGGAAATAGCACTCACCTTGCTGATTTCATTATTAAATGGATAGCAGTATTCATATGCCTTACTTGTCCAGATGAATAGAATGAATGTGTTTGAAAATGATACAGAAAAGAAAATCTCACATAGGTATGAACACATTAAACAAGCACTTCCACTGGGGAAAAAAGAAGACAGGACATTCTGAGTTCATTTAAATGAATGACAATACTCTCCTGGACCCTTAATGGGAGCAAGATTTTATCAGAGATTAGAGCCAAAGAGACAGAGTGAGCTAGGGTAAGAAAGAGGGAAGTTATTTCTGAGAGTAATGACTTAAAATAGATTTCATCCAGTCTTGCTGTGACTAAACAAGTGTCTTCGATGAAACAAGAGAGAGTAGAAGGACTGGGAATTCACTGAGTGCCTCTGTGACATTGTACATCACCAGAGACTGTTTAACCCCCCCTAAGCCCCCACAATTCCCAACAGCACAGTAGGAGATTCTGTGGAAGCTCTTCAAGGTGATCACTTCAAGCCTCCAAAACACTGAAACCAACAGCTTCACCACCAGGGCAGGGAGTCATGTAGCCTTGGAGCACAAGAAAGATGTGCACACAGTTGGGAAAAAGTGCATTTTTTCCTTCATGTGGTAGCCAGGAACAGAAATATTTCTGTTCTAATTTGTCTGTATGAACCCGAACAACTCAGTATTAATAAGCCATATTCACCAAAATTGGTAGGTAAGACCATTTGACCAGGCAAAATACTCAGACCACAAATCACATTGTTAAATGACTAAGAAAAAAAGAGATGATTAAGAAAATTTTGCAAATGCTAGAACAAAACCAGTAGCTTTGCAAGCAAAGAACCAAGATAATGGTCAAATATTTTAAACAAAATAAACAAATTAGCATTCCAAAAGCTGTAATATTTTTCAAACCTTCTGATAAAGTTAAGTAGATGTGAAATAATACACAAGGTCTCAGTCTTATATATTATCACACATTTATACTACAATGTACTTATAGATGTAGCTTTATTCACCCTTATAAAGTGGCTAACAAGGGTAGTTGTACACAGGAATTCTTAGTTAAAAAAAACCCCAAAATTAATTTAGCTAAAAGGTGTATTGCTTGGGAAGTATGATGAAAATAACACTTAAAAATCTTTCTGCAACTATAGGTTTAAAAGTTTGCAGATCCTTTGGAAAGTTCTTAGATTACCAAAGCAAATGTGAACCTTATGAAGAAAAAAGAAAACAAAACAAATTAACAAAACAAAACCCAAAACAAAACAGAAAAAAAACCCACCAAAGAATACCATTAAGCTTGCAGACTTGTTCCAGTCTTGACATACATCACAGGTGAAACTGCTTTTTTCCTTCCTGCTGGCGCTGGTCTTTTCCCATGTTCTCTGTATGGAAATCTCAACCAAAGAATGGCAATAGGGTCTGCCAAAGAAATTGCAAGGTCACCTGTCTTTTTTTCCCCCTAGTTTTTTATTATTATTATTAATATTATTATTATTATTATTATGTTTTAATATAAATTTAGGACAGAATTTCTATCCTTAGCATTCCTCTGTATCTTGAGCATCTTCCACACACTTTCTCAGCACATATTAAAGAAAAAACACATATTGGGATGGTTGTATTTATAGCAGAGCTTCAGTCATTATCATTCAGCTCTAATTCCTCCATAAACACTGTGTTAATGTTTCTTTGAACAATTTCATCACGTTAATGAATTCAAAAGATTTTGCTATTTTATAAGTCGTGACTGGAACTGCATTTTGACATCAGAATAATGAATTTAACCATCTTTCTGATTACCATGCCAAGTTTTGCATCCCTTGGGCACCTGAGGTAATGTCTGTTCTTATCCTGTAATCTATAAAGCTTCAGCTATTTCTGTTAGTTTTTTATGAGAAAGGTTTTGATCTCCAGTAGGTTCCTACATCATTAAAGAGGCTTATTTTCCTTGCATGAAGAATTCAAGGGTCAAGATTAGGCAAAGAAATGTTTGATCTGAAGATGTTATGGACAACTTTGTTTTAAAATTTTTCAAGTATTTTAAACTTTTAAGGTATTTGGAAGTAACACGCTTGCTTATAATTAAAGACGTGGTGTCTCTATCTCAAGCATAGAGACAGAGAAAATAGAATCATAGAATTCACAGAGTTGGAAGGGACCCTCAAGGATCACAGAGTCCAACCCCTGGCCCTGCACAGGACACCCCGAGAATCTCACCATGTGCCTGAGACCCTTGTCCAAGCAATCCTTGAACTCTGTTCACAGGCTTGGGGCTCTGACCACTCCCCTGGGAGCTTGTTCAGTGTCAACCACCCTCTGGGTGAAGAACCCTTTAAGAACCTTTTCCTGATATCCAACCTAAACCTCCCCTGACTCTGCTCGATGCCATTCCCTCAAATCCTGTCACCGGTCACCAGACAGAAGAGATCAGTCCCTGCCCCTCCACTCCCCCTCACGAAGAAGCTGCAGACCCCAGTGAGGTCTGACCTCAGTCTCCTCTTCTCCAGGCTGAACAGACCAAGTGACCTCAGCCCCACCTCATTTAGTTCAGCTCTTACAGAGACATCAAGAATTTTTCTTTTCTGTCCTCCTTTCAATATCACTGCTGACAGTACCTCCTGTCATCATCAGTGTGACACTTACTATAATTCCCAAGGCCAGCCCTCCTCCTCCTTATCCCAGCTTTCAAAATAAACATTAGGTTAGAAAAAGGCTTCCTTTCCACCTTAGGGGAGGAGAGAGCTCCACCTGTATGGGGTTTGGGTGGTGAGGGCAGCGGGGCTCCAGGGCCTCTGTGAGGGGAGGCTGGGCCTGCCCAGACACCGCTGGGTCCCCCAGCCACAACCGGCCCCAAAAACGCGTTTGAGAATGGGCAAAACACTGCCTGGTGGGATTTTCCTCAAAGGACTGAGGGGAAAAAGGTAGAGAAACAGCCCTGCCAGTGCACATGTCAGCGGTAACTGAGCAGGAAGCGGTGCTGTGGCATTCCCTCGCTGCCCTTGGGGACACAGGGTTGTCCCCTTGCAGACCCCGCAGGGTCAGACACCTGCATGCACATTCAGCACCTGAACAGCATTCCCAGGCAGGGTCAGGCTGTATCCTTGGACAACTTTAATGGGATAATGAATTCAAAGATTTTCGCCATTTTCTATGCAGTGACAAAATCACCAGATTGCTTGATGTCATAACAGATAATTTAACTAGCTCCCGATCAATCATTTGTAAAAGTTTATATTCACTGGGAATTTTAATGTGCTTGTCAGAGACCTCTGGTAATTTTACTATGCTGTCAAAAAGGTGTCTTGGAGGGGAAACTGCTCAGGTAAAATTGCATTTGGCAAATGTATTAGATCAGCGTTGCCAAGAAAACTTGGCACCATTGCATTTGTAGTGCGGAAGGGGGGTCGTGGTCCCTTCCTGACAGATCCATTCTGCTGTTCCTTCCTTCCTCACAGTTTTTGCCTGCCCCAGCCTGGGTCCTTCCCCAGACCACAGCCCTCCAAGGACAGCTTTCCATGGGGGCTACAGGATAAACCTGGTGCAGAACACACTCTGCATGGGCCACAGCTCACTCAGGGAATACCAGACTGCTGGATATTCCTGAAAAGCACCTCACAAGTCTTAAATAGAGAAATTGAAATTGTATCTTTAGCTGCTGCTGAAAAGCAAGGTTCTTTATTTTCTGCCATCCTTCTCCACTACTCTGAGACAAGATTTTACAACA
Organism: Lanius collurio; assembly: GCA_020086605.1. Taxonomy (NCBI): domain Eukaryota; kingdom Metazoa; phylum Chordata; class Aves; order Passeriformes; family Laniidae; genus Lanius; species Lanius collurio. The sequence goes on from JACBWW010000019.1 coordinate 18,118,612, forward strand.
CAGACCTGGTAGATTATGGTCTGAAGTAAATCCAACAAAAGAACAGTGTGGAAGAGTACAAAGCTTGCCAGGGCATTTATCTCTTCTACCTAAGCCTAGAAACACAGAATAAGTATATATATATATATATAGCCTCTCAAAAGGCTGACAATAATTATAGGCAATACCAGTGGCTTGAGATGCTGCCTACAGAGAGTGTGCTCCTGTTCTGAAATCAGAGAGAGAGAAGGGAAAGGTCTTTTTGCTCACTGTGTTGGGATTCACTTGAGGTTCTTTAATAAGGAACACTGCAAGACCCTGGCTGTCTCGTGGGCACTACACACAGGAATTGAAGGATGAAGCCACAGTACATAACACTGCCTTAAAAAAAAAGAGATCTCAGAATGGTTCAGCACAGCAAGTGAAGACAGGTCAGGAAAAATAGTGGGACCATTTCTGACAAATGGGAAGAAATCAAAAAAATATATGTCCCCATTCCAGCATGGCACCCTTTAATGTGTAAATGTAGTTGGGGCAATAAATGTTTTAACAAAAATGTGTTACAAATGGGTTACACACCTTGCATAGTAAATTATTTCAGCAAATACTTTTTTTTTTTATCTGTGCAAAAACATAACCTCAAGAAAATGCACTTCATTATCTAGCTAGAAGTTCAGGCACTGCAGTTTGGAGATATATTAGGAACAAATTGGATTAAATAGGAAAAATATTAAAATGTTATGTTTGTTGAGCACAAGGGAAGCTTCAATTACTCATATAAACTGTTTTGAATCATACAATTTAAGAAGATGTAGGTACACTTAATCAGCATGGTCCACTGAATACACAGAATTCCTTGCCTGGACCCCATCCTCACTTCAATCCATAAACAGCTTCTTGCCTCAGAGAAGATAAATACACATTCAAAAAATTATTTTAGCTATGTAACCCCTTGGTTATCATATCTGGGATTTGAAAAGAGATTGTGGATCACAAGTTTCTGAAATACAGAGAAATAGAGGCATTCTTCTTTTATCTAAATATATTTCCAAAAAAAGCTAAGTATTTGTATTGTTATGAAGTGCAAACACTATGACTTGCATCTTATTTTTTAGTTCAGCATGTCACTAAAAATAAATGGCAAAAAGTTCTTCCTTCTGAATTTGGAAACAGTTTGTTGTATGTGATTTATGTCAGCCTCCTCATTACAGAAAACCTTGTCACTGCATGACTGTGTGTATAAGAACAATTACAGAAATTAAGGATTCTCAGTGTTTTCCTTAGGTGAGCTGATAGGCTGCAAAAAGGGCTGAAGTGAAGTCCTCTTCTGAATTGATACAGTACAGAGAATAGCAATGGAATTTTGGTTTGCACCTCCCTGGGTGTATAATTTATCCCTGATGCTGAGAAGTGCCCATTTCAGCACCACCCCTCCACAGACACTGCTCCCAGCACCGCAGGCTGCTTCTCAGTAGGAGCTCTCTGAGAAAGAGCATCAGCTCCGGGCAGCCCAGAGCACATTTGGGAAGAGCTCTCCCGTGTGGGGCTGACCCTCCCCTCTCCCCCAGCATTATCAGCAATGAGTTTGGTAGAGTTGCAGGCTCATGTTTTCTCTGAGTGAGGACAGAAAGTAAAAATCTCTTCTAAAAGTTATGGTAATTAATGAACTTGAAGCAAAAAATACCTGATTATTTAAGCACTTTGTACATTCACACTGTCTGCATAAGAGGTAATGAGTTATGTCCTTCACAGACGTGATTTTTTGGGTTATTTTTAAAGTATGGGACACTTGGATTTGTTTTCCACTTTAGAAATAGAAGGTTCCATTTCAGTATTTGATACAATGTTTGGGGGAAAAAAATCTCTACCCCTGTCACCTGTGTTTTGCTGCCCAATTGAAAAAGTATTAATTATGGAAGGAGAAAAAAAATGGATACAAACAAGTTACATTTAAATTTGTTGAACAGATTACTCTATTGTTCAACAACAATGCAGTTTTTACCTTAGAAAAGCAATTCCAGTATTAAGAATACATTAAATATTTACTGTAAAGGGAGGTTTATCAAGATAAAGTAGGATCCAGTCTTAAAATTCTCATCTGATGGTATCCATCACACAAGAAATAAGCATAAAATATTTCTGTATATCTTCAATCTCCTAGTTCAGAAGAGATAAGGGTGAAGAAGACAAATAATTTCACACATTAGTGATTAAAGTGGAAGATGAAAGGGAAACAAGATGTAAGAGGAAAGAAAGCAGAAAAGTTAGACTTTTAAAAACCCTAAGTTAAACTAAAATTGTGTCTATGATCTGGGAGACATGAACACTAATTTTAAATTTATCATGTGAAGTGACTACACACACTTTAAAAACCTTTACTTAGAGACTTTTGAAGTTACATGTTTGAATTTGGATGGGCATGGACAAAATAGAAGTAAAGATTTTCTGGGTGCCATTTCATAATTGTAGGTAAAATTCATACTCTGTGACTGCAAAACAAAGAGCAGGCAAAGCTTGCTCTAGGAAATCTCAACAGGATTTTTAGTCAGTCCTGTTGTGGAAAATGTACTGAATAATGGTATTTGATATACAGTGTCTCCTGCAAACTGACAGTGTTGGAATTTCCCTTCCTTAAAGCACGTATTTGATATGTGGGCTCCTTTTTTCCCCTGTTCATTTATATGTGTGTGGTTTTCCTTTTAACCCCCCACTCTTTTTTAATTTAAATAAAACTCTGGGGGAAAAAAAAAAGCAACAGAAGATCACAGGATGTGAAGATGCCATTCTGGGAACTAGCAAGCAGTCTCAACAGTGAAAGAAGCCAAGTGATCTTTCAAGTGGGCTATTACTGTAGTTGTGGGAGCAGAATAATGAAACTGAACAGAATAATTGGCCTAAATATCTGGTTAGAGGGCTGGTACAGAAAAAAGAGCATGAAAGGCTCTACTAAAACCACAGAAAGGTGGGTGTTCCTGCAATCAGCACAGAAAAAAGCATTGGAGAAGTCTGTAAACTAAAGAGGGGGAGGGGAACCATTGGAAAGAAATCCAAGCAGAGGAGGGGGAAGGGGGGAAAATGCCCACTAAATCTGAAAGTCTAGAGGAAAAGAAAGCAGTTGATTGTATTTGCTGGCATTCCAAAGATGGCAGTTGGGAAACAGCAATCAGAGCAGCAGTATCAGGAGGTACACACTGTAACAACAATATGGGTGGCTTCTGAGATATATGTGGGAACAGTTTTATCTATTTTAAAAACAACTTGTATACATATATACATATAAAAGAAGTACTTTAACTATCACTTCAACAAGAAAAGAAACAACCATCCTCTCTTAACTGGTCATTTCCATCAGCTGAAGACTTATCATATGACTTCTGAATAGGAAAGCAGTAAAGCCAGTAAACTCAGATGTTATAATCATCGAGGTCAGCAGTTTCATCAGAAAACATCTGATGATGCAAGATCCAGTTTAACCATGTTCTACGTCTGTATATCAGAGATTATTGCAGTGATTGAGGAGAAAGATTAGGGTACCAGAGTTTTCCACACCCTTACTATGAGCTCCCAACAGTAACACTGTAAGTGACCATAAACAGTCCAACCCAATTTTCAGTTCTGATTACAGAAACACAAAATGCAGCTGACATTCCTGTTAATGAATGATTATTAAAATGACAGCATCAACAGGCGAGAATTAGAATTATATCACACTTTCAAAACACTGTGGTGAGGTATATTCTGTATAAATAGAATTCCCAATTTTAAGTGACAAAGCAGAAAATAAGTAGCATTTCATTGTGTTGTTTGTCTCAGAGTTTCATAAAATTAAGATCTATTAGCAGGGATCCTTATACAAGGGGCACGAGAGTGCTAAGAACCTCAATACAGAAGAATGTTCCCAAAAAAGGTGGAAAAACTAATGTAAGTTTCAAGCTTTTTCTAACTATCCAGCAAAACTGGCTCATTTAAACTTCAAAATGTCCAGGTGATATTTTGAACATTAATCCATATGTCAAGAGCTACATAAAAGCAGCTAAATAGAAAAAAAGATTAAAAAAGGAAGTTATGTGTTAGTATCACAAATATTGAGAAAAATATATTTCTAGGTAAATATGCCAAATATATAAGAAGAGATAATATCTTTAGCAGATCAGCTGTAATGATTGGGAGGAAAAGAGGTATTTTGTGGTACAAAAGCCTTGTATAAAGCACACATATTTCTGAAGGCATCTGAATTTAAAAAAAAAAATCTGACACTAAAAGGTGTCACTGCTTTACTTACATCAATAGCTGAGCTCAGCTCCAACAGTGCTACTGGATCAAAACATGAGTGCCCAGGCACCCTGGAATAGACTGGTTAATATAGACTTATTAGAAAGATAAATAATTCTTATGAAAAAGACAATGATGTCAGAGGAAGAAAGAAATGATATAGGAAAGAAGTTGAGATGATGTATTTTTACAAATATTCTTGGATCAGATTTATTTATTTTATTCAATTGCTGTTGGGTACTGCATGTAAGTCCTGCATTCATTTGGGCAACCCTACCACCTTACATATACCCTTCACACTGTTAAATTCACAACATCCTGAAGAAACTATTACTTTCCCATTTCTCTCATTTTTTAGGCAGAAAAATTATGAAAAAAAAAAAAGATAAATCCCAGCACCATTAAAATGGCACAATTATCAATGAATTAGATTGAATGGGAGCTCCACCTGAGAGAGCTGAGGTCGTACACAAATTCTGTGCTATAGCAAAGGACTGTGTATAATTTTCAGAGTACCCAGCACACCCAGGAGTATCTAAGCTTATCTTCTTTTTCATAGCTAATGTCACCCCTAAAAAGCTTTCTGGTAACTCCTTCACCCTAGGTACTTGGCTGAGAAGAAAAACAAACTAACAGAACTGAGCAATAACCTGCACTGTAGCTGTACTGACCCTGCACACCCCACTATCATGACTTCTCTTGCTAAGAGATTTTACTTCCCTCTCAGAACTGTTGAGGGTTTCAAATGATAAAGCAGTTTAGTAAAAGTAATTTCTTTTACTGGAACTGAAGCAGATGGAGCTGGTGCTGTTTTGCTTCACTTTTCCAATGAAGCTAATTCATAGTCCACCTCAGAAAAGTAATGAAAAGCATAGTATGAAATGCATAAAGTTACAAAAATAATTATTAGGTGTACATTCAGAATTCTGAGCAATGGCTTTTTTAATCCCTTTTTCTTGTTTGAATTGCAAAGCTTCTTAAAAATTACTAACTCTCAGAAAAGTGAAACCTGGTGGTGGTGCTAAGACAACATATCACTTTGACACCACATAACTTGGACTTAATCTCAAAATCTCCTGTTTACAGCGTTTGCGTGAGTGCCTCTATGCCCTTAGGCAATGACAAAACCAGAACCACTGGAAAAGTATTCTGTAGAAAGGGGACAATCTGGAAAAGCTGATACTTTTGTAGATGCACAGTCTTGTTGGCCTTCTCTTTGTAACACATCCAAACACTATAGAAATTCCAAACATGCATAAATAATGCATTTTTAGACAGAACCTTCCCATGCAAGGTTACGATTTAACGAATAGGCTTCCAGGCACCTGTACAATCATCTAGTCCGACCTCTTGCACCACAAAAACTGCAGAATTTCAGGAAGTGGGCAGAATTTTCAGTTAAATACAGCAAGGGCCATGCTTCTGGGCTTAGTCATGAAATGAGACATAATTGAAATGTATAGTGATAGAATACCTCAGTGTTAGTATTCATTTAAATTATTTCTTTGTGTTCCTACACAAACACAGGGCAAAAATAAACCACGGACTGAGAGTGCTATTGCATTAATTCTCAGTTTGTAATTTACAAACATTTTGTATGAGAGCAGTCCTGGAGAGGATTTTAGAAAAACAAGAAAGTGTTTCATAGAACTGTTATGTAACTTTTTTTACTAGGATATTGTAAATAATTAATCCAGATGAAAGACCTGGGGGATCTTTTGGCAGGAATTAAGAGAAAAAAAGAAGAGTGATTGGTCTCTGCCTTTTTTTGGGGAAAAAAAAAAAACCAAACCAAACCCAAAGACACCAACAGTAACTGCAGAGTATCAGAATTTTTGTAGGGCTTGTACTGATGTAAGCTCTAAAGATAAAGTATATTGTGTGTTAAACCTAAATCATTTCCAACCTAAATGATTCTATGATACATAAAAAAGAAATTAGGGATAGTTATGTTATAGTTGTCTAGTACCTCTTGTAAAAGGCCAGTTCATTATGGTATTTCAAACCAAGCAGATTTCAGTCTTTGCTTCAGAGATCCACTTACATATCTGTGCCTCAAAATGAATGTTTCAATAAATGACCACTTTGTCTCAAGCAAAACTTTATTAAGGTTCAGTTCAAACCCAAGAACACCTCTGATAAGTTACTGCAACAGAATAAGCTGGATCATAAAGGAGATGCTGAAATACTTTTTAAAAATTATTACCTGACTGAATCAAATTATTGCATAAATCATTGCTTTGCATTCAATCAGAAGTCAGTTGTCATCCACCAACACAAAACAGTTTTGTCTTCCTGAGCCTCCAGACACTACTAAAAGTGAAAATAATCCTTGAAAACAAAAAAAGCTAAGAACTTCATCATGTGACTTTTATCAGGGTTTATTTAGTTTTGAATCCTTTATTGGATAACTCCGGTAAAACTTTTACTGGCTAAGCAAATCATGTAGAAGGTTGCTTTGAAAAGCTGTAAGTCATATTTGTCTCTGGCCAAAGCTATCAGCTCCCATCAGCTTGTTACCTGCAGGGAATCTGGTCCACCTTCCTGCTTCTCTTAACATCCAACATTTCCTAATTCAGCAGCTTCACCAATGTAACACCAGCAGAGCTGTTTGCACAGCCCGTAGTCACTTGGGCAGTGATAGTCTCACCTCACATCCAGACCCATTCCAGCAACATTTCTGCTTTTCCAGGGGTGGGAAGAGAGGGGAAGATCAGTACTTCAGCTCCAGACCCATGTAGGTTACATATTGCTTTTTTATTTTCCCAGGCCATAAAATAAGCAGCAAAGGCAAAAGATTCCCTGGCTGTGAAGTTATTGAAGCTTTAGAGCAGAACTGTTTGAATGTGTTCAAGGAACATCAATGATACATCCCCACCACAATTAAAATCCTGACAACTCCATTATTACAAAGATTCAGCTATCAAGACATACAACAGGAATTAAGTAGAGATTTTGTATGTTTAAATCTGCTACGGTCTCACTGCAGGGGGATTTTCCTGTTTCAGGGCAGAAGGGGGAAATAAATCTATTCTAAAAGTCTTGGTAAACATTTATTTTAAATATAGAAAAAGACTGGGTTTCTTGACAGCTTTGCTGGTTATTTCAAACATCCGTTAAAAGTTGTCTCTCATTTTCAAAGCTCTTAATTTACTTTTTTCCACTCATGTGGAATCAGCGATGCCAAATTGTTCCTCCCACTTTTGCAGAATCTTTAGGAATTCTTCTATGATGTCCTCTCTGTACCATCTTCCTTTTCAGGATACTTGCTTGTACCTCGGCTTCACTGGCTCCATAATTACAAACCTGATGTGAAAACATTTCTTCTATTTCCCAGTATTTTTCTTAGCTTTTCTAGTGAGAAGATTCATTCACTGACCATTGTGCACAATTCTCTTTCCTGTTGTACTTAAACCTACTATGCTTGGAAATCCAGTATGCTTAGAAAAGCTATGAAGAACAGTGTATGCTGTGCATGCACAAAGGGGATGTGTAAATTATGGGGACTGAGAACAAAAGAGTGAGGTTACAGGGGAATCACTGCTAGCTATAGGGAAGCATTAAGGTACTTGAGACCACAAGTCTCCACTAGACCTCAAAAGGGTTTGTATTCCTAAAACTCATTGGTGAGCTTTTGTTTTGTTTTAAGTACTACAACTAATAATAAACAAACAGCACTTCATTATAGTATAGTCTTACTCAAAATTCATCATTAAGGTTCAATAACTTGAAGTAAAATAGGATTACAAGAAAATATTCACAACAGAAATGTGGGTAATTTACACTAAAAAATAAATAGAAAGAACTGAAACTTCTGAATATACCAAAGTTCATAATTAATTAAAGACAAAACCAGAAGATTCTCTCTGACCATACAGTAACACTGTTTTGCTATTTTCCCTTTTATCTTCCTTTCGTAACACAGTTGTGGTGTTACTTTTACATAACAGTAATTTTGGTTTGTTGCTTTGTTTTGTTTTGCTTTTAAAACTGCTCTTTTAAAACTAACCATGTGTGGCACTTTAGATTTAAAAAAAACCCCATCAAGCAGAATTTCATAACTTTGTATGTACACAGTGAACACTCTTAGACACTAACTACAAGGAAATGTACAATAACATATTCAATATTATCTCTTCTAAATATACAAGATCATTAAAAATTTACAGAGTCTCCTAGTAAACAATTTAGGTGTATTTTACTGCACTTATCTCTAGCTCTGTTCATGTTACTCTAAAAAATTTCAGTAACTTCTACTCATTTTCAGCTAAGACTCCAGAGCGATGCCTTCACATAACACAAATTTTTTCTTTTCAAAGCCTCTATGGGAAACCTTAACCCCGACTGCACCTATGTTTCCATCTGGAGAGTGCCAAGTTTCAGGGATTTGGCAGACTGAGTTTATTAGCTCTGTAATTAATTTTATGTGCATGAAAGCATAAATGCACATTGGGTACACATTTTATTATCTGCTTCTTTCCTTTAATGAAGATTGTGATTCCATAAGATGAAGGAAGAAAAGGAAGCAAGGAAGGAAGGAAAGAAAGGAAGGAAGAACATTCTTTTTTCTGCTGAATCCCCGTAGCAGAGATTCATACCAGTGGTTGAAGAGGTGTTGAAAAAAAATAGCTGCTTATCTCTATTTTGCACAGTACTAAATATTGCATAAATATACACCACTCCATACATTCAAAATTTCATCTCTGAAATAAAAAAAGTACAAATGCTTATAATCTCTGCTGCTTCTGATGCTTTCCCACTATGGGAAGACTGATAGTGAGGCTATCTGGTGTTTAAACTCATTAGTAAAGTGAATAAGCACCAGCATCTCATACCATTAAGCATATCATGGGGAAACCCTTTTCAAGAGGAGTGGGTAACTGGCTCTATTTTAAAGAAAAAATAATCATCAGCAGCATTATCACAATTCCTGAATATTGATGAATAACCAAGGAGGAAAACATACAACATTTCACAAGTTTTGGCAGTGCTCTACGTTCACTGTTCAGGTTTTTGATTCCACTTGCCAAACACTGACTAAGGGCTGAGGTTTTTTGATAGTCTCTTTCACTCTCTTTCTCAGAATGACAGGGATTCATTCTATCAAAATTGTTTTGCATTTCCAGCAACAGCGACAACCATGCAAATAGTGTGAGTTGCAACTTCACCTACTAACAAATGTAGCCAGTAACAAAATGAGGCACTATATTGGAGACTGAAAAAATTCCATTACTTTTTTCAGTTCCAAGTTATGTTCCAAAGCAGACTGAAGCTGCTGTAGACTTGCTCCTTTTAACTCAAGATAATTTTTTTAGAATTTTTTCAGTTTGTTAATGCTGTGCATTATTGCTATGTACTAATTTTGCAGGTCCATGCTTAAAATTCTTGTGTTCCTATTGCAACATTTATCTCATTCCAAGCACAGTCACTCATCTTGTTTTATACTGCATCCAGTTATATCTCTACAAAGTATTTTAGTCTATGGCAGCTAATGATGCTTCCTCTTCACTGAGCTCCAAATATACTGGGGAGTTGTATTCTAAGTCATTACAATATTAGCAAACAAACTGAAGATAAAAACCCATTTGTATTTCCCAAATCGATTGCATCTGAAAATAATAAGAATTTGTCAATGAATACAATTGCTTTGATAATCCAAACTAGAAATTTAAACACCTGTTAGTCCTGAACAAAATTTTGCAAAGCACCCTTTGTTTATTTGCCCATCCCCTGTTTCACACTCTGGTATTGTCAGATTGTTGTAAGACATCTGTAAAAATTATCTGCAGTGTCTCTATTGCCATAATGCAGACAATCCAGCAGGTCTCTTCATGAACTGCAGAAGCAAAAGCAAGCACCTCTCCATGCTGCACACCAGTGTGCATTTTTGTGTATTTGATAAGGCTCTCAGTAGAGCTGCAGTGAGAGCTATTTCCAGCTGCCACTTCATGGACAGTCTGATCCTTGTTGGTTACTGTAAAACATAATCTGAACTAGAGGTTTAGACCATGGCATATTTTTAACTTCCTGACATACACAGCAGTCTGCTGTTGAGGAATTTTCCTCTCGCCAAAGTGATGAGCAGACAAGGCACTACTAATGCTACTCACGCTTTGCTCAGTGGGAGGTAATGCAAGAGCAGCACAGCAGCAAATAACA
>JACBWW010000019.1:18134021-18178549 GCA_020086605.1 Lanius collurio
TTTTCCGTGGTTCTGTATAATGGAAGGGATTTGTGCATGTGAAACTAAATTTACTATAAATAAGCAATTTATATATACCATGAAAAAACCCTCTGATTTAAGAAGAACAAGGAATGACAGAAAAAATCAATATTGTATATTTAAGCCTAGACTTAAAGCAAATGACACTGCAAATTTAATTCAGAATGTGTTAAACTTCAACTTATTCACACTTGTCAATATACAAGTACATTGATGCATATGGAGATTTAAGGCATGTGTTGCACTAATTTAACAATACAGACTGAGCAAAACCACATCTCCTAGCAGATTAATTGCATAATTAGCAGGATAATCCATCAAATTGTTCTATGGATTCAAATGAGAAAGTCATGGAAGTTTTTTGAGGGTTTTTTTTTCTGTGGAGGCAACAACAGTGCACATTCTTTGAACTTCACAATTTGTATTTAGTATCAAAGAGAGATGCATTAACAGCAAACAAATGGTTGTGTACAAATCAAAAGCTGTTTACAGAGTGGACAGATTTGGAAAACTGGAGGACCCTAACTGTAGGACATGCAACAACATCAGTGATACCTGTACCCTCTTCCTCCATCCCATTTTCCTAAAGAGAAGGAACACCAGAACTTGCAAGCTCACTCTTTAATATTCCTACAAACTATGCTAATACCACACCTAGGCCTTTCAGTGTTCTTGCCTTTCACATGTGAGGGAAGCAAACACTTTAGAGGTGCAGAAGGGAGGACAAAGGTGCCCTGTGCCCTGCTGCAGCTACAAATGTTAAAAATGTATGTACCTGCCTCAGATGGAAACTGGGGGATTCCCAGAAGGGATGTCACAGTCAGGACCTCAAGGAACACTTCAGGGTGCATTAGAAGCCAAGCCTAGATAAACCCCCAAAATTTTTGTGGCTTTTTAATTTCACAAATAGGTCCCTGGTAAAAGACTAGAAGGGCTGCATGTCAGAGCAGTACCCTGTGCCAGCTCAGTATCACTCCAGCAGGAATCTGCAATTTTCCAGACCACTCATTATGCACAATTTCAGTGTCGTAGTCATTTGACACACTCCCTGTTAATCTCAAGCTCTCTCCTGCTCCTCACTGGGCCCTCAATAAGAAGCATAACCCAGAACAATGCAGGCAAAAAACAGGAAGTATTAAACTTGACTTCAAAAATTGTTGGGAGAAAACATCATCACATCTAGATTCTGAATTCCTTTAGCTCAGCTTCAGGGAGTTTTGTGACTCCTTTACCCACAATGACAAACCTTGCCCCTCCATCACTTTCAGCAATCTTACCTGTTTTATATCTCAGCCAGTGAGTCAAACAATGCCCACTGTAAGTCAGATGGATTCTCTTGTGAGTACCATGAGCCTTGATATGCAACCTGCCAGTCACATGTACTTCACACCTGCTGCCAAAGTGCAGTGAAAGCTTGCTTTGTTTCATTAGAAAATCCACAACCATTCTTACCAAGTGAGAGAATCTCACTTTATAATTAGTGTCATCCACACTACGCTCTAATAAATATGATTATCAGTTTAATGACAGAATGATGTTACATATACCAAGGTCATTTAGCCACAGGTAAGAGAGTGTGGCACTGTATGCTAGTACAGATATTGGGCACACAAAAAGAGAGTAGAATTTGAAAAGGGACCAATGAAAACAAAAAGAAAAGAGATATGAAAATTATAAATGGCAGACTGGCATAGCCAAAGAAGGTGGAGTAAGGGGGAAAAACAGGAATAAAGTTCACAGGGGAAAGAAATCCCCAAGATATTCGATCTAAATTTATTTTTTATTATATATCTTAAAAATTTTAAAAGAATATGTTAAAAATGCCTGAGAAATTCTGTGTCTTGGTGCCCCAAGTCGAAGGTCAGCAAGCCTTTAACAGCTTGGTAGTCCAGTCACTGCACATCCAGGAATAAGCAGTGTGAGGTTTGGCTAGCTGTGCATGTGACAACACAGAACTGGGATTCTGACTTAAACAAATGTTTAACAGCCTTAAAGGAATTTGACAGCTACACCACAAACCTTCTGAAAGCAAAACTATCTATTTCACCTTCTGTTCAGTTTGTGGAAGACACAGTTAAGAGAAAATACAGCCAGATTTCTGCAGAAAGGATCTGTTAAATGGAAAAGTTTCTTTATGTACCATGTACCAACTGCTTTGGATCATCCTATAAGATAAAGCTTCCAATCTAATCATCTATAATGAGGCATTTTAACCCCAGAGTGGAAACCTGATAAAAAGCAGTAGGGTAAAACACTTGACAGAAGAAACTACAAAAGCTTCAGGATTTCTCTGGCTTATAGAAAGGGAATAGTTTAGGAACACAGGTAAAATAAAAGCTTGTATACTCCAACTGAGAGTGTTTTCTCAAACACTGAATAATTTTGCCTCCCTCCTGATTTCAAGTACAGACATTCTGTAGAAAGGATAAAAACTGCAGTGCACCTGTTTCACTTGAGCCCATTAGAACTCCATACCTGCCACATCCCACCACAAGGCTGAGCAATAGCAGATGCAGAGGAATAAAGTGTTCTAAAATGAACTCACCAGGCAAATCAAACAGATCTTTGATTTCACCCTCCATGATGTCCAAGCTAGGACACACCTAGTTCTCCTTTAGCTCTGAGAGGGAAGCACAACTGTGGGAAGAAACAAATTTTCAGTTGTCTCAAAGTAAAAATATATACAGCATGCCTTAAAGGAATTATGACATTTCATCTTGAAATGCTGTATTGTTTTACCTAATAATAGAAATCAAATTATTCCACCCCTAGGCTCAGTCTTGTCCAGTTGCTGGTATATTACATGTACCAATAATGCAAATTCTTCCATCCCACCTCCACTCTTACCAGCCCTTCCCACTCATTTCCTTTCTCCTTAATAAAGATGAAATCTCTCAAGCAAGCAGAGGCTTTCTGAGATCTCCCTTTCTGGATTTTCTTTAAAGGGTTTTCACTGGAGAATAATTAGAATTATCAACTCATTACCAGCCCAGTTTGCACATGTCATTATATTTGTCCTTTTTCTCTAAAAATGAGAAATTTCACTACAGAAAGAACCTCTAAATGTAAATTTGCAAAAGCCCCTTTGGCAATAGAGCCACCAGTTCCTCTAAACTGGGACTGGGAAGAATGAGGAAGGAAATAAAATAAAATTCCCTTTCAGATAGTTTTCTCATGAAGGTCACTAAGATCTGGATCTAACAAAAGGTTCTTTCAAGATGGAAGAATTAAACCTCATGCAAAAACCTTATTTGTTCAGATAACATGAAAAATTAAATTCTAGTCATACCCCAGTAAAGTCATTACCCTCTTTTTGGGTTTTTTGAGCAGCCTTTTTTGATAGAAAAGGGACAAAGAATAAACCATTCTTAAACCAAATCCTCTTCTATACACAAGACCTGTACACCTTTACTTTTACTGAGGGGACCTTTTTTCCCCAGTAAATCATCTAGTTGTTTTCTACTTGCTGGCTTCCCTTTCCATATTTGAACACGTCTCACAAGCTGTCAGGGGCCTTGTGCTCTGCGATGTATGGATTCAATTCCTTATCAAACATTAAAGTTTCCTTTTACTTCCATCTCAGGAAACACTTGTACAACAGTACAAGTACCTTAACCAAAACCTTTCTTCCATCCCTTTTTAAGCAGGTTATTTCCTTGTAGTGTTATTAGAATGACAGGGGAAGAGAAAGACAGGAGAATCCTGCAAACATTACATTAGAAGATATTAAATCAGGCACTTGAAATTTCAGCGAGAAAAACAATTCAAGCGCAAAGTGAAATTATGACACATTCAAAGTGTGCTCGTTACTCACAGAAAATATACAGCAAGGAAGGAAAATTCTGTCTTCCAGGGCAAGAGCCAGCAAAATTATAAGTTTCTTTGCCAATGGTCAGCTTTGACACTACACTGCTTGTGTGAGGGCTTGTGAATCCTAGATCTTAAGCAGCCAAAAGGCAGCTGGCTTTGGCTACTGGGTCCTCTGGGAGCCCCCGAGGTCACTGGCACATTCTACAAGCACAGGGGATGGCAGAAAATCTTTCACTAAATGTCAGGCAGACAGCAGGACTTTGAGCCTTGAGCTTTGACATTTGCAGCAGGACATCAGGGCTAAAGGCTGGCGGGTTCTCCCTGCTGTGTTACTCAGTTTCCAAAACTGCACCTTCCATCCAGAGCAATGGACAGACAGACGGACACTCCACTGCTGTGCTGAGTACGACACCGTGCTATTAAAAGATGACACTATATCATTAATAATATTCAAACACAAGTATCATGCCTATAATTCTCCCTCGTTCCGTAGCAATCTTCAGCAATCAAACCCCTGCGCCTGCCCATGCGGTGCCTGACGCGCTGGTCAGCCCTGACAGCACAGCGGGGAGGCTCCATTAGCACGGGAAGAGGCAAATGGGGCGGTCAGACACGGGGAGCAGAGCACCAGGAAAAAAGACGGGAAAATGGGAGAATCACAGAACTGTCAAGGTTGGAAGGGACCTCTGGCGATGATCCAGTCCAACCCCCCTAACAAGGCAGGGTCACCTGGAGCAGGTGATACAAGAACGCGTCCAGGTGAGAGGGACACTCCATGACCTCCCAGGGCAGCTCGTCCCAGTGCTCTGCCACCCTCAGTGTGCGTGAGCTTTCCCTCATGTTGAGGTGACACTTCTTCTCTTTTAGTTTATGGCCGTTGCTCCTCATCCTGTTACTGGGAAACACCGAAAACAGTCTGGCACCATCGTCTTGGACCCCACGTTGGAGATATTTCTATGAGTTAATGAGATCCCCTGTCAGTCCTCTCTTCTCCAGACTAACCAGGCCCAGCTCCCGCAGTTACCCCACAAGAGATGCTTCAGACCCCAAACCCGTTTGTGCCTCCGCTGGACCTTCTCCGGTAGCTCCTTGTCTTTCTTGCACCGAGGAGCCCACAGCTGGACACATTTACCTCAGCAGGGACTGAAAACGACTTTTATTAAAAAAAAAAAAAAAATCTGGCGTGCGAGAAGCCTCTAGATCAGGGGTGAAATCGCTTGATTACATTAAGAGTAAGGTCTGTGCTACCAGCAGTTTTACAACGCCGTAACCCGGCGCCCTGCGCAGTCCCGGTCCCCGCTCCGCCGGGCCCTGTCCCCGCCCCGCCGCCTCACGGCCCGCCCGCTCCCGGGCGGTGCCCGTCCCCGCCCCGCGCTTTACGGCAGCGGCCGCGGCGCGTTTGCGGCGGCGCGGCCCGGGTGGCGTTCGGGGCCGTCATGGTGAGTGGGGGATGGTGGCTCTTGCCCAGCCCGGCGGCTCCCGCGCCTTCCCGGGGAGCCGCGGGCTCGGCTCGTCCTTGAGGAGCCCTTCCTGAGGCCGCTGGCCCCGCTCTCGGCCCCGCAGCCCCCGCGGCGAACGCGGCGCCGCCGGGCCGAGTTCCCCTCCTCTCCCACAGCTCAGGGTCCCCGCCCCGCTGCCCTCGCCGTGCCCCCAGCTGAGCGTGTCACGGCCGCTGTGCCGTGCCGGGCTGGTGCGGTGTGTCCGACTCGCTGTGCGCGCTGCCGGCGGGGCTCGCTTCCCTTTTCCTTCAGTAAACAAACTCTGTGTTCGTTCCCATGCAGGCTAGCACGGTGGTGGCGGTCGGCCTGGCCATAGCTGCAGCCGGATTCGCAGGTGTGTAGGGGACGGGCGGGCTCCGAACACCCGGCTGTACTCGCACGGCCCGTTGTACTCACCCGTGCTCCAGGGCTGATTTCGAGGTAGTTTAATACTTGATACCGGACACTCTTCTGGGAAAGCCTGTATTAGTGGCTGTAATTAAACAAAAGATCAAAGTTCTTACTGTTTTATGTCCCAAAAGAGTTTATTCCACGTTCTAATCCACAAGTTACCAGTTGCACTGGATTGCTAAATGTTCATGGAAATATGCTTAACCTCAGTCAACGCTGGTCTCTTCAAGGTCGCTATGCAGTAAAAGCTTTGAAGCAAATGGAGCCACAGGTAAAACAAGCCCTTCAAAACCTGCCAAAACCTGTAAGTTTTTATTTATCAGTAGCATCGTTTCATTTAAAACTTTACTTGGTGAAATAACTATGGACTGTTGTCTCTCTATAGCACTGGTGTATCTTCTCCTGTATTTTGTCAGTAACAACAATTAATTGCAGTAATTCTGGTGGTGACTGGCTAATAGAGAACTTGCATGGGCAAATTTAAGTAATCATTTAAATGATGATACTCTACTTCAACGGAATTTCCTATTACAAGTGTAGAAGAAGTTTTTCTGTTTTTACAGACAAAAGCTCAGCAGCTACTCAAGCAATAATGAGTGGCTTTAACTGATACTTAAAAATCAGTTAAAGTTTTGACACAGTAGGTGTCAAAAATAAGTGATTTTTAAATGAATACATTTTCTCTTTCAGGCCTTCAATGGTTATTATAGAGGTGGATTTGAACCCAAAATGACTAAACGAGAAGCAGCTTTAATACTAGGAGTGAGGTAAAGGAAATTTATCAGAAATGAAAGGTGAAATGAAAGTGGTATCTCCTCACTGCTGGCTTTGTTTGGAAAGGTTGTCATCCAATGCCCAGCATCCCTTGGGAGTGTCAGTGCCAAGTCAGGAAGTAAGAAGTGATCTTTCAGGACTTTCTGTGCTTTTTGGGGGTTCTTTGCTGCACTTTAGCTTGGTTGAAGGTAATTCTGTGTGGACTTCAGACATTTTCCCTCACACATTCCAAGGCCATGTGTGATCCAAATAAGCTATTTCAGGAAGCCGTGGGGTTCACGTGGTGTGGGTCACAGGACTCTGCTGTTTCCTTGTGGTTCCTGTCAGTGCTGGGGAATTTCAGGTAGATGCAGTGTGAAGATGCTGCAAACCCACTTCTTGTGTCTGGAATAAACTCATCACTCCTGGAACATTGTAGATCTGACTATGGTGGCAATCTCTGCCACAGCATTTAAGGCCAAATACATAAATCTATCAAATAAGAACTTTTTTGTGTTTTTGTAATTTTTTACCTTAACAAACCAAGCAAATTTTTTTTTACTTACAGCCTTTGGGAAGTTTTCCCAATAAAAATGTTACAACATAATTCTGTTTCTTTTCAAAGAAATGACCCCCACCCTATATTACACAAGCTGTAGCATGTCCTATTTAGCATACAGTGTTTTGGAAAAACCCTAGGAAGCCTTTCCAGGACTTACACACTACATATCAATAGTAGGAAAAGAGATACATATTAGCTAGAGAATTTATGGGTAAGACAGTGCTCACTTGTTCTTGGACACCTTTTGACAATCTGGGAAATTTCATGAGTCAAAAGTCAGTTTTTCTCTGTCTTTCAAAGCCCTACAGCCAACAGAAATAAAATTAGAGAAGCTCATAGACGGATCATGCTTCTGAATCATCCAGATAAAGGTAAGGAAATTAAGTCATGGTGATTAGTTAATACATGTTTTTAACACAGATGAATAGAATTGTGTAGGGAAGAAGTGAGTGATACATAACCACATCAGCTACTAAAAAACCCACAGAAAACTGTGTGAAAACAAATTTTAGGGTGCCTTAATCCATGTGGGTGTAGAGCATATTTTTGTGTGTGAATGTTTTAAAAGCAAGCAGACAGATTCAGCGGGTCAGTTTGTTACCTGCTTTATCTGCTGTGAATATCAGAATATGAATTGTTAAAATGAGACTTAAAACCGCCTTAATTTTAGTTGAAAACCCAGAGTATCCTTGTGAACTTTATGTACCACTTGTGAGTTTGAGTTCATGTTAATGCCTTGGGAGTTCATCATAAATGGAAAGCATTGAGCCTTCCACAGCTGCTGAAGACATTAAACTATGAAATATTCATGTTTGTGGTACTCTGAAGGCCCAGAATCTAGTTATGCTCAAAGTTAGTAACTCAAGGCATCTATACTTGTTCTAAATTCTGTTGAGTAAATCAGAATCATGTGTTGGTGTTTGAGATTTGACTTCTCAATCGTCACTTAAAAGGTAAAATGGCTTCCTTTAAAGTGACTGTTGAATTGCTTGTTTCTGTGCACCAAAATCTAAAATAATCCATGGGGATATGCCTTTTGTAGACTAATACTGAGTGAAAGTCACCTTCAAAATTAACCTTACTGAATATATGCAGAACCTAAAAATAGCATTTTGTGTTGTACATGACCTAAACATGTTAAATTAAGCTTCAGGTAAATAATTAGAGTGCAATTAATGGTATATATGCCACCAACACAGTCATTGTGCCTCACGGCTTTACAGTTTTGGTGCATTTGCAGTGTGGATTGTCTCAAGTCTCCCTAAGTAATTTTTTGCTCTGTTTAAACACTGAACTGGTCCCTTGGTACAGCAACACTTTTTGCTTGGCAGGGTTATCTGCAGACCTGTTAGTTCAGTGCTTCTGTATTCACCACAGCCTGTGCTAAGTCAGGAGTGACCAATTCATTTATGGCTGATAAAACTGGAGCAAAAACCACTCCAGTAAACTAAAAGCAGCCTAACAGGAATGAGTGGTCTGACACTGAGCTCCTGCAGTGAATGTGAGTGAACTTAGATGCCTTCAATCACAACCAGTTTGTTCTTTAACTGGCAGAACATCAGACCATGCTCTTTTTTCCCATGTCCTGTGGCATTATTATCAGCACAGAAATGTTGGGCTTTTTCATCTGATATGAGGTTCTCTTTCTTCTAGGTGGGTCTCCATATGTAGCAGCCAAAATCAATGAAGCTAAGGATCTACTGGAAGACCAAGCTAAAAAATGACTGTGAAAGAAAATCATTCAGAGGGTTTGTCGTTGCAAATGATTATTTTTGATAAATGGCTTAAGAAAAGTTCTAATGTCAGTCTTTGACTTAATATAAATGAAGCTGAAAATACAAACCCAGGGCAGTACTTCCTCATGACTTAGTCACTTTTTTTTGGAAATGTGTGAGGGAGTGAGGCTTAATGATTTTTTCAAAGCTGCTCTTTATTAAACAGCAAAATCTGCCACTCAGAAATATTTTCAGTGCTTGAGAGCAGTAACTTGGTGTGGCCAGTGTGTGTAACCAGGCAGAGGTACATTCACGTGCTGTCACCTTATTTCTGTTGAACTGGCCCTGTTTAAAGTTCACGCTGCTGCTCTTGGATCTGCTGAAATTAGCACAGTGACCCTGTTTGGGGAGGGGGTGGAAAAACCAAGAGGATTTATTGGACGGGAGGAGCTGGGGAGATGTGTGGTTGTCTCTGCCTTCAGAAATAAACCACGGGAAACAATGTACTCCCCTGTCCTTGCCTTGTGAAAAACAGGGTTAAGTTACTGATGGATCTGGAATGTTCCAAATCTTTTCAGTAACTTTTATTTTTTGACAGCTTTTAATAGCATTGAATAAATTCCATATTTGTAATAGAAGTTTTTATACAGTTTTTATACATTATTGTACACTACAAAGCCAGAGCTCACAGAGTGAGGTTTGCACTTGTGGTGATAAGGAAACAGGAACTCGACACTGATCAGAGGATACCTGAGCTGGATTTGTGCTCTGTGAAGCCTCTTACATACAGCAGCTTGTGAGGAGCTCAGCTGGGGCCAGGGAGCTGTGTCATACTCCAGGAATCTTCCCAGTGTTTCTGCCACTATGGTAAAACACTGCACAGCACCTGTGGGAGTTAATGTCCACCGGGTTATAAACACTGTGGGGTTGAGAGCTTTCACTCCCAGAATCTGGATGTGGAAGCATCTCATGTTGTGAGTGCTGCCTGCTGTGCCCCAGCAGTGCTGTGGATGAGTTCTGGGCTGTTGAGGAAGACATTACAAGAGCAGGGATGAGTTAGTTCTGTGCCTTCAGGAGGATCAAAGAGGTAACATTAACAACCTCCCCTGAAGGGCAATAATTTTGCTCAGCTACAGCATTTAAAGCAGGGTGAAGGACAGCTGGAACACCACCATGCATGGTTCTGGACTCTGCACATTCCAAGCTGCTGGGGCACCAAGCCTGATGCAGAGTATTTCTGTACTTAAGTATTTCGCAGCCAAATACTACTGACTTTTTAAACATAGCTCTGTTTTTAACTTGTTTTTTTAATTTTCTCCACTCCTGTGCCTGCCACATCAGCTGAGACACTTGTGCACACTTCAGCTCCAACGTTTAACTGTTCTGTTCCCGTTCTGTGGGAGGCAACGTTGTTGCTGAGTGTCCAACACTGAAGTGCTATGACAAAGTGCACACGCAGGTCCCTGCCTGGGACATCTCTGCTGTAGCTCTATCAAGTAGAGGAGCTGGTTTAGAACTCTTGGTTTTGTCCTTTTGACAAAATCAGGCAAGACAAATTCAAGTCAGCACAGTCAATGCTACCTTTTGCTGTGATTTCTTACACCTTCTTGCTACCCAAATGTTTCTCCACACCTGTTTTGTGCTTCCCTGCTCTGGCTCATGGCCTGGAAAGATGGGGGTGTGTGTCATACTTACCAAAAACTACGTCTGCATTAATTCCTGTATATGTTAGTCAGGTTATGCAATTCTCCAGGATAAGGAGTCTGGTTTTAGACTTGTTAACAGATGTTTGACATCCATCACCTTAACAAAAGGAAGATCAGCACATTAGAAACTTATGAAAAAGAGAGGTTCAAGCTGCCTAACAAGTAAGTTTCCATTGTCAGTTAACAGCTTGAAAACTTTACAGTCAATAGTAATTTAAATTTCTGATAGAAACAGTCAACAGATGGAAGATCAAAGTTTATTTTCTTTTACTACCAGCATACAAAAAAAACATATTGCACATCAAACAACCAAAACAAAAATAAAAATACTCTACTAAGGACTAACATATGTAGTTTATACAGAATAAACTTTCTGGAAATTGATCTTTTCAGTAGTTCAGGTTATGTCTTAATGGACATGACTAATTCAGCTTAGTGTTAACTAAAGCTATGTTTGATTTTTAAATACTGTACAGTTTAATAAATAAACCAAACAAAGCCTCAATGTAGAACAGTCACTGCCAATGTCACCCAGTATCCCTGCAGATTATGAGAATTTAACAAATGTATTCCAGTGGTCTGCAGATTTTTCCTCTACATACAGCATTTAAAAAACATGTATTAAAACAGACCAGTTTCCAGACTAAACTAATGGAGAAATTACATTTCAGTGCAAAATATTTTAGACTGCATTTCTTTCTAGTATTCCTCAGGTGAAGAAGTGGTTGCATATTATTAAAAATGTAACAAAAGCAGCTAATGCTTTCATAAAGAGTATTATGTTAGGGATCCCCCTCACATCTTTGCCGTATTTTGAAAACAAAATAACATTTCCTATAGCCAGCAATTTTGTTTATTTAAATGTTACATATACTATCTCAAGGCACATCTGATGATATATTTATAACACAGTAGGTGTCAAAGTATGTTTAACATATGATTTCTCCAGGATCCCTCCCCTTTCTGTATTCCAAAATGGAGGAACTGAAAGTGCGGTGTCAAGACTGGCGATCCATATTCTATCTTTGGCAAGCTTATACAAGCACTATTTTAAATGTAATGTAAAAGAACTGTAAACTAGGAACTTCAGTTTATGAAACACCATTCAGCACTGCTTCTTCCTGATTATTTCCATCCTCCTGAACAGTGACTTTCTTTTCATCAGGGCTGTGCTGTAGTTTAGAAGGCTCATCCCCAGAGGTGGTGGCAGGACCATTCACTGCCTTTTCAGAAGGGCTGTTTTCATCAATCGCATCTTTTGCCTTGCAAAAACAAGAACAGGAGAATACTAAAAATTCCATAACAATACAGAGTGTAATCTCAATTTCCCTCTGGTTCCCGCAGCAGCTTTGCAAGAGGAAACACCTGTTGTCTGTCTGTGCCTGTATCCTGTCATTTAGAGCATCTGATCACTTACCTTTTCATTTATGGGGTATTTCTTGTCAGCCACTTTAATGAAATCATGCCAGTGTAACCCCCAGGACTGCACCCCCCCAGATGCTTATTTATTTGTCTAGCCCAAGGAGTTCACTGAAAAACTGGGCTTTACACCCATTCTAAAATCTATAGCAAAATTTTGTTAATGGATCTTTCTTACTTTGCTGAACTCGGAGCTAACTTGTGGCAATATATTGCCTCTATAGAAGTAAAGAAATTCTGCTTTATTCAGTTCTGATTATTTTTCAGGATAATGTAATGCTACTCTGATCCTTTAAGTAGAAAGGATCAAAAACATGTAATCTTTGCACAATTCCTTCTAAAAGTTTATACAAGTCACTAAAAATGCTAGATAGTATCTTTATCTGTAACATGTTTCAAGGGTTAATTCTCAGGACTTACTATGGGCAATTTTCCCATTTTTTTACATAATGCTACATTACTAAGTGTAATATTTTAAAATGTGTACAGACTTTAATTTGATTCCCAAAATCTGCAACAACAGTCATTGTCAGTTCTGTTTTTACTCTGGGCCTTTTTTGCTTTTAATGATTTATTCTTGAACTCCAATGCACTTCTCAAATGAGGGTGAGCTAACTGAAGCCTTCCCTTCATTCCTTTACTGTTCTGCTGCAAGGGAGGAGGAGAAAAGGAAATGTACATTAAAAAAATCTTACCGTTTCTTTCTTGGTTTTGGCTACTGTCTCCTTTGGAGGGTTTCTCTGTCTACTTTGAGATTCAGCTCGTGATATATAATCAGCTACTGTTACTGTTCAAGGAAAAAAACCACAGTGATGCTCACATCAGCAGTCAATTCAGCATGAACCTTCATGTCTTTTCTGCACAAGTTATGCTCTAACTGGGAGACATCTCACAAAAGGCCTTCACACTTACAGGTTTATCAACCACACAGCAAGGATCAATTTGTGTTGTTAAAAATAATTTTCACTAAAATCAGTGGTAACAATGAGCTGAATGTGGACTCTTAATAAAACAGAAATTTTGGTCCAATTGCAAATTTTATTGGAGAAGGTATTTCTATACTAGGTTTTAAGAGATTTGGCTGCAGGCTCTTTGAACTACAGGCTGTGTGTGTCACTTGGGTTTTATTAGCTTGAGTAGTGCAGAATTTCTTACTAATGAAGTGAAATGAAGGCAGTTAAACAGTGCCCAGAACTGGGGCAGGTCAGAGCCAGTATCACTTAGGATAATGTAGCATCAAATCTTTGTTATGTCATGAGGTAACTGGCAAGGGAACTTGTCCTCCTTGAGGTACTGAGAGTGCCACTGGCACTGTGCCAGCAGCACTGTCCCCTGCCTTGAGTGTGGCTGTTGTGGGGTATGTGGAAACAGCAGTGCTGCCAGAGCCAGCCCAGCTCAGGGTACAGCTGCACTCACTGGGGCTGGCCAGGGCTTCTCTGACCTCTCCTTACCACCTCAGCACATGTTCTGTAGCCTGGTTTTGTGTGATCCTGCCCTCCATTAACCACAGCAAGACTCAGTTCTATCTTTAGAATACAGAGTACTGCAACTTTAAATATACACTCGTATGTCTGACAAACTACAGCGCATTAGGGTTGGCAAGCACTACCTATTGAACTGTACAGTCATTTATATTTAGTGTATCGGGTATTTAGGTGAGCTCTTTGTCTGGATTTAGGAATGACTGTGCATGAAATCCAAATCAGACTGGGAACAACAACAGATGAATTGTTCTGTTACAGTAACTGGATTTCTTACAACTGGGCCCTTCCAGAACTGTGAAGGCCAAGGGAGTTTCTGTGTAAGTATTTTTTCTTTAAAATGAGGTTCTGTACCCAACTCCTTTAATATTTGCAAACAGGAAGCATGTTTCATGCACACAGTGCATTCTTAATATTCTTAATATTAATATGTATAAGGAACCATAACATACAGCAGTGTAAATCAAATGATACAACTAAATGACTGAAGCACAGTGGTTGGCATTGGGGAGAAAGAAGGGAAGAGTTCCTTCTGTCTTAATTTCACTCACACGTAATAGGTATTGATAAAGACTTTAAGTTATTACAGCATTTTAACAAAGATGCCAGAGAAATCTTGTTTGGGAAATTTTGTTAAGTTCTTAGAATACTGCAGGATTTAAAAGAATTCGCATGATTTTCTAGAAATGACTTTATGCTGCTTACTGAAATTAGTTTCTTAGAAGTAAAAGCTGAAATTCTGACCCTTTACCAATCTGTATCACTGCTACAAAACTGGAATGTTGAGAAGAAACATGTGAGTCTGAGGTTTTTTGGAGGGTGGGGTGTTTGATTTTTTTCCTTCCCCCAAGTTCTAGTTAGTGTAATAAACCAACTTTTTTCTTCTTAACCAAATGTTGTATGAGCACCACAGATACAAGGAAGACAAATAAGGGTGAAATTTTGAACCTGTCAATCCAGAAGACCTTCTGTTACTACCCTGTGCCATATATGTACAAGCATTTTCTAAACAGGGCATTGTATTGATAATTAGCCAGTTCACCTTTAACATTTCAAGTGTTAGTACACACAAAAGAAATGCAACAAGCCACAACAACAAAAAATTGGAAACATGCAATTTCACTTAAATTCCTCCTCCTTCCCACCCTCAATTTGCAGATGACTTAAACTATTCCCAACAGCCAAGGACTGAGAGCAGCAGTGTGATGCAGGTGTGGGGCTGGCAAACCCCACATGAGTTCCCTCACTGAGCTCTGCCAGGACCCACATCCTGCCCCTCCAACACTGCTGCTCAGCCAGTGCTGAAAAGGTTGTGTCCCAGTCAGTGCAAGCGCACAGATGCAGTGAGTGCAGATCATGAATCTTCACGTTTGTTGTGATCCTGCACCACAGAACTCAACAGCACTTTAGCCATTGACTTCAGTGAGAGCTGGATCAGAAGCGTAACTCGTATGTCCAAGCAAAAAAGTTAGACATCAATTAGTTTCATTAGACAGATTTTAGAAGTTTTCCTAGTAGAAGAAATATCTTTCATCTTTATCTAGTAGTCTTATTAGTTATTGAGTAACCTTTTGATATTATGCAGCTCTATGTAAAACAGCAGACACAACATTCTCTCATGCTTTTGACCTGAGATTACCCACAGCTCCACTCGAATTACCTGGCTGTCTATCTTCTGCCTGACCCCTGAAGCGACGCCTGCGGCTACGATTGCGTCGCTGGGGTTTTTTGTCACTATCATCTGCAATTGCAAAGTTTATAATGAACTATTTCTGATCATAAAATAAATAAATTCTTCAGCAGTTTCAGCATGGGGCATTTAAAAGTGCTTCTGTTAAAGACAGAGACTAAGTAAAACAGAAAAGCTAAAAGAAAATTTTATACTGAAAGCATACACAGTAACACAAAAGCTAGATTTTACTTTTTGTTCTTGGTTCATTAAAACATTTAGGCACGTGGTTAATGACCTCAGACTTCATTTATTAAGTAACCATACGTCAAATTTTAGCACCATAACCCAGATTGTGTTTTTCTACATTAAGCAACAGATTGTATTCTTGTCCCTGTGAGTATCGAGAGAATTTACAAAGGGAAAGTTCTTAAGTAGAAGCTCGGTAGAGACAAATTAACAGGTACTTAAGGAGCTTTCCCACACCAAGACTGAGGTTACCAAGGACAAAACAGAAAGTGTATCTGACAGTACTGTTTCTATCAAAGCAGCAGTACTAATGGGAAACAACAAGTCAAGTCTTTGGTGTCTCCATCAGACAGTTTTTACAAAAAAGGCACATGAAAAGGCTAGTGGAGCTCAGTAAACAGAAGATTCCATGGCACAGCCACGGAGGGAGTCTTTCTTTAATCAGACAGCAACCTTGAACAGAACAACGATTCGTCACTTACAAAAACAAACAAGGGCTTCACTACACTTACAGGGACAACACATTTTTTTCTTAGCTTGCTCTGGGACTACCATCCAACCATTTACATACCTAAACCATTCTCATTAACAGAAGCTGTATCAGACTCTGTCATTCCATCCATAAGAACAGCATCTTCATCAGTCCTTCGCCGGCGTGACCTCCTGCGGCGGTTGCTGCTGTGGTGGGACTCGCTGGCGTCGGTGTCCACAGTCTGGTCTGACTCCGTGTTATCCAGCAAGCTGTAAGGGTTGCTGTCCGGGTCTTTAAGCACTAAACAAACAGAAAGTGTCCATCTGAGATACTGTAGTAATGTGTAACTTTCCAAGCTGACTTACAGCCGTGTGTGTCACAAAGTTTCAAACTACAAAGCAACCTTAAGCCAAGGTGTAACACACAGACCTGCAGTACTGGATCCTCTGACTCTAACCCAACAGTAACAATTCTGGGGCATTACAACAGGCACTTGCACTGTTTCACCACAAACATTTCCAAGATGACACTTACAGACCTTTTATTCAAAACTGCTAAACCCATAAAACACACCTTTCACTCTGTGGTTGTGTGGTACTTCTGACACTGCTACAGTGTTAATGTTAGCACAGATTCTGATAAAACCTAACTTCCAATCAATGATTTCTTCTTTCATTCTGGATCTAAACATAAGCTTAACTCAAAAGGCAGCCATAGGCAACATACCAAAGATTTATCAACTTTGCTAATAACACTGTATGTGAGCTGTAGAGTAAGATAATTAAGATCACTGGGAACAGAAAATAAAACAAAAATCTAAAACACGCTGGATGACACAACTATAACTCAACTGCACTGAAATCCCAGGGTATTAAGATCATAATGTAAGAATGGAGTATTTTAAAGGAGTAAGAGGTTATACAGAAAATTGCCAGGAAGACAATCTAAATTCAAAATCCATTTGGAACACAGTACCAGAGCTAATGGATGACTTTCCACCACGAGGTCCCCCACGCCCACGACCTCCAGACACGCTACGTCCTCGTCCCCCAGGACGTCGTCTGTTGTCACGTTGGTGCCTGCTCTCCCTGTCATCTTCTCCTGCCAAGGACCAGTCACTAAGTTCATCTTTTCTCTCAGATTCTGTTTCAGAGGGATTAGAGAGCTCGGAGTTTGTACCTTGTATGAGAAGGAAAAGAAAACTGGAAATTAGTATGAATTTGGGGGATTATATTCTGGTTTCATATCCTCACCGAAGTATTCCAGCCAGCATTGCTGGTTATATATGTATGTTATTAAAAAAAAAAAACACATAAATATAGATATAAATATTAATACACATACAAGTATATAATCATAGATGTATTTTAATATTTCTACACACACATATATAAGAATATACGCACACATAAAATATAGAGCAGAAGTTACCGAAATAAGATTCTCAATCTAAGTTTGTACTAACATGTGAAATAAAGGCTGAAAGATAAATACATTTGTAATTTCTGTACACAGATAAACCAAGGATTAAGCAGTGTTTCCTCTCTTTGTCTACACACTGCAGGCATTTGGTGCAGTTTCTAGGCAACTTCTCTGAAATTCCCAAGGACAACTTTGCCACCTTATAGCCAATGGCTGTTGCTAAGCAACCCCATCTGGATGCTGTAATGCTGCTTGAACAATTTCACTGTTTATATTAAGCAGCATCTATAATACACGGCCATCTCTGAGTACCCAAACCCACACAGCTTTTTACTACCTGAAAAGCCAACACCTACTATTCATTTTGGGTATCCAGGAACTCCCCCTACTAAACCAGTCTGACATTTTAGACACATATGGCACCAATGTGATTCTTGCCATTTTGGGAGGAGGAAAAAAAAAATTAATTTTCCAAATCAGAGTGTGTATATATAAGAAAAGTGAACAAGTTTCCTAGCAAAGTGAACAAGTTTCCTTATGGTTAGTCAGTTCACTTGGAAATAATAAAAAGTGAAGTTACAAACATCATCATCATCATCAGAATCAACACAACTAACACATGGCACGATCCAGGAAACTATAGCCAGGGCCAGACTGTAAAACCCAAAAAGGGTCTGATTTTTTAATAGAAATGAGCTACATGTAGATATCCAAAGTAATTTACTGTATTGAAAAAATAGCACTGTCCTTCTTTGTGAAACATATCTATATTGAAATGCAGTGTCTCCATTTGGATGAGCTGGGGATGTGCACACCTGTCAGGAACTGAACTGTGCTTTTTAATTGAGAAATCCAAAACAAAACAAATCCAGTTAGTTCCTGGGCAGATTAAAAAACTCACAGAATTTTGTGCGGTCTCCATGTTAAATCATTTTGGTTTACTTTTCAGAAATATGCTACTAAGGTGGCCGTGATCACAGACAAGCAATTTTTCTCCTTCTCAAACAAAATAGATAATGCTAATTTCAGATTTTTTTTTCATTTGTGTCTCCTGAAAAGCATCTCTAGTTCCCTTCCCAGCTTTTATGATGTTATCTAACAACACTGAAGGACAAGATGTTCCCAGAGTTTGGTTTGTTAATTTTTTCATTTTTAAACTTAACTTTAAGACTGCAAATCTAACAGGGTGTTTTGAGCTATGTACAAAATCAAATGGCAATTCTGAATTTCCAACCCTATCTTCACTCAAGTATGCTGAACACAAAAAAATCCAGAGACTGTTTTGTGTTCAAAGGTATCCTGAGGCCTCGCTCAAGGGCACTCACCGTAACCAGATGTGTAATTGGGGCCCCTGCGGCCTCTGCCCCGCCCACTGTAGGACCTGGAGCCTTGCACTGAGGAGAGGGTGCTCTCGTCAGTGGTGTAACCCTTCTCCTTCTCAGGAACCCGAGCAGAGGAAGGCCTGAAGCCCATCCCAATCTGGCGCAGCTGTTCATCAATTTGGAGCCTTTCCAGTCTTAGTTGTTCTACCTCCTACATAAAATGAAACAAAAAACATTGAAAATACTGCTGACAAACATCCCTCACAAAACACCTTTACTCATCCACTCATCTTGGAAACAATCATTCCTGTAGGAGAGTTACCACCACCTGGAAGGTGACTACAAATAATAAAATTCAAGATGAGCTATCTCTGAGTTTTGGAAGAGATCTAAAAACTTTCTCCTTCACCACTATGGAGATAACTTTTCTTTAAGACTACTTAATTACAATTTAACAATTTTTCTCCAGTATAATTTATGGATGAAAAAAGCAAACTGACAGGGGAACACAATTCAAACTCCTTATCTCAGTTAACATGACAAAGCAAAACCAACCTAAACAGATAATTGTTCTAATACCACACTGTGTTGTGTTACTATTAGAAATTCCATCCTACCCCAACAGAGCATTAACCTGAGAACAGCAGAACGCAAACAAAGAGAAAAAACTGAGTTGGCTCCCATATGCCCCTTACACCACTGTTCTTTACAGTCTGATTCTTTCTACCCCAACAGCACTAAGTAACCATGACAAGGTATTTACAGGCCCACAATACCCATGGGAAAAGAGTGGGCTCAAGGCACCAAGCTTTAAACTGTGATCTACTGAGGAACAGCTTAACAACTGCAAATCCCACCAAAGCTCTTGCTCAAAAATTCTGTTACTTCCACACAAATTTCCTCCCCAGGTTCTCCCTCCTGAAATACTCACCTTTAGATATGCGATGTGATATTCCAACAGAACTTGGACATTCCCAATGCTTTCTTTAGTACCAACAAATACAAATGGTACCATTCCCTACAGAAACAAAGCATGGAAGCTTTTTATCAGGAAGAACATTATCATCAAAACAGTTCTTTGTTTTTAAATTACATAAAGAGATCTGTTTTAAATCACAGAAGTGAGCTGAACAAAGCAGTAACTGAGCCTTGGACTGCAAAGACACTAGAAATAGCTCAGGTAGGTGTGACAGTGAGGCCTTCAGACTGTCCAGCTTTCCCAACAATCTGTTCTGGACATGAGGTAACCTGACATCCCATGTTCCTCCATGCAACACATGCTGCATGTGTTTATCACAGCAGGTGTGTAGCAGTATCCACAGTTTACCAAGAAGTGCCCAGTGGTTCATTAAACCCACTTTACAAGACCAAGCACCTTTAAAAGATTTTACCTTTTCTTCTTATCTATTTAAAATATATGGATACTTTTAGCACTATAAATCCCAAATTAGTTATGTAGCCAAAGTACAAAGAGTTAAAAAAAAATACTTCCCACATCTGCAGCAAAAAACCTTCCTTGAATTACTTCATATAAAATCTACTGCAAGATGCCCACTTAAAACTAATGCTCTCTATATCCACAGACTGTGAAATAAAACTGGGTTTGAAAATAAAAACCTAGTCACAGCAGGAAAAAATAAAGTACTTACGTCTTCACGGGGCAGCTTATTTTCATTGTCTCCTTCAATTCTCACCCTGACGACTCCAGACTTGTCTACAATCTCCTGAATCACTTTTCCATTTTTTCCAATAACTTTTCCTTCAGAGGGCAAGAATGGTTAATTTTGCACCAGTGTTGCATAGTATTTTAACATGTTTATTGATATTTTATATATAACCCCCCCGCACCATGTCAGAGAAAACTTCCAAAATTAAACTCTCTATGTGCAGAATGACAGTGACAAAGATCACCACTGCACACAAGCTTCTAACAGAACCAAATCAAGAGTAAAAAGGCACAAAGGTTTTGCATATTCTTATTTTAAATTTATGTATCAAAATTATTTGGACCCCCTGACTCCACATGTGGCCTCATTCAATCTTTCCTGACATTTTAATAGGCTTATACATTTGTTGAAGCCTCTTAAAAAATTTTGCCTTTACAACAGACTTGTGTACAACCAGTGATTTTTCATATTACCTTTAAAATACCTATTTTGAGATCATGCATGGGATCTAAACCAAAAGGTTCTTCAAAACTTGTATGTTTAAATCTCAAAAAAAAAAAAAAAAGAGGTGACCCCTTGGGTCCCTTACTACAAAACTTAAGCTCTCAGACTAAAGTTATGTGAAAACATTTCTTCATCCCAGCTAAATATATGGCACTTAAAAACATTTATGTTTAAATTAGGAGCAAAGGAAGGCAGAATAACTTTAAAAAAGGGTAAAAGCCAGAAGTGTGTGCAGAATACTCTGTAAGAAATGTTCTTTTCATCAAATATCAACATGACACAAAGTAATGTGCAAAATATATTAAAAATCTGTTTTTCTGCCTCAACAGCTCTAACAGCTCAACAAGTTTGGATTTTTATCTTTCTGTATTGGATAAGCACTAAACTTCCTTTATGATGGATGTCCTCATTAAGTGTAGCTAAATACCTGCCTGCTTACCTGGGTGCCCACAGGTGATGTGGGAAGGACATTTGCCTTCATCAGAAACTGGCATTGCAATTGTTTAACAGCAGCATTTCCAGTTAAACACACTGCTGTGACTTATGCCCTGATTCTTATGTGGCATATATTTGCATTAATGAATGCTCTCAAAAAAGCTCCCCAAAACTCAACTTGGAGAACATAAGGTTTAGCAAAATTCCCTGGAATAATTAGATTTACTGAACAAGATTATAGAAAAAAAATTGCTTACATATAAACTAGTGATTAACTTGTTGCATGTTAAAATGAGCTTTAACATTAGGTAGATGAGAAAACCAGTAAGTTGCATCAGATACACAATTTTCACAAGTCCTATTAAAAAAAACAAGCCCAAATTAACAAATGACACCCCCCTGTACCTTAATCTGGTCAAGTTCTAGTACCTTGGAAGTCTAAGTTTTAGGAGTTTGCACATGAATTATTTAAATTATGTTGTTTACAATATGCAGGCTCCAAGCACCAAACCACAGGAGGTTAAAGCTCAGGTTTTAATTTCCCCTCTGGATAATCCAAGCTGTTCAACCAGGTACAACACTTGCAACTTACTGCCTCCATGCCCACACTGCCCACAGGCTGGGCATGGGGAGCAGGGAGCTGCCAGACTTGAGTAACAAGCAGGATAAAGGAAGTAGAACGAGGGAAGAGGAAAAATGTCCCCTGTGAAGGCCAGACTAGGGAAAGATGTTTGTGTCTTGAAGTGGAACAAAATTAACCTCACACCTTTAGGTGGTTTTCAGTACAGAACCTAGCAGACTATGCTACACCTTCATGAAGCTGCAACATGGAAAAATGTCTATTTTGAGACTGAGGCTGAGACCTATGAGCACTGTTGATTTATACAGGAGCTCACCAGCATCCAACCACCACCTCTGACAAACCTCAACCCAGGAGGGAGCAGTAACAGGAGAACTGTCTTATGTCATTCTTGCAACTCAGCTGGAGTATTTCCAGATTAAACTTTGGAACTTAGTTTCAGCACTTTTAAGCAGTCAATTTAGTAAAGTGTATTTTTTCACTACAATCTGAACCTCAAATATTACCATTAAATTAGGTGGTACAAGTCTGTAATTGAGTCAGTTTAAGTGTTAAAATCCTGACAAAGTATTATGCAGCAACAACATATCCAATTTCATAATAATTCTCTGATACATGTAGTTTTAAAAGATTAATCACTTTCTACTTAAATGGAGAAATCCAATGTTCTACTGGCATCTATATCCTCTTTGCAGAGTTATTCTGATTAGGCTCCCTTTCCCCAACTTTTCATGTTTTAGCAGTATTACATACCAACAAGATTTCTGGGAACTTGAATAAAATCCTCCACAAATTCCAAGTAACTTCTGGCCTTTTTTACTGCCTCAGCAGTCTGGAAATGAATTTAAAAAAATGGAATTTATTTGTGAATACAGCATGTTAAAAACAAAACCTTGTAGCAACAGCTGCAAGTCTTCCAAACAATCTTATTTTCAAAAAGAGAAGAATAGAGACAAGATTAATCTAGTTTTAAACTAAATCATAAAGGAATAATTGAGTGAAATGCCCAGAGACAAAATTCAGTAGTAAAGCAAAGCATCAGTAATGAATATTTTTTTTCATGTTATTTCAAGACATTTTGAGATATCAAAACGGATGCCCCATCCCTGGAAGTGTTCGAAGGCCAGGTTTGACAGGGCTTTGAGTAAACACTGCAACTGGTATTACAGCCAGGGCACTCTCTTTCCAGAATGCTGGTTTCTGGCCACAGTTCATCTACAGTGCTCTCCAAGATAGGACAGTGGCTCTGGTTACTGGGGAGAACTCCTGTGAATGCTCTCTTACAGCTTTATTACTAAATGTTGGAAATCAACTGAGTTAATTGGGATGCTGAAACAAGAAACAAGGCTACAAATTAGCAACAGCTTAAGTGTAGAATTAAAGAAGGAATATCAGCATCTAGTCAGCAAAAACAGCTTAAGAGCACAATTTACATTTTACACTAATGCCTCAGCCCTCTCATCTGTCATTTTTAGGCAACACATGAAGTAAGAGTAGCACCAGCTCCTGCACCTTTCAATAAAATCAGGCAAATCCTAGAAGAGGAAAATGTATAAATCTCCACTTCTGGCAGAGGTCAAAATGATAGCAAAAGAAACATGGGCAAATTGGATTTCAAGATAATGAAAGCAGTGATCAAGCACAAGAAACAAGGAAGGCACTGTGAGGAGCAGAGGTTATGCTGCATTCTCAGGGCAACTGCTCAAATGATACAAACTTAACACACATTAGCAATTTTTCATCCTCAATGAATTCTATACAAATAGACTCAATTAAGCAAAGAGTTCTTGCCTCAGGTATGTTTATCAATTCTTTCCCAAATAAAGGTGAAGGAACAGTGAATGCATTTACAGAAGCAGGACAAGAAAATATACAACTTCCAGAGCTGCAGCTCTCCAGTGCACCCTTAAGCCTCTCTACACTTGTCACGAGTACTCAGGATTTTTACATGAGTACAACCTGGGTAACTCATTCACACCCCAACATGAGTGAGCACATAAAGCTGACTCAGACAAGGCACTTTCAATTCCTTGTAGTGAAACATGGATTAAAGACCTCAAAGGATTCCAGTCACTATCAACTACCTTTGTTAACTCTGAATTACAGCCTACACATCCACTGACGCTCTTGTTACTTCACACAGGAGCCCAAACAATCAAGACACCTCCATGCTACCAAAGAGTCTTTAGTAGAAAAGAATAGTGTTTTTCTGAACTCAGCATTGCACCTACCAGTGTTAAGAACTGCACGAGAATTGACTGCAATTCCACTTTGACAGTAATGAAGGCCTAAGAGGAACTTTTCTATTTCTGACACAGCTCCCCCTCTCTGGGAAGCACAAGTTTCCATAAGCAGTCTGAAGTTCACAGGCCTGTGGTCTGTACAGGCACCACAATCAGAAGGGTCTTGAAACCAAAATGGTCTAGATCAGACGGGGATAAAAACATAAGCAGCATGCCATACAATTTAAATTCCCTCTATCCACAGAGATTTCCAATATTTTTTAAAATTTATTTTCATGTTTCTTCCCTCAAAGAGTCTAGCCCTGAGCAACAGTGAACTTTTATTTGTATGCAAAACATCAGCTATGGGAAACCCTCAGAGCACGACTGCTATGTCAACAACACTGGTTCACTACTCCCACACATCTCAGCCTGAAATTGTCTGCCTGTGCATTCAGCCATTAGGGCCTGGCTGGTTGCCCACTGCAGCTGAAAAGAGGCAAAAAGAATACACAAGTGTAGCCAGATGCTGAAACCCTTATCATGTGGAATAGTTAAGCTGCCTGGCATTTTTAGAAGCACTTATCACTTCTAGGAAGGACAAGGCTGGATGTGTCTAAAGGCATTTTTATTTAGGGGGCATCTGGTATTTATAATCATCGCTGTGCACCTCTGTAAGAGGCTGGTGACAGTCATAACCTTTCCATGAGTTCCAGCATCATTCACATGAAAGAGATCAAAACTGGAATATACTGGACATTCCACTGCATTTAAACTTGTCTGATTCTTCCTCAGGAACTAAGATGCAATTTAGCGGCAGTAGGAGATCAAAGAAGGATCTGTTGCCACCCTGATACCCTGGAAGCATTTAAGGTTTCCAAAAAAAAGGACAGAGAATTTCAGAAATACTGGAAAGTACAGAAGTTTGACCTCCTCTCCACAGGATCAATTCATCTGAATATTTGATCACAACCAGGTTCTACTCCTGACATAGATGGAGCAGAATTCAAGACTTCAGATTCCTGAAACAGGAGACAATCACAGATTTCCAGAAGTTTTAACATCCACTCAGTTAGTGGCACCTGTAGAGTTGGTAACATGGGCTAAAAACCCTCAAAATATGTTCTGACAGGGCCCTAGTAACCGTGACACTTTGGTCACTAGCCTTCTGCTTCTTCCATGGATCCTTCTTTTGCCCAAGGACCAACAACATTTCAAGGTAGTTGTGAGATTCAAAAGAGTCACACAAATGGAATTAACTTGGAGCAAATAATTATTTCGCCAAAGCCAGCATTAAATTGCCAAAATATAAGGGCAAGAAGCAATAGATACAGGTTTTAACACACTTGGCTAAACGAGCAGACATCACACAGCAAAGCACACATGAAACAGAGAAAGGAGGAGGAGAACCAATAAGATTATGAGGGAGAGAAGAAACCCAAACAAACCCATGATCAAGTAAAATAGCAAGAAATGATACTTCTCTCAGGTTGAGCCAGGATATACACAGTGCAGTTACAGCATTTGTGCATCAGCAAATAGAGTGACTAGGACAGAACACACCTTATGGAGGTCACCACTGAAACAAAGGCTTGTATTTCAAATATATGGAGTAGAAGTTGCCACTGCATCAACACGCACGAAGACACTCACACAAAAACTCAGGTGTTTTCTGTTCTTAATTCTGAGTACAGCTCTCACCACTCTAAAAGCAGGTACAGAGCGAAATGCTCCAATGCTACA
Source organism: Lanius collurio (assembly GCA_020086605.1). Classification (NCBI taxonomy): domain Eukaryota; kingdom Metazoa; phylum Chordata; class Aves; order Passeriformes; family Laniidae; genus Lanius; species Lanius collurio. Next base: position 18,159,663 of record JACBWW010000019.1, read on the forward strand.
AAGTTCCCCCCTTACCTCTCCATAGATTCTGAAAGTACCGGTATCCTCCTCAAGTTCAATGGTTGTAACTCCTGGAACTTTTCTGGCTTGTTGTATGTTACTGCCATGAGTTCCTATAGCAAGTCCCATTAAATCTTCTCTGACTACAAACTCCTCATGAAATGCTGCAGCAAGCTGCTTTGTGCACTGAAGGGAAAAAAAGGAAGACTCATCCATATGCACTCCCTGTAATGCACTGCTCTGAACTCAGTTTCAAGCAACAAGGGCCACAAGCTGTGGCTTTACCTCCAAGTGTTTTGTAGCTTCCTCGTTTCTCGACATCAGCATGAGTTTGGTGCGAATGCTGCGCAGGTGCATGTCGCTGAGGATGTTCACTCTCTTCACTGTTGCTTCACTGGCAGACTACAGGAGAGAGGGAACCTAAGTTTTGGCTTTGTAAGCAAATACACACTTAAAGGATAAATTTCCAGAAATTACATGAACCTTGTTCTTCCTCAAAACAAAGCACGAGAAATTCAGCATCACCAACTACTTGTTCTCACTCACAATATGTTTTATATTAAAGACTTTGCTGCTGAATTACACAGTAGCCCTTTACCCTTGATGTTGCCCCAATAAATGTTTCCACCACAACATACTTGTCACCGTGTGAATAAGAGAGCTAAGGAAATAAGGACAACACAGTCCTGCAGTGAGGTTCAAGTGGATAATATTAAGTAAATGGAGTTACGAATTAAAACTAAAGCTGAGACAAGCCTATGCAGTAACAACACCACCACAGAAGCATCTAAGTGAACAATTCCTTAATGGCTACACTGAACTGGTGCAGCTCTCCATGTGGAAACCCAGCTGTGGGTCAAACTGCCCAGCATAACACAGCACAAGGGAAAGCCATTGCTCCAGACAGGAGTGAGATGATTTACCTCTGAGCCACCTGCTAAAATCAGTGAAATGGAACTCAGCTGAGAATGCCAAAAGTCATACAAACAATGAGACTCAAAGCTGCTTCTAAACTTACATTGTATGCATTGGAGGCCTTACCCCCAAAGACTAAACACATCTACTTATATTAAATCTCTAACAATTTACATAGCTTGACAAGTTAAACCATCTTTCATACACACACAGTGGTGGCTATATACTTCCTATAAAAAACACACTGGGAAATCATGCAACATTTACACAGAAGCAATTACTTACCAGTATTATTAGTTGAGCAGTTTCAGCATGATAAAAAATTCGACATGCTCCCACAGCTTTCTTAAAATCTTTATGTGCATTTTCATTAGCACACCTAAGGAGACAAAATGATTGTTATTTCAACAAGCTGCATCAAAACTGAACATGTAATAACATAATCAGACCCAAGAACATTTTGGTAGTTTATGGCAAGGACTGTTCAGAAACAGGGAAGTTCCCATTCTCTCTAACATGGTTCCAGAGTTTTTTCCCTGTGGATTCTACAGCACCCTGGTTATCTGGCAAGTCTCAGTAACAGGCCCACTCTGAAGTCAATCAACTGTACAGGCACAAAGTTCCCACCTGAGAACTTGCCTTCTGTCCTTACCCTGAAAGCTCAGCAGGGGTCCCAGGCAGCAGTTTCTAAATGAGCTGCTGCAGCCATAACCACCCTTAAGGTTCTTCATGGACCTGTAAATCAGCCTCTAAAATAGAAGTCAAGTGGATTTTTCTCCCCCTTCCAACAAGTAAAAGCCTTCTTGAAATGTGCAGAGCTACTCACGCATCTCTCAGGTCTTCAGGAACATCCACTGTGCATTTGAAGAAGGTGTTCTTTTTGACAGTTTTGTTCTGATTCACAGGTCGGAGTCGTTCGTAAGTGACAATTTCATTGTAAGTGGCATCACAAGCAGCGTATTCAATAACATAAAACTGTGAAAGAGTTTTTTATAAAAAATATTAACTTCAGCAAGGAACAACAAAGACATAGTAACATTACTGGCATCAGCAAGGAAGCACAAAATGTGAATATATAAACAAACCCCTAAAACTAAGTTGATATAATGATATATTTCTACACAAATGAGCCTGGACATATTTCAGCATCCTTGTGCTCTCTCACTGAAGTCAGAGCACCGTTATCAGCACAGTCTCAGTCCCCCACAACAGCACTCAATCAACTGGACTGATTTTTCTGATGCCCATCTCTCTTTCAAACACTTTCATTAGTTTAGTTCAGCTCAACTTCCAAAACCCAGAGTGTCTACTGGAGCTCTAATTCTAAAAAATATCAAACAAAAAGTAATTACTCACAGAAATATCTACTCTGCACCACTTTAAAACAAACAAGGCAAATCCACTGATTTAATGGGCAAACTACCTGGGAATCATGTAAGATCAATATAAAATCAATATAAAAACTCAATCTTTTTGAGACATACTGCCAAATTTAGGAAGGCAGGAGAAGTAAGATGAATTAAGTTACCAATAATCTACTCCTATATTTCCACCCAACCCATACAAGTTTAAAGAAGCTTGTGTGTTCAGTATCCCTGAAGCTTGGATCTGTGTTAGGGATGCAACCTTCTCCTCCCCTCCCTTCCACCTGTATGCATTTTAGGGGTGCCACAGTTCATTCATTTCTTCCTCCCTCAAAACTGGTATCTGTTTGTCTCAACACAATTTGCTTATGTATCCAGAAAACACAAACCACTCTGCTCATGAAAAATTAGAAATTTTTTAATTTCTAATTAAAAAATTAGAAATTTTTTCTAATTTCAAGTTTACTTCAAGTATCATCCTAATTATATAAAGCTGCCTTGAAATGTATCAATGTATCATTACTACCCCAATTAATAATAATGAACAATAAACACTAAACTACAACTAATTTAAGAGATCTACCACTACATGCTCTAAAAACTTAACTTCTATAGTTAGAGATAATTCTGGATACCAGAACAATCCCAAAGCAACAAATCATTAGACAAATGGGTTGTATGTGAATTTTGTATTAACTCTGAGGAAAAAAATCTAAATATGGAATCATGTTATAGACAGTACAAAGAGCCACTATGAATTGTGAGGCTCTTCACAGGGACAGTTCCTTAAAATAACTGATTTTACAAGCCTACACTGGCCACTGAGGGTGAAAAAACATTTTTTCCTGTAAAAACTAGAAAATTAGGAATTGGATAAAACTGAAATTAAAATCAGAATAAAAAATTTTACTTTTATGACTTTTCCCAAAAATTAGCGGCACAGCAAGATAATGCATAGCAAAATTTCAAATTTCTGTGACATTTTACAAAAGCATATTAGCCACAAATGACAACCTACCATTTAAATCAGTCTGTCTCCTTTTATCTTCTCAACAAGGTGTTTATTTGCAAGGGTCAAAACACAGAACCTTCCCTTGGTAGGTGCTTACTATCACCTTGTCCTTACAGAGCTCAACAGAAGTCGGTATTTGTTGAGTTTTTACACAATATTAGAAACTGGGTAATTATTTTTGCTCAGTACTGTTTCCTTTAGTTTTAGGAATCTGATACAGCAGAAGCATCAAAACACAGGACTCTTCCCACAATGAGTTCAATTCTCTTGCTGTCTTTTCACAAAATAAAGCTTTAATGAGTCCAGGTCAAACACTGCCACAGCTCTATACACTCAAGTGTCTGAATCTGCAATTTACTTGGCAGCTGCAAACAATTTATTTACAGTAAAATAAAAACTTGACACATGCAAAAGCAAAACAAGCAGTGCCCTTCCACTACACTCAGTAAAAACACATACACAAAAACCAACCCACAGCCACACCCAGCAATAGCTGGCAGGCTTAATTTACGGACTATAAACAGGTTTTAACAGCAGGTGCTGTACTTCATTTTCAGCACCAAATTCAATCCACGAAGCAAGTTTGTTAGAAGTCCTGTCCTTGTGCATGCTTTCAGTCCTTCAAGCAATTCAAGTGCTCATAATGGAAGTCACTTGCTCAGCTCTAAGGGCATGACCCTCTGCTGTGCAATGCAGCAAAGGTCATTCCAAAGTGGTCTCAACTTAAAATTCTCTTTTCTAATGTGTCTGTAGTACTTTATTCATAGTTTTTTCATGACAAAGAACATCTATTTACTGCATTCAACATGAAAGCATGAAATCATTAAGTTTTGAAGTGATGTACCTCTCCTTTCATCATTCGAACTTTTGCCAGCCACCAGCCACAAGGTTCTTGGTCATTTGCCCTAGAATAAACCTGAAAATGAAAGTAGTCAGAACCACTGAAAGCACATACAAATATAATTCACTTACCTGCATGTATAATGAAGAAAGAACTACACAACTTTTCTAATTTTCATTAAAATGGAACAGTATTCCCACGCACTGTGCACAGATTTCCTTTGTGTAAATTACTGACAATTGAATGGAAATTTTTACAGGAAGATAAAACCTTGGCTAAACGCTTCTTTGGGGGCAATTCCTCAGTAAATTCAAACATTGTCTTCATACTGGAAGTCCACACATAGAACTAACTCCACAATTCAGATTTTTGCTTTGTCCTTGGCTTTCTTGATAAACCAAGGACTAGTGAAATGAACCAAGTCACCACATGACTACATATTCCTTATTAAAAAATGCTACCAAGATAATGCATGATCAGATAAAGAACAGAGGACCCTCTGAAACACAATGTTCTCATCTTTAAGTTTCATTTGCTCCTCATGCACTTCTGACAGACCAAAGTCATTTGCATGCAGACTAAATGAGTTTTGCAATAGCAAGGAGATAGAAAATAAGCTTTTATATATTACCTCTAACAAAGGCAATGTATTTCAAATAAAGGAATAGAAAAACCCAGCACCTATAATACATTTTTTCTTAGATTAGTTGCCCAAAACTATGAAGTATCCTCAGGAAAGGAAACTCATTACTTTGATTTTAGGGACAAGTACAGAAAAAAAATTCAGAAGTTAAACTACATCACTAATGATACTACAATGAGCAGGGAGCAAAACATGCATATTTTGATTTCTAGATTTAGTATATCATTCCTATTAACACTCTCTCTCTGTAGACCACTGTAATTCACACAATTTCCTTCCAGACTGTACCAGACATTTCATCTGGCTTAAAACTTGTTATTGGAGCAGCTTTATTAGATCTTCATATCAAAGATTTCCAACACTTTACATTCCAGGTCAAAAAAGAAAACTGCCTAGATTTTGTGTCAGAATTCAAACCTTCTCAGCTATTTTGAGTTTTAGATTTTGAAAAACGTCCACTGGTAGTTTTGTGGAAAAACTGAAATGTCACAGCTTCATTGTAATTCTAACAAACCCATGTGTAGACAAATGCTCATTTTAAACCTTCAGCTTGGTAATGCCCTTACAACCCTGACCACTGCCTTGAGTGGACAGTTACAGACCAGGACAGCTCATGAGCACTCACTCACCTCCACCTCATCTCCTTCACCGATTTCTTTCTTGATATCAGGGGGTGGTGGTAATCTGACTTCATTGAAGGGCACCTGGCGCTCTGGTTGCCAACTGGAAATTGAAAAAGCATTACATGTTAATTCTCAAACTTTTCTATTGTTTTCTTAGTTTTAATTTTGGAATTCTGAGTTTCACTAAAATTCATTCTTTCCATATAATCAGGTCTGTTTCCTTATTGCTAGAAAGCAAACCTTAAATCCAAAGGAACAAAATAATCACGTCAAGACAAAATTCTCTGGGAAGATATTTAATGACAAAATTTCAATATTAACTGAAAAATTTAGCTAATGGCTTTCATAAAACCCCTGTGAAAGATATTATATGATGTACTTAATGCTCCTACTGCTCAAGTCATAGAGCCCTTATACAGATATACAGCTTTGCAGTCCACTATGGGGTTCATCCATTTCTCCTCCTCGTATTTAACATTTTAATTGCTTACCACCAAAGTTTTATGTATTCCAGGAAAATCTGACTCCAATAGTTAACAAAACTTTTGACCTGCAAACTTGCTGATGGTTCTCCAGTAACATATCTTTCTATCCGCCTATCAATACCAATTATTTCTAGGCACACAAAATAAAAGCTTATTTTGTTGTACAGCAAGACTATTTATTTTACTGTAGTTAGCTCTACAAAAGTATTTTACTTGTAGAAGTGTATGTTTTCAGTGCATTTTATGAAGACTACTGGAGCAATTAAATCCACTGTGCTCTCCTGAAATTCCTTTTCCTTCTAGTCTGTGAATGTCATAGAACGCCATCAGCTGTTCCTCACTCTTAGACAGAAATCCAACTAAAGACTCTACACAGGTTGACATAAAACCAGGGGGAAAAAAGCTCCCTTCAAAAAAACCCTACTAATTTAGAGTATCTGAGGGACTTTTAATGGCATCTGTCAAAGCACTGCAATGTCAATCACTTCTGCCCATCTGATGCACATTAGACATCAACAGAATCAGAACCAAGCAGCTGGTAACAGTAAGGATTACTTCAAGTCATTTGCTTTGCTTACTTTTACCAACCTGCAGACAGAGCAGCCTAAATTAGTGGAACAAGTCTGAGCACAAGGAGCAAAGGGCACTTCTGCAACTTTCTAGATAAGAAGATGGACACATTTACACATCAGCTCTGAAAAGACAGCTTACACTCAAGTACCTCACTTAATAAAGATGTTACGTATCATATAGTTTTAATCTAGATATTTCAATAAAATTTTTCTTTCAATTATCATTTGAAAAACAACAAAAATGCATCATGAGGTTTTTTACTGAGGTGCTGGAACACATTCAGAGAAGGGCAAGGGTGAAGGGTCTGGGCCATAGATCTGATGAGGAGCAGCTGAGGGAGCTGAGGGGCTCAGCCTGGAGAAAAGGAGGCTCAGAGGGACCTGAAAAGAAATGGTGTCAAGTTGTGCCAGGGAGATTTAGATGGATAGTAGGAAAAATTTCTTCACTAAAAGGGTGATCAGACATTGGAATGGGCTACCCAAGGAGGTGGTAGAATCTCCATCCCCAGAGGTGTGCAAAGGCACATGGATGTGGCACTTGGCCATAGAGTTTAGTGGTGAGTATCTGGTGCAGGGCTAACAGATGGACTTGATCTGAGAGGATCAAGCATAAGCCTTTCCAATCTTAAGGATTCTCTGACATGGATAGCTTTTGTTGAGGCTGGAAGGTATTTTGGCCACAAAATGTTAATCAAAACACATTCTATTTCTGAGAAATGGTGAAGGAGGCTGGCAAAAACATTCAGTTGCAATTTAACTGCCTTTGTTGCAAATATAACAGTTACTAATCTCATAGTTTGGGTTCTTCTTTCCCCTCCTTGCCAGTGGAGGAAGGGCACAGTAGAAGAGGGCACAGAAGGCTCAGTTCTCAGAATATGAGTCCAAGTTTTGGTAGCAGTCCAGAACTGGAGCATCTCACTGGTGAAATGCAAAACAAGATGTTTTAAGAAATTACTTGTGATGGGCTACAAACTACCTACTAAGACAATCTGACAGATCTGATGCTTGAACTACAGGGTATAAATCACAAAAAAGAGAGGTTCTTGCTTCTTACAACACAGAAGCCTACCCTTCAATACAGCTGCTTCAAACTCCAATGAGTCTCTATGAAACTGCACCTCAAGATCCAATTTTCCATGTAACAGTAATAAAAGTTTCCAGTTCCTGAAGCTTCTGCATTCATTCCTTTGCATCCTTACCCTCAGAAAATGTCTCTTTAAAGAATTAAGGCTACCTGCCCAGAGACTACATGTTGCTATGGCCACAAAATCATCATTAGCAGTCTGTGCTGGTACACTTAACTTTGGGAACCTTGCAACAGCTGTAGATAAAGATTGGCTCACAGCAGAAAATGCAAAGTGACAGTTTAGACTGCCTATTGTGGGTTAGATGTGTGTATTTGTTAGTGATAATCACTATCACAACACTGATGCTCTCAGCACAGGTCACTCTTGCCAACTTTGGTTCCACTAAAGCCCTTATGAATTTAACTCCGTAAAAAGCCTAAGAATTGATCAGATTTACGTCACAGAATAAATGGCTGTGTACACTCTTCCTGATCAGATCTATTTTTAGTCAACAGAACACTCCACATATGCTGCAGCCCATCCTTTTTGAAACATGGCTGCTGCTGCCAGACCTTCTGTAAAACACATGGATGACAGCGATACTAAATACTAGAAATGTGTTTGCCAACAATTCTGCTGCTGCTGCAAACCCCTGGCACTTCTCTAGCTTACTTGGTTTCTGACATGAAAGTATATACTTTGAATGCAAAGAGAATTACTCTTCTTTAGAAAGTAATATGGATGCTGAAGATGAAACTGAAGACTTGTAACATCTCAGACCACAGATGAGATGAAGGGTTCAATTTTTTTTGTTTGTTGGGTTTTGGGGTGAGGGTATGAAAACCTAGGAGACAGATACAGCTTCCATAACCACCTCAGTGTTAGTATAAATTATGGCTGCCACCTCATCTTCTAACTGCTTTCATAAAACAAGGACTAGAAAACATAGGCTAGAAAGAAACAAACACAGGGTTTAGCAGGGTAACCCCCAGGATTACTTATGTCCTCCCCCAAGGATTTGTTTTTACACTCATGTATATTTGTATACACACATACACACCTGGGATTATGTCATCAGGATTATAAATACTGTTTACAAAGATACATTTGCACACTCCCTAGTATTACCTTTATTACCCAGAAATCTTTCTTGAAGAAAGGCTCAAAACTGATGTACAAGTTAGAGCTGGCAAAGGTTACTAACAATTTTCACATCAAAAGCAGACACATTTTATAGGATCTCCACCTAGTAACTGGAAGGGAAATGGGAAAGAGGATGTATCTCACGGAGTATTTGGAATTAGCACTGGAATCTCCCAGGTAATCCACAGAACTATCAGTCAGAATGCTGAACAACAGGTACTCATTTGTACTTTACTATCCCATGGATTATCCTTGGCTTGCCACTACAAGTTCCTAGCAGCACTGCTGTGTTTATAAATTAAATTAAATGGGCCTCATAGATAATTCTTTTTCAAAATTTGCTAAGAGATCTGCATTCTTTTCCACTCAAAAACAATAGGTCTTTTGACTGGATTTTTATATGTATTTATCTTCCTAATAGTTAAAAGAAATCATCATCAGGATATTTTTATTTTTCTCTGGTTGAGAATAGTCATCAGCATTCCAGAGAGTAGACACAGAATGGCTCATTTAAGTACTTTGGTACTTTCCACCTTTTTCTGCTTTTGTGTAAGAGTATCAAGCCTGTGCCACTGACTCCTGTGTTAATTAAATTTGGCTGCCACATCCATGGGCATCACTAAAGATACCAAAGAATGTACAGGACTGATGTACAGGACTGTGTAACTGAGGAGCTGAATCCTGATACAGATCCAAGAAGGCAGTTCATGGAAGCTGAACAAAATAGTGAGCCTGTACTTCTAGAACTAAATCTAATGAAACCTGCTTCCTCTTAAAGGCAAAACAATTGAACAAAAATACATCAGCAGACGTACAAAACTGAAACAACCGAACACTCAAATGATTATTTTAAAAATAAAATACTTACTTGTTTTCAAATACAACTGTGAGGGAGTCCTCATGAACATCTTTGATAAATCCCTAAAACAAAAAACATTTTTGTTACAAGAATGCATGTGAAATCAAAAAGGCAGCAATTTCAACACATCCTGAACCTGACCACCACTAACACTGAGGTTCCAATTTAGGAAAGCTCCAAGACACACTCCCACTCTTTGCACGAGGTTGCTGATATTCTTAGCTGCCTATTCCAAGACGTGCAGAGCACAGGGATTGCTCCCAACGACTGCTGAAATCTGACCAGCACATTTACAACTGAACTCCCTATCCAGAGTTTCTTACTTTACCCACAGGTGTGCACAGGTGTTTTACAGGAACAAAACAAGAGAGGTCCAGGCAAGAGCAGTTATTCAAATAGCTGTGCACAGCACTGTTTGCTTCACTGCTGTTCTTCCCAACATAAACTGAATCCTAAACAACTGTCCCTCTGAGCAGTACAGCAGCCAGTTTGAATCACATTTGGCAGTGGAGGCTGCCACACAGCTAGTTATGGTATCATCTTTCAGGTACTAAACTGGGAACTGCATGAGGCCAAATGCCTGTAGGACCTCCCAGGAAAACAAAAAGAATACAGTATTTCATGGATTTTTTCTGCTTATATGTAGGGGGCATTAATTGTGCCAAAAACCTAAAGACGAAGATCAACCTCATAGAGTTAAACCCACATATCCATGCAGAAATTAAGCTGCTACATTTCTCTATTATGAAAGGTAGGCATGCTGAAAAAAACAATAATTAGAAAAAAAAAGATAAAAAGTACATTACTCCTGCCTTTGCTCCAGCCTGGTATTTCCCAAGCAGAGGTGGTCAAGGAGGACCCTGCAGTTTTAAAGGAGTAAGAAAGCTGCATAGCTATGTTAAGACAAGTTCCAGGAAATCTGCTGAATGGATTATATCCCCTTAAGAAACTGCCAACTCAGGAGGACGAAGAACATTTCAGCTGTGCACGGAGCAATCAGCCCACTGAGGTATTATGTGTCAGCTCAGGGAAAGATAAATTTTGACACAGTAGATCCCTCCATGTAATGACAGACAGTAAAGGAGCCCACACTGACAGCTGGCTGCAAAGGGCCTATAAAAACAAATCTCCTTTTACCTGAGCTCATGCTCGGCCAATGCTCTGAAAGCATTTGCTCAAAACCTGCTTTTCTGCTCCCTGAGCTTCCCTCAAACCCATCTGTCAGCAACACAAAAGACTGGTTCTAGCAGAAAGCACACCAGTAACCCTCAACAAAGCAGGTCACCAGAAATCATCTTGTTGAACCACCTAGTGTACTCCTAATAAAATAAACCCTTCTCAAAGGCCATCCTGCCACTGCAACGGAAGGCAGGCAAATCTTCTTCTTTGAAAGGTAAGCAAGTGAAAAAGTTGACAGTAAAATACACCCAGAATCAGGGACTTTCAGTTTCAAGGAAGTTGGATGGGAGTATAAAGTTATGTCTGTTTAAAGATGTAAAGAGCATAAAAAATTTTACTGCCTAAAGCATGTGTAAGCCAGCAACACAGATAAAGCAGAACTTCTCCCAAATTTACACTACCAAGAGTTCCCTTCAAACATGCCCCATCATGGGGACAAATTAACACAGCATACAGCACACAAAACAAGAGTTACCCTGCTACAATTCATCCAAACTCTATACAGGGACAAAACACTGAAGTCACGGCACTGGGAACCAACTTCACGCAGTCTAACATTCTGCTACATGACAACTTATCAACAGACAGCAGCATTTACAGGGAGAGATTAACTCCCTACCAGAGACAGCCATTTATCTGCATTCCAAGAGTCTGTGATTCAGTACTAGTCTCTGTCTCATTATGCTGCTTTACTTATTTCACAGCCAGACCTGGTCTTCTATTACTGTTATGTTCTCACAGTCCTCAACGTGTTTATAAGGTCAGCCTATAGTGGCTAAAAATTAATTCTGCAGAACTGAATTCAGTTCTTCCCTTTGCTAAAAAGCACAACTTCAGAATCAAAAGGTACCATAAAATATCTGATTAACATTCAGAACTTAATGCCCAGCAGAGTTTACAAAGTCATGAATCCACTGATGGCAGCTGTCTTTAATAAGACAAAAGAAGTGAAGAAAAGGAATCCAACTGCATTGACTTTTGGGGATTTAAGGCAATTAGCCCATTTGTGTAAGTTACAAACAGGTTTAATAGCTACAACCAATTTTCTACCTAGGGTCCCACTGAAGAATGCCAAAGATGAAGTGGAACACTAATGCAGAGATGTGGCTCTCAGCAGCCCAACAGCTGACACTGCACAAACATCAGCTGCATAAACAGAAACATGGGACAAATTTTATTAAAATCTAAAGTACAAATTCCAGTAAAGAGTCTGTACATTTTATAACACCATGTGGGTTTCAGGAACTCCTTCACAGAAGGAAGTCTTTCAGTTCAAAGTGTGCACACTGCTCTTCCCTCCCACAGGAGAACGTAATGCAGACACTGCTGGCAGACACGTAGACAGCAACTGCCTTGGAATTACCTGCACAGCTTTTTCACTTGGCATTCCCAAACTCTTTCACTCTCTAGTATAATCAAGCATAACATCTATCATGCATGCACTTCAGGTCACAATTGCACATACGTAAAGTATGAAATAAAATTGTATAATTATTACTTAATTTTATTGTTGTGAGGTACAAAAAGTCTGACCAGAGCCGAACTGCACAATTACTTCCTACTATTATCAATTTCTCTACAGCTGTGGGGATGAGATCACATTTACAGCAACTGAAGCACAGCAGTCTATGAGGTATTATGGACTGTATGGTCCATTTGTAATAGAATCAGAAATAATGAGAATTCAATATGACTTTCAAATAGTTTTCTAAGAAATTATTGATTATCAAGAAGGATGTCAAAAGTATTACTAGAACATTTTCTGAAAGCAAAACTTCCTGTGTATGACTTTCTTACCTTCGACCCTGACTACACACATTATCAGCTATCACAACTTCCAGATAAAACCAGAAAGAGATTTCATGCATATCAGGATGAGATTTAGTGAAGTTTTTAAAGACGTTGTCATAGAACCTACGATTATTGAATTAAAAAAAAAAAAGTTTTACGAAAAAACCTGCAACAATAAAATTATTTACTAATACAAAACAGATGTTTTACATGAAAAGTCATAGTAAATCCTATAAATTCACAAGGATTTCTCCAAAAGAGGTGCGATGAACATAAAACAGAAAAGTAAATAACCTGGGTTTCAATCAGAGAGTTTTGAAGTTCTTTATTCTTGAGGTAACCTATATAAATAGATTTGCACTAGTCATGCCTGATATTGTATCAAAAACATTCTCTACGAAATTAAGTAATGATGTATCACCTTAACTTTCACTCTAATCAACAAGGTCCTCCATTACTGAGAGTTAATTTAGCAGGGCTGCCTAAGACAGATAATGCCAGTATCTGAGTTTTAAGAGTACTATGTTCCTAACGGATCATTCCGTGGACCTCCAGTGACGAGGCAGAGCCAACAGGAGACCTCCAAACCCATCAATAAACACAGCAACAAAAAGAGTGAGGATCTGTAGTATCAGCAAGTAAGCTTACACGTAACCTTTGTGTGTCTTTTTACCACACACAAATCTGTGGAGGGCAAGAGGGGAAGAAAAATTGACATGACTTCATCTTGCCCGACCTCTGATTTGGCCTGTCCAGATATTAGTGTCACTCACTCCGTTTGTGCTGTGAGCTGGATCTCTGGCAGTCCGGGCATGCCCTGGCTGGAGCAGCCCAGCTCAGGAGGACAAGGGACTGTACTGTACTACAGGCTATTAATGTCCTGCTGCCTCCACAGGCTCTTGGGTTCAGACCTGTCTCTGCCACTCACTTGGCAAGAGCCGGGCTCCCCACACCAGCACCTGCAGAGGGAGCGGATGGGAGACCCAGCGGCTCTTGCCCAGGGCTGGACAGGGTGTGCAGGGTGAACAAGGGGGCAGGAAGCTCTCAACCAATCATTCACACCAAAATCACTGCAGCTGAGACCTCCTCATTTCATAACAGACACCCACACACACTCTTTCCCTTTTACCTGGGTTTTGCTCATGGATTTAGGATTAGGATCTGCTGATAACATAAACGGATCAAGATTTACTGAAGTGCCCTCACAGTGAACTGTATGTCTGTGTGTGTATATGCACACACAACTTTTTTTTTTTTTTTTTTTAAATCCAGCTCCAGGTGAAGTCTCAGAATCTGTAAAACAGGCAGACACCATCCAAGTTCCCTCTGCATCCTGCTTTCTGTAAGTTTATCTGACCCCCAAGTAGGGTGATCTAATCTAAAAATGAGGTCCTGTTAGTTTAGCTGCAAACTTTCTTCCTAGGGATGCATACCTGCACAGTAAAACTGTATTAATATCACCTTACCCACTGCTGAGCCAACTTCAAACAGCAAACACTTCAGCATCTGGTACCATGGACTGTTTCTGAACCAGTGACATAAAGGTCAAGCAGTCTATATCCAATTACCAAGCCTTTCACTCCTTTTCAGATGCAAGAACCCTTAGTGTTTCTAACTAACACTGAAATACAACTGTTTCATGTAACAAACACATGAAATAATTATTACTGAGGGATGATCATGCTGAGCCCCCCAAAGGAAAAAAAAAGAAACTAAAGCAAACAAAGGAAACTAGTAAATAATCTAAACACTGGACAAGAAAGACTGAACTTGGTATTATTTTCATTACAAGTGATTAGCTGCACCTATATAAAGAACTAATAAAAGCAAGCAACTGTGGCTTACTGCAAAATACAAACATTACAATCAAGTATCAGGAAATAAAAATATCCTGAACTATCACATCAGTTTTAGCAACTACAGTTTTATTTATGACATTACTTTTTATTTCCATCCACAATCAAAATTACCACATGTAAATTCAAGGATACATCTGACAGTTGTGCAAGAGACTGAGCACTGAATCCCCTGGTTTGGGCTTACTCATGGAATTCTGTGACTCATTACTTACACTGCTTCATATGCATCCTTCAAAAGGGCTAAACTTCTGAAGACACCCTCCACTGATCATGTACCTCAGCAATCAATAACCATCCCCTCTGGAATCTCCCTTCTATCAGCCTGAAAGGCTCAAGCAAACAGCTCATCAACAGCAACAATGGCTACAGCTACTTCCTGAGAGACTCCACACAACTTTCAACTCATCGGGAACAACTCTCAAATGTCTAAAATTTCCCACCCATATAGATGTAGGGCCAGATGTAATAAAAAATGCTGACAATTACAACACAGTTGAGATCTTTAAAGAAAAGAACAAAGGTCATTCCAGTTAGTTTTCTGGTGTAGTAATTGGGTACGAAAAGTGTGTAAGATACATGACTAATGACAACTTCCTATTTTAATAGCCATCAAGCTAAAAACCACTCAGAGTAACTCAAGTCATTTGCAAAGCCACTAATTAAAAACTGTAAGAAAAATTAAGAAAAAAAATATATTTTTATTGATGCATAAACTTTCTCTCCCACAGAGCTGCTCATCAAGCTCTGGCTCTACATGTGGAGAAATGGGGTGTGCTACTCATTCATCATTTTCTCCCCTTAGCAATATTCGGGCTTGTGTCTGCCAATGCCAACTCCTGCTACCAGCACTTTGCTGAGTCCTGTTACCAGAACAACTGCACCTCTTGAAAGAGAAACAGGCCAACAAGGAAGCACTTCAGAATCTGTAAATTAAGGTGGAGTTCTATTTTAATTTATGGTTTGTTTTTTCCCCTTGCATAATCTAAACAGCTACTACTGTAGAACTTAAAGAACACAAGGGCCTGCAGCACACCAGAGCCCATTTTCCAGCACAGCTAAATCCCTACAAGGAAGAACACAATGGATCTTCCAGAGTTACTCAGATGCCACTGAAAGACTCAGTCAGAGGAATTGATCTGATGTTCAATTTATGTACCTTGTTCTTACTGTAAAGTCCAACCTATTTCAGGGAAGCTGACATGGGAAATCATGAATAATGTGAATCACCAGGGCTCTTAATTTGCATACAAGTGTGCAACATAAAGGCTGATACAGACACTGAGTAAAACAGAAATTTTTGTCTTGTTCTTCCAAGACCCTCCACAACTGGCAGGTCCAGAGGTAATGGCACAAATGGGAACGTGGGAATTTCTACATGAATGTCAGGAAAGTCCTTTTTTTTTTCCACTGTGAGAGTGACTGAGCAGAAGCAGGTTGTTTGGGAGGTTGTAGAGTCTCCATTCACAGAGATACTCAAAAGCCATCTGGACATGGGCAACTGGCTTTAGGTGGCCCCACCTGAGCAAGAGGTGTGGACCAGGTGAACTCCCACAGCCTTTGCCAGCCTCAGCCATCAGTGATTCTGTGAATTACTTCATCATCTTAATGACACAGTGAAGCAGCATCCTGAAAACACTGCAGGCAGGCCAAGACAAAGCTGGGAATATTCAGCTTTCACTCTCTTCAACACATTCCGAAGCCAAAGAAATCCAGGTATTTTTGACCATTCCATACATAAAGAAAGTCTACTCTAATGTCCCAAAGACAAAAACTTTCCTGCCATCTAGTCCTCACCTAGAAAGCACTTTTCTACTCTCAGGAAGCTCTCACAGTACCTTTAATATATGCAAACCCTTAACCAGTGGTCTTCAACAACGCTGTCTGCTGTCTCCTGTCCCACAGCACAAACCTCCCCATTTTTCAGAAGCCCACAACCATTTCAAGCCCCACCAGTGCCATCTGTTCTCCAAAGGGAATGGGTACTCTATACTGTGATATACACAAAGTCTTCTGAGCTGCAGGAAGTGGCTAAACACTGGCTCTGCTGTGTAATGGTTGAGAATCTGGAATAAAATACACAGTAAATGCTGTCCTGTTCTCCAGATTACATTACTTCTTTAAAGCAAATTAAAAAAAAAAAAAGGAAATCACAAATTAGTTTGGTGATTTAGAAATATAAGTTTAAAATTGGATCATAACATACTTTCTCTTACTTTTTTTAAATTACCTTAGCATCTACTATAACCATCCATTGATACATAAAAACTCAAAATGCTTTTCATGATGCATGAATTTTAATAAAGAATATTAATTTTCCATACTAATTTATTGCAATCATAGTGTATACATATTATGTATGTTCTTCCCACACAATTATGAAGAACTCCCTGTAAAAAACTGAAGAGCAATTATTAGAGGAACTAAAGAAACTCTAAAGAGTACCATCTACCATGGTCATACCTCTACTAAAAACCCACTGCAATGCTCCAATAGATTTAACCACTACATTTGTTCTACTGCAAGTAAGTTGCAGATCACAGATATAACTCATTAAAAGAAAATCTCTCATGTAATTGCTTACATAGTTATTTTGGTTTTTATCTCTGATGGCATAGCAGGTTCCTTCTGATCTCATTCACCTGGGGTTATGTTGTGCAAATTAATCAGACTGTTCTAATGGCAAACCTCAAATCTCATCCCATCTTACAAATTCTGCTTTTTCTCTTCAGAAAACTTTTGCCATCTTCCATAGAAGCCACATAGATTAGAAAAGATGAGCCTCTTGTCATTATCTTGCAATGATCAATGTGCCCAGTGCCCAAAATAGGACACTTCCTAAAAAGAGTCTGACACACCTCTTTGCTTTAGGTCACTTTAAACAGCAAGTGACCTAGGGGTGTTACCTAGTTCCAAAATAAATGCAAAACCTCTGCCTTCCTCAAGAAAAAGACTCACAAAATGGAGTCACTGACATGGACATTTCACTGCATTTAACTCACAAGAATAATCTTTTAAAATTGTTTGTTTAAATGATTTGGTTTGGGAAGCTTTATTTGATGGGAGTTGTGTGTTTTTTCCCCCTCCACATTAAGAGTGGATTACTCTGAGTTGGGGCTTTGATTACTGTGCATCCAGCCTTTCTAACCTGCCTTCATCCACCATGAAGATGCCATCACTGGACTTAATCCCGACTTTATTGATCTCAATGCCATTATGTCATTTTTAATTAAAACTTCTGCTTTTTTAAGTCACTGTTCATAGGACTAAAATACATAATGGTGCTAATCCAAGTCTGATAATTCTCACTGACTTAGGAGAGATGTCATTCTTGAAGATTTTAAATCAGGTTTATTGTAGCAAATTCTGTATACACACAGACTTCAGTCCAAAAATTCAGCACACCTCATACTCCCATGCGTGTGAAATTACTCTTAAGCACAAGAACAACTGATCCATCATTTGGAAAGTTGTCCAAGACCACAAGGTATAAAATGGAAAGCTAAGAAGTGTTTCCAAAATCTGGGCTTCTTAATGGTCAGGGGGGAACAATCAATTCTATTTAGGAGCATCCTGTTCTAGATGCAAATGATTCTGATGTGGGTTTCTGCATGATACTTCAAGTTCAACAAAAAATGTATCCAATATATAAAATTTATTATCTACTAATTTTGGTAAAAATTTCAGAGAGTTTCCTACCAAGTGGATGCAGTTTATCCCACTGCATTCTTTCCTCCTAAGAATATCTCCCATTTGTCTTGATCAGTTGAAAGAACTAACTCCTGAAGTCAGCTGGTTACAATCCCTTACACCCAACTGCCTCCACATACTGTACAATCACCACATGATTCCCAAGCCAAATCCACAGCTGCACACAGGAAATTCAGAAGGGGGGAGAGAGAATTAAAAGGGACACCCCCACACCAAGTGCAGTATTGCCTGTGCAATACCACACGGTGCATGTGGTTAGGCACAATAGCTAAAGAGAGTCCCGAGATTAAATCCTCCCAGAACACAGCCACGCTGCGTGCTCACAATACTGGCTGGAATCAGCCCTTCTGGAAAGGAAGACACGAGTCTACTGCCATAAAAAGAGCTGGGATTCTTAAACATCTGAAGCCAGGCTTAGGGGAAAATGACTGACAGCCAACAGCTGAGAGTATTCTGCATTGATCCTGAACCATCCTGACATTCCAGGGAGGGTGATGGTGAAAGAAGATTTCTGAAGGCATAAATAAACCCGAAATCTTAAAATAAATTATTTAAAATATTTTAAAATCATTATTATCGCCCCGGTTCACCCCATACCACCCAAAATGCCTCTGCATCTTCCAACACCAACCCCCCCACACGCCCACCCACCCTTCCCAACAAGAAGGCTCAAGGAATCCCCGCGCAGAGCATCTGCTCCCGCCGGCCCCGCCAGGGCTCTGCCTTCCCCACACACGAACCTCCCCTGCGCGCAGCCCTCACCAGCCTCGTCACCGCCGCCCCCCCGCCGCCGCCGCCCCGCTCCATCTCCGCCGCCCCCGGCCCC
>JACBWW010000019.1:18178931-18263873 GCA_020086605.1 Lanius collurio
CAGCGGCCAGCTCGGCTTTGTCCCTCACGCAGCGCCGGCCCCGGGGCGGCCGCCCTGCCCCGCCCTGCTCACACCCCGCCGGGGCTGCCCTGCCTGCCTGCCTTCCCCGTGTGCTGCTGCCGAGAGAAACAATAAAAGATGTAAAATGCATGTGCTGTGCTGGGCCTCACAAGCTCACTGTGCTGTGAGCTGGGTGCTCACATAAGCTTAGTCATGCAGAGCCTGATGAACGGCCTGTACCTGTGCCAAATGCATGTGTTCTTGCAATAGTTTTAAATATAGAACCGTAGAACCATCGGGGTTGGAGAGACCTTTAAGATAATGAAGTTCAATCATCAACCCAGCACTACCACTGTAACCCCTAAACCACATCACTCAGCGCCAGATGCAAATGCCTCTTAAACACCTCCAGGGATGGCGACCACCTCCTCCTTGGGCCACCTATTCCAATGTCTGACCACCCTAACCGTGCCATTTTTTTCCTGATATCTAACCTGAATCTCTCATCTCAGCCTAAGGCCATTGCAATAGCAATACTTTCAAATGCCCTTTCCCGTTGGGCATCAGCCCCAAATGACCAGGAGGACATGATGATATTTTACCCATCAGATGTTGTCATTTTTAGTTTCTTCAGGTTAATCTTGCTTTTGTGCCAGTTGTTGTATGTCTGTCAAAGGGGTGAGGATTTTGGATAATAAAGGCCAAAAAGTGTTGAGAAATCTGCCTACTGGGTAAGGAGGTGCAAATGGTGAAGGAATGTGTGGCACTGGCATTTGGGGACATGGTTTAGTCGTGAACAGGGCAGTGCTGAGTTGTTGGTTGGACCTGATGATCTTGGAGGTCTTTTTCAACCTCAGTGTTTCTATGATTCCATGATTCTGATGTGCCATAACTAAAGGAAAGATACAGGTTCAACAACATGAGCATTTTTTTCCATGCTGCATGCAGGAATATTCTTATTCTTGCATAATATTTATTCCCCATAAATTTTGGAGGGTACCTTTTATTCTAAATTTTGTTTTAATCTTTTTAATTTACCCACAATTTATTCTGTCCATGGTGCCTAGGCCACACATGGGCAAGAAAGCCCTTCTTGAAATAAGGTGCCTCTTTTCCTGTTGGCAGAGGCCACTCAGGATTTTCCAGGATAAAGTAAGGAACCAGGCAATGTGACGCAAACAACTGTGCTACAAAAATTCTATGCCAAAAGTTTTCATTACTCCAAGATTGAATAGACAGGTTTGTTTATTTGGCTACCAAGACACAGAGTCTTAATGTCAACTGCTAAAAAACGGTGTCTAGGGTTAAAAAAAAAAACAAAACACCACCCAGAAATAAACTATGCATGAGCTGCTGTCCTTAGGAGTAAAAACAGGACACGGATAAAAAAAAAAAATTACCCCAGAACTATGTGAGGTGCCTGAGTGTCCACATTTGCAAAACTGGGGGACAGTTCTGGGCATTAATGATAGCGAGAACTGGCTTGGACCAATGCAATCTGCATCTGAATTTGCCTGATAAAGTTTGTTTTTCTGGAAGTGTGAGGATGATAGTGGTTAAAGGGACAGGGTTGTTTACATGTTAGTACTGAGGGAGATGGCTGTATCTGGGTTAAATGGGGTAGAAGAGGGCTCTAGCAAGTTGTGGGCCATATAGTTTATAGCACATCAGACAGAATGTAGGTGATGAATCTGTTCTAAACTTAATTTTCACTTAAATGCAAATTATGAGTAACTACTACATTAAATTGCTTTAAATGTTGGATGAAATAAGAAAAGAGAGGATCTTGGATTCAAGAACTCAAGAATTCCTCTGATAGTAGCTATTTACAACTATTCAAATGAGACTTTGTAAGGTTTCATTTTCATTTCAACTTCTTTTTTTTTGGTTTCATTTTGCAACACCCACAGTGAAACTGCCACTTTCATTTCCTAGAGCTGATGTGATCCAGAAGATGCTTTGCATAGGTCTCCTTGAACCATTCTCTGGCCTCTCTGAAAATTTCACTCAGGAGGCAGAGCAAGCTGCATCATGCCTGAAGGACACCAAATCAGAAGCTGCAGGATTCTGTATCCTTGGGACCCTTGGCTGGAGAGCAGAAAAAAAGGGTTCCCTTATTTGAGTGAGCAAAATGAAGGGTGAAGCATTAAACGCTGAAGGATTAGGATGTTGTCTTCAAATCAAGGCACACAGAGGGGATAATGATCCATGAGAGACTGAAGTAAAAAAGACAGAAAAAGACTAGCAAAAAGACTCCCAAAAAAGTATAGACTGACCATTAATCAACGTAGTCTGGAAATAAGGAGGTTTCTGGAAGAGCTTTTCAAAATGAATTAATAGAAGTTAATAAAGCCTGCTTACTTTATTTAGGATGGAAAAAGCATTTATGGTGGTGATATAGCATGAGTAATATAAACCACATTTTCAAGAGAGAAAACTTTGAAAGCATTGATATCAACAAATAAACAACCAACCCACACCCCCATCCTTCCAAATGCTATTTTCTAAGATTCAGGAATTATGTGGACATACTAGAGAGGGTTCAGGAAAAAGCCATAAAATCATTGAAGATGTAACTCACAGTGAAACAGTATCATTGCAGAGTTTTAATATTTTGAAAACGTGGGTTTTGTCCACATTCTGCAAGTATCCAAATAGGAAAAATATGCAGGCATTTTTAGATTTCTACCACTATCAATTTTAAAATCAATATTGAGTATGCTGTAGCTCATACATGAATTAATGGAATCATCTGTGTAGCTGAAGATAACAATGGAATTGTCATTCTGGGACCTTCTGACATCAGACTCTGTTAAATGTTTATCTTACCCAAAAGCAGAACAATTTTAGCTATTTTCAGACTTGGGCAAGACTGAGACAACAATAAAATCAAGAACATAACTGTTCAGAATAGTGATCTCATAAAGTAAGATTAGATTTAGCTATGAAAAGATGCACACATTGATATCCCTCTTATGCTACTAGTAGGCTGAAAATTTGTTTGAAAAAAAATGTCATTTTAAACTATCAGTTATTTTACTGCCAATTAACTTGAGTGCCTTTTCTGGTACCAGAACAAGGGTCATTTCTCTGTTTTTCTGAGCAGATTTCCTACTTTTCTGCAACATGAAAATCCAGAAGCATCCTTTCTTAGCAAATTTTGTTAAAAAATAGGCAGACCCCAAGGTCGGCTAAGTTCAGACTCATGCTCGCTCTTACAATTTAACAGCCTGGGTCTTATATTCCATTCAGTGAAAGGAAGTGCTGACACCTAGCAACTCATGCCATAAAAACAAAAATAATGATAAAAAATTAATCTAGCTTCACATTTAAGTGGCTAAAAACCTTTTTGGTTCCATTGCTCACTCTGAAATTTTGGCAGAAGGCTTATGAGAGACATCCATCCACAAACTTCCAACTTTAGCAGAAGCTTCAGAAACAGGGAGCACTGAGATGCTCTGTAAATTACTGTGCAGCCTTAAATCTTAGTGGAGACAAACAACACAGATGGATATTTGAAAGATATAAGATTATATTGGTCTCAAGTCTTACCAAATGACAAAAACACATTACAACTCAGCAAAAGTCTTGGAGAAGTTCTCTCGAAAAATAATCTGCTTCCAAGTTTGCTCGTTTATGTGTATGTTTTATTTGTTCTACAAATTGTACTTGGGTAGCAGAAAGAAGTCTATAAAACTTGTAAACCTACTTCCAGTAAATCTGTGCTAGTACAGCACAGGATCTGATATCTTGTAGTACGACAGTGGTACAAAGACATATGGCCTCGATACAGATCATCCTGTTGGGTTGTATAAAGGGCTTGTAGTTTTAGAAAACTCCTTTAGAAAAACTTGTGTTTTGATTTGTTTCATACTTCACCATGATTTTTGCATTATTTGAATATTGAGCTGAAGAAGGATGTCTACCATTTTTCATCAGCCTTTCACCACTGAATTCTTGACCTTTTCCAATAAATGAATATTTGTCTGGAGGTTTGCTGAACCCTACATCCGTGCCCAGCCACATCTGCAAGTACTGTAAGCAGACACCACTTCTGAAAATAGGACCCACAAAAGGTGTTGCTAAGTGAGTGTATGTAAAAACGTTTTTGTGACGTGCAGTTTTAAACCCTCTGTCTGATATGGAAGTCAGAGAAAGAATAAATCATAAGTGTTGCTATTATTAAAATGAACTTTTGCAGTCATTTACACCTACCTTTAAAGGGAGAAACCTATGGACTGAATTTAATTTTTGTGTATTACAGCTGATAGCGCTCATATTTATCTTTCTAGACAAAATGAACTTAAAGTGATTTGCAGGTATGGGGTTAAAAATCTCCTATGTTTAGAAGGATAAAAAGTGTTAAGAATGCACAGAATGCAGTAGGTATTTACTATTGTGTTCTACTTCCTGTTACTGCAATCTGAAAAAGAAAAAAGTCCCTGAGCTAATCAAATTATACAAGCAAGACATCAAGAACCAATATTAAAAATGGTTGTGATTACAGTCTGTGTTTGTGCTGAAGTAATGATGAGCAATATCATTCAGGTTTCACTTGTTCAGAGTCCACAAGATAATGTGCATATTCAGCAAAAGAAAAAATACACACCCAGGCAACAGACTCCTATGTGAAAGTAATTTCACACTCAGTGACAACATATGAACCTTGTTTTTTCACACTGGATGAACTTCTGCCTTACCATTGCTTGACTGGTCTTCCCCTTTCTATCAGTAGCAGCACAGGAAAGTAACAAAAATAAAATGAAAAGTTTGATGTCATTCTAAAAGCAATGAGAAGCACTAGAAAATGCCAGCTGCAAACTCAGTGTTCATCCTGGCACCGTGCAAAGAAACTGCAGAATCATTCCACTGAAATTTTAATGAACTCCAATGAGAACACTGCTGCTTAATGGACTTTATGCAATGGATGGAAGCTCATCCACTCATAATCCAACTTTTCATGGGATTGGCTTGGTTTGCTAATTTTCATTATCACTTTATATCTGCCTCTTTTGAATGCTGGTGGGGATGCAGCTGGTCCAAACTAACTTTGTTCTTGACTTTGTTCCAAGCCAGGAAGCAAATGCAATGAGCTCCAGAGGGACCTTCCTGCTCATCTGCAGTCATGGTGTTGTAATGGTGTGGGAAAATGTGCCACTGAATTAACTTCAGGTGTCCAAGCACAGAAGTTCTCAACTACAAGTATTGAGAGTTATATCCTTCCTATCACTGTTGCCAGCCACAAAAATCCAAATAATTTCTGTCTTCTGAAAACATTCAGTGGAAGCCAGGAGAGGAAAGTAGTGTTTTTCTTTATAACTGATCAAATTTTGGTCCTTGTTTGGTTCTCAGGCAAGTCCAGACTACCTTTGTTTTGACTTGGCATCTGGGCCAACTTTTAGTGTCAGTGTCATGTAAAGAGATATCTGCATTTCTAGTGTGGGACTGGACCAGAGCAGGGTTTCAGGTAATGTAGATTTATGTGATATGAATTACTGGCTACCTCCTGCAACCATCAAAATGTGCAGGTTTAATCACTGATTCTGGGTATTAGTATTAATTTCTTAAAGTCAGGGCCTGATCTAAAAAAGAGGCAATAAAGCCCTGAGCAAAATTTGTGAGAGAGGGTGGACAGTGGGCACGTTGCTACCATGAATACATGATCTGAGGTATAGAAATTTAGAGCCACAGGACAAAACAAAACATTAGCACATAAACAAAGGTGTCCCTGGAGAAGCAGAGGGATGCACATCAATCCCAATGAAGAAATGCAGTATGGAAGAGAGAGGAGGGAACTTACAGGTGGAAGAAGTTAGCAATGCATCTGTGTGAAACCCAGCAAAGAAACTGAAAAGCTTATATATGTTCCTAGAGGATTACCTGATATAAGCTAAAACACAAAACAATTAATTTCCAAGGAGATCAGTTGTCAGCTCTAGGCACTCTGCTGTTGAGAGATCTGAAAGCAGGTTTCTGTCTTGACACATTCTATGTTTTGAAGGCTCCAGTACAGCAAAGTACATAGACAGGTGTTTTATTTCTCATCTGAATGGAAAGGATATAAAAATGACTTAACAGTTGGCTTAATCTGTGCTCTTCAGGAACGGAAGGAGTTGAGAAGAAAGTTTTCTTCATATTTGTTGGCATAACATTAATGCACAGTACTCTGTGTATATGTATTTTCTGGTGTCTGAAAAGTCCCAGCTGTAGAGCAACAGATATATATGTATATATAAATTACATATGTATGTGTTTGTTATGTATTTGTCATTTTGTGTATATGTAAAGAAACTGCAGATAAATACAGAGCCTGATAAAGATAAACATTTTACAAAGAAAGTACTACAGTGTTGATCTGTCAGTATCAGGATCTCAACATCAGTTGTTCTCCCCAAATGAATTACATTCAACTCTCTCAAAAAATCAGGGGAACCTTTTCTATTACTTTAGTCATAGGCACTGATTTAAGAAATTAAATGCTAATACTCAGATTAAGGGATAAAACATGCACATTTTGATGGTTGCAAGTAATTATTGCAAGATTGTAAATAAGGACTGCAAATATAGATTGAAAGATTGAAGTAGCTAGTAACTCATGTCATGCAACTCTACATTTCCTCAAACCCATCTGTGCTGGTAGATAGGGTGAGGCAGCATGGAACAGAGAATATTTCAGTGAAGGGAGTTATCAAGAAGTTCAAATGTTTCCTGTGGCTTCTGTAATTGCTCTTTCAACTGAGATGACCTTCCTCTGGTACATGTGTTCCAGTTGTATCACAGATGCCATTGCAGAGGGTCAGATAAAATCTAGACTTGTGCCTTTTTCTTTTTTCCATCTTTCTAAAAATACCATTCTATTAATAGTGTAGTGTTTTCCCAGACTGCCTGTCTGTTGAGATGAAAAAGGGAACTCGTTAAGCTACTTCGTTGATAAAATAGACAGTTCTGATATGTACAAACTGACCATTGTTATGATCTAATCAGTAAAATTATTGCATGAGTGCTCAGGATGTCATGCCTTTGGCATGCTTCCACTTCCTTTTTTTCAGTTGTTTGATCCCCTGATGCCAAATGCTGTTGGCTGGCTGGTGTATTAGACACTGCAGCACGGGATTTCACCAGTGATTTGTTGCCATAAGGCTCATCAGCTGAGCCTTGAGGAGATGTTGCTCTGACCTGCTCTTACCACAGCTGTATGCACCTTGTTTTCTTCTGAATCTGTGGAGTGATATGTCCACCCCTGGACTTTTCCTGCTGGATTTTGGAAGGGAGTTCCTCTGTTCAAAGTTTAAAATGCTGCTTTAGACACTTGAAATGAAGTGGCTGACTTCAACTACATTAGAGCTGTCAAAAGGAGGGGCTGAGGAGGATTAGTGCAAATGGATGAAATATGCTCAAAAAAAACCCAAGAAGGAGACAAATGATAAAAAGAGAAAAGAATAGTGAGAAAAAAAACAACAGAAGGAAGAAAAGTTCAAATGACAGCGGAAGAAAAATTCAAAACTCTTCCATGAAAGAAGGTTCAATGAATGAAAAAGATGAGGTAGGAAAGGAAGATAGATAAAAGGAGTGATAGATGAGGGAAACCAAGAGAGAAAGAAAAATTCTGGGGAATACATGAAAATACATGATGGTCTGTATATACTGTGGTATTCTCATGCTTTTTCTCTAAAAGAGAATGGGAGAAGAGATGGTTGCAAACATCAACCATATAGATCCATGAGATTAATTCATATCTAACATAATGTAAACTGGTATTTTGAACCAAGTTAAAATCTACTTGTTGCTGTCCTGGGGCAGGAATTCGATTGGAGTTCTTTTACTCTCTGCACTGTGTGCCCAAGTCTGTAGTACCCATTCAATGCCACGTCACATCGAGACACTGGGATAAGCTGGAATGAAGCAGAATTTGCACAGGAAGCAGCCCAGCCCTTTAATGCAGTCTTGAACCCAAGGTAAGATTCTCCACCTCTCAGATGGGCCTTTCACCTCCAAGGGACACCAAAACACAGACACAGGGTTTGTGTGTAGCTTCTTTGACATCCCTGTGTGCTAGGGTGAGGTGTAATTCCAGCTTTTGCTGTTGAAGCTATTTCACTTCCTAGAAGTACTTTAGTGCTCACAAAGGTACAGAGTATGTGACAACAACTATTTAGAAGTTGTTACATACTGATAACAATCACAAATATAACAGCTTTTTCTGTGTAAAATAGAAGTATGGTTATCCAAATCAGTTTGCAGGACTGGGGGCTTCAAAAAAATTCACAATTTCCACTTTATGGAACCATTTTGAGCAACTTCTAATTTATGTGACAAGGGTTTTAAGAATTTAACATTTTCATGATCAAATGACATGTTATTTTAAATTAAAATAACATATGTTTTCTAAGTGCGTGACAATAAAACCTGATGTCTTGGCTACCCATACTTGTTCCTCTGAGAAAATAGTCTCAAATACCCTAA
The DNA here is from genome assembly GCA_020086605.1 of Lanius collurio. Taxonomy (NCBI): domain Eukaryota; kingdom Metazoa; phylum Chordata; class Aves; order Passeriformes; family Laniidae; genus Lanius; species Lanius collurio. The sequence continues at coordinate 18,187,395 of JACBWW010000019.1, forward strand.
ATTCCACACTCTGGAGCAATTTAGATCTCCTTAGAGATCACAGTTTGAACTACAAATGCAATAAGGGCTGCATCCTGCTGTAACTGAAATCTTTCCTAAGTCTACTTCTGCTTTTCAATCTCTCTAATTTTTCATTAGATCAAGAGTCACACATTTTTGTTGGCAGTAAAGCAATTCCAATTTGAACTGCCTTCTGTCTTCAATAGGAATTTTCCCAAAGTACAGAAATAAAAATGTAAAACTTTGCTGTGTTTCATTACTTTCATTCTTTTGAACATTGCTGCTCTGAAAGCTCTGTGTGAAATTATTAGAAGACAGGTTTTGAAATGCTTGTGAAAGTAGATGCATATATGGGACTCAAAGGGCCTTATTTAAAAAAGAAATTTGCCAGTTACCCAGATCTCTGGTTGGTTATGCCCATTCAAGGATACAGAATCCATCATTCCTATGATTATTTTTACATCTGAACTTTTTTTTTTTTTTATACTAGATAGACTTGAAACTTTCAGGGTCATTTGCCCAGCATGTAGTTGAATGTCCTGTGCTATAGATTCCAATTAGCAAGACCATGTTCAATGGTCCTACACCACCAATGCTGTCTAACTGCTTTCCACTTGGCTTTATATGTTTCTTCTTTGTTGCAGCTGCAACCAGGTCTATCTACCCTTTGATAGAAAAATTTCAATTACCCCAGGGAGAAGCTTTTAGCTTTATTAAGCATTGAAGTCTACACATTTGTTCTTCTGTTGAAGAGCAGTTCAAAAGGAGACTTTCTGAGGAAGTAATCTGATAAATTAGGATAAATCTTGTGGACTTTCACTGCTAATGTTTTTTCCTGTAGTCTGAGCCTAAGATTCTGCCAACTCAATGTACGGTTAAGCATTTCTTTAACACTTTTAGCCCCTGACAGATGTTTCTTATACTTCACAAGTAAATGGCTCTTCAGTGTTTTTTGAGACTGCTGTGCTCTCAGCATAAAATTGATGTCACAGAAGGCTGGAGAGCTGTGCTTCAGCCTTGATAGGCTGTGACAGAAAACTGTTCCCATCTGGTAGCTTTGTGTTGGCCTCTGAGTAAACGAATGGTTTCCTTTCTGAGATGATGGGTGTCAATCCATCACCTCCTCGTTGCCAGGAGTAACCTCGGTTATCTCAGGAAGAGCAGGGCCTGCACATACCAGGTCTGTGATCTGCCCTCGCTCTGCTGTCATTGGCCTCTCGGGGGACTGGGGTAGCCAAGTGACGTGGAGGAAAGCTGGCAATAACACTGATGTAAGTCACAGCTCTTTGGAGACGAAAAAAGGAGCTGCTCTTCCTAATGCTGTCAATCTTGTGTTTTGCCTCCTTGGTGGGTTCATTTACACAAGTAAATAAGGCTGTCATTTATGCTTTTTAATGTTTGAGAATTCCACAGAAGTTTCATGTCTCTGGTTTGAAATCGAATCTCTCATTATTGTCTCTATCTTGCAAATTAATTTATTATTGCATTTGAAGTCCTAAATGCCACTTGAGAGAGCTGAACATGCAGTCTAAAAATCTGCCCATAAAGAGCAAACATGAGTTATACATTTAAAGAAGATAATCTTTTAGTTGTACAGAAATCCTGTCACTCTTGCTTTTCTGTTTAAGCTTTATAGAATAAAGCTTTTCTTTCTTTTTTTAGAAAAATTTTAGTTCTTGCTCACTCATCCCTGTTCTGTATGGCAGAAGAAAATGGCACATTAAATTGAGACTGCATAAAGGGGCACACAACTAAATGAAATTATTATCACCAAATTAGAAGACTAGAGTTCTTGGATGAAATATATTTTTCTAAAAACCCTCAGAAAAGAATGCAGACAAAAGAAATAAACACTGAGAGAGTTCTCCAAACACAAAATCCTACCTAAGTCTGAAGCTACAATGTGCTTTTTGGAGCACCATTAAGTAACAGCCACTATCAGTTTCAAACACAGGTAGTAGAATTTACATAAGCAAATCTCATCTGGCTAAACACTACTCCATAAATATACGTATTATAATCTGTTATTAATACACAAGATTATATTGTCATAATACATCAAAATGTTACAAGTGGGGATTTTGGATGAATTATCACTCTTCAATTCTGTGCATCCCTCATAAGGCCCATATGCCAACTACATCTACATTCCAAGACACACACATCCTCTCCTGTCCCTCAGGATGTGTCAGCAACTCAACCAAGAACAAATACTCCCACTGAAACCAAAACAAAATTGAATAAGAAAGAAAAGAAAATCCCCAAACTGTTTGCTCTCTCTTAGGAAAACACCATTTCATGGTGCAATAAAGATATTAAGACAGGGGCAAAATAATTAAGATTACAGAAATTAATTCTATATCAAACTCCACAGAAGGATTCCTGTTGACATCAAAGCTTTGTCTTCTCTTTGATAATGAGATTACACTTCATACTTGATTTTCTACATACTCTTCTGTACAGAGTAGATGCATTGCCACTGTCTGTCAATGATTCTGCACAAAATTCTGTTTAAAAGCAAAGGACATATATTTTGTGCCACTAGTCTTGGAAAACCTGCAACCTAAGACCTGACTCATAATCCTGGAGCTGAAACTGTAGTTAGAGCTTGTGTTTCCAGTGTTCCATCATGTGCATACATATTTTATGCATTTACTTCCAGTTAGCCAAGGCTTTTCTCTTTCAAATTTCAGCTTGTAGCATCTACCCAACTTCATTCAATACATTTATATACATGTAAATAATTCTGTTGACAAGCCAAAAAAAGTGGAAAAAATGGTCTCTCACTCACCTATTTGAGTCTGGAAAAATTAGCTGACGTAAAATCCAATTAGAAGGCAGCAGACAAGACTGAACATAAAGGGTTAACTTTTAATGAAAAGAACATACCTGCCTATCACTTTATCAGAGTAGAAATATCATAAACCCAAAACCAAATCTTGCCTTGGTACTGTCCATTTTCTGGAGATTCTGGTCATAGAGTATGATGACATCATGACATGTAACCTTTGAGAGAAGACTTGGTAAGCTCCAAGGGAGTTCTGTCCTCTTGCAGCTGCGCTGGGCTCAGGAGCCAAGTCACTCTTCCAAAGTTCAAGGTATTTGCTGCTGAATCAGTCATTGGTATTACTGATTTGTGCAGCATGAAGAGAAAGTACTGGAGGAAAGTCTTGCATGTGCCAGACAGACACATGCCTATATTAAGACTTATGTTGAATTGTTAATTTTTAGTTATCAGCAAAACCAAACTAAGAATCTGCATGTTCAGCTGAGAGTGTTATTGGTGCAGCTTGTTCATTTTTCAAAGAAAACAGTTACTTTCAGTATGAAATGCTGAGAGATTTTTTTCTTCTCCTGCGTTTGAGCTCTTCAGTTCAAAGCATGAAATTTTTGACATTTACGTGGACTGAAGAAGATCATCATCTCAGCCGGGTTACAACATCTGACCTGTAGCTGGAGAAGGCCAACTTCATTCTCCACATATGAAAACCCTACAGTCCATTGTGGTCTAGCACACAGCTCTTATGCTAATATCAGTCCATAACCTATTCCTACCACAGCGTCTGCCATTCACCTTCCCTGCCCAGGCCCTTTGCCTACTTCTTCCTCTCTTCTGCAGCAGCTCTCTGCAGAAAAGGAGGTCTGTAGCATGGCTTTTGAGGGGAATTGGAGCTGCCTGGTCAGCCATGAGGAGAGTCTGGCTCCTCACACATGGAGGTGATGGAAAACTGTTCAGGAGATGAGCAAGGAGCTGCTGCAGGTGCCAACGTGCAGAAGCTGGGGGTTGCTTGGGCAGGGTAGACAGGGCAGGAGAGCTGTGCCAGGTGAGGTTTGAGCACTGTGGGAAAGAGGATGGAGCTTCTTGCTGGGAGAGGGGACAGCCTGCAGCTGGACAGGAAGAGGGGGATGTGTTACAGGGCTTTGTAAAGCAGATCCAGCTCACAGCTCCTGGGGCTGCACAGCTCGGCTCTGCACTATCCCACAACAGCAAAAAGCAGGTGAAGGTGGTTTCAAGTGAGCAGAACAGCTCTGTCAGAAACATTACGCTCATCAATGTGACAGATTATTTGTTTCAGCGCAGTGCTTTCACCCAAATGGTGCTCTATCCTCCTGATATAATTTTATCTGAGTTATTTTTATTTCATGGACTTCTAATGAAAGGTCTTGGCAGGATCATTTATACTAAGGATTGGTTTATATTACCTGCAGAAAAGTGCTCCTTACTACAAAACTTTCACATGCTATTAGAAGATCTCTGTTTTAATTCAAATATTAGCTGGAGAATTTCCCTGCTCTTAGTGATATTTCCAAGGCACTAATTTTAGAGAAAGTCTTCCAGAGGCAGTCCAAGGAGATGGTGAATACTTTCTTTGGGATTTATGGTGCAACTTACAGTGCGAGACTATGAGTTGGTGGAGCGACTGTGTGCTAGAAACCACAGGAATGATCTACAAAGAATAGGAAAAAAATAACTTAAGTGATGGAGAATATTTCAAAGAACCCAGGTTTGCTGCAAGGGTCCTGTGACAATCTCAGCCAATGCTTTTCAGCATCTTCAGCCATTGTCTCATTTCTGTAAATTAAGACACCTCTACACTTGATCATTGCAGGAGTTCACAAAGCAAGAAGTAATTTAGGTCTGTGGCTAACGCTGGTACCTCCCAGGCTGAGAGAGCACTTCAGTGAAGTGGCTTTGTGTCAGCAAGATGGGCACTTGTGCACATGCAGCAAATGTTTGTGTCTTAATGCATTTTCCTCTCCAGAGAAAACATACATTCTATAGCCTTCTTGTATCATTCCTCCTCCTGCATTACTCCAAGGTGCTGTTTCTAGAATATGTCTTCAGTCCTTTCTCTGTGCAACTGAACTGTGGGTCAGACAGCAGGTAAGTACTTTATAGCCTCAGGCACAGGAACTTCCCTCTAAAGAAATATTCAAAGTCATTGCAATAATGAAGAAATAAAACAATGGACCCTGCAGATTGGTCTCTTGCAGTACATAGCTGCAATTCACCTGACAAATTAATGGTGGGCAGAAAATAACACTACTACTGTTACTACACATATTAATAATACTAAGGAGAAAGCAACAGCTGTCTTTGCCCTCATGCCACCAACAAATTAGCTGGCACCAACCAATGGGATCTCTGCTATCAAGAATTGTCCAAGCCTTGAAGGAATCTGTTCAAAGCAGAGAAGGAACAGAGATCTGTTGCCCAGGTGAAGGGTACAGCCCTTACACTGTGCCTTCTCATCCCACCTGAAATCTGGCTTTGTCTGGGAATCTGGCTACAGCAAATGTGCAAATATGCAACTGGCAAAATAAATGCTACAGTTTTAAGTTCAACAGGACTCTAACAGGAAAAAGCTACTATTTCCATGGAATCACTGTCTTCCTGGAACAGTCCCCCAGTGGTACTTGTACAGGACAGGGGCTAATCTGTGCCTAATCCTCAGAAAATGGATCTCAAACACATCCCTGGCTTGCAACCATGAAGTTACACAGGGCTGCCAAGGACAGGAAGCTTGGAGCACACCTTGCAGTGCAGGTGGCACCTGGTAATCACCAGAAAATAGAAACCTCAGCACATCTATTGGCAGAGCTCCAGAGCAGCCTGAGTACCCCACTGCATGGGCTCCTTCTTGGGCTGTGGAGAAAGCCTCAAGTGAGAGGCACAGTACCAGCACCACCACTTGGCTGTGGGATTGCCTTACCTCTTCTTCCAAGAGACTAAAAAACTGAGAATAGAAGAGTTGAAATTTTTTTTGCAGTCTTCAATATCTGATTTTTCCTGTACTTGCTTTAATATTTTCTTTCCTTGGTGAGAGACATCAAAATTATTTTAATTTAATTTTAGGATTTGAAAATGCAATCAGGCCTGTTTAATAAAAGCAACTGGAGATCAGCTGGGAAAAGTGCCAGAAAACTTTGCAATAGTCTTAAGCAGCCTGAAACAATAGTTGGATAGGCTTACTTTTGAGAAAAGAAAAGTATTAGCCACTGCAGAGGAACTGAAAAGAGAACTTCGTATCTTTCTCAGAGTTTGGTTCAGGTACTAAAAGTTTTTTTCATTTCCCTTTCAAAATATGAATGTAACTTCTGGGTTACAGATTCACAGGACGAAATTCTTTAGGATATGTAATCAAAGAGTTCATAATAAATTATTTAAAGTTTATAGTCAATCTTTGGAACTGATGATCTGATAATTTAATTCAGACCTGATTTACCAATAGCTTACAAACATATTTATATAAAAAAATTCTTCATTTTTTATTCACTCAGTAAGTAGACAGACTTAACTTTTGCTTTATCTTAATACTGGTGATACCACCTCAATTTTATTTTCCTACTTTCATCCACCACCATAGTGTGAGCCTGCCATGGCACTGGCAACAATCTGTTTCTGATGAAATGTGCTTCTAACACAAGGAAACTGGACCAGGAGATAACCTTCTCCACCCTCCAGAAGCCTCTGAGTCTGAGGATAATGCACCAGGCAGCTGGACAAAGAGAGTCCCCCAAAAGAATCTCTTTGTACATTGGATTTCCCTTAATATCCCATGTTTGGACTTGGTGGTGCATTACATTGCTGATCACAGCCTCTGGTGAGTACCTGCTCTTTTGGCCATAGCTCAGCATAATTACACAGGAGAAATACCCACGACAACCTGAACAGCAGACTGGGATACTTAAATAATGCTCTGCAGAATTGTGTGTAACCTCCCCTGGCAGGCAGTGGTTTGGATATGAAGGTATTACTGGACTGCTGCAGCTTTTCATCCAGTTGGGACCATGTTTGACCAGGAGAGGAAACAGCAGGAGAGCTGAGGTTATGTGGTTCCATCTCCAGCCCATCCTGCTGCTGGCCCCAGATCAGCCTTCTATAATCCTTTCTAGTCAAACAATATTCAAAATGGGTTTTACCAAAACTTTGCATCTTCTAAAGCAAATTTTCACCTCAAAGTCCTTTGACCCAGCAGATGAAGTCCCTGCCAACTGATGTGTGCAAAAACTTACATTTGAAGGCCTGAATACATGATATGGTTGCTGTTACTGCCTTCTCTGGCAAAAGCTGTAATTCTCCTAACACACAAAAGCATGACAGGTGTACACATGCACAGATTTTTGGGATCACTATACCACACTCACCTGCAGAGGTGCTGTCATTTATGTTTTTTGCACATCACTTTTCCATTAGAAAAAAACAGTATGGCAAAACACCACCTTGCTTCAGAAGTGATTTACCTCTAATTGTACATGATATTTAACAATCACTGTTAAAGCTTTTTTCTTCTTTTGTGGTGGGAAATGCCTGCAGGAAATCTGCATTTCGACCTCTCCAACTTTAATCTCCAAAAACTTGAAGGGGCTGCATTCTCAGACACAGCATGAATACCTTTAATCTTTTTCTGTATTTTGTGATGCTGCTGCCATCTAGAGTGTAGAAGTAACACCGTGTCATGAAACAGCATCAGCAGTATTTAATTAATGGATTTTGTATTAACAGGGAGCAAGTATAATAATAGTGATACATTTTTCTCTATTTTGTTCCACTGCTGCCACCTAGAGTTAGAAAACAGTAGATTATTTTTCTAACTCCATCTGTTCAATTAGTGGCTATTTATATCTGTGGGTGATATTTTCTCATTGCTTTGGTTTGTCTTTTTGTCCTGAATGCCAATATACTCTGAGTATGGCATGTCATCATTTTTTCTTTTTAAAAAAAAATTAACAGAGTGGTTAAGCCAAATAATTAATTTGTTGCAACTTTATGTTTTTAAAGGTCATCTTTAAATAAGAAATTATCTTAGGGCAACCTGTCTTTTGGTTTTATGTTTTTTTTTTTTTTTCTGGTTACAAGACATCATTCATTACAAAAATTTCACTTAACATTCATGTGAGACCCCCTAATTAGAATTAATAGGGAAAAAATAGGCTGCTATTGTCATTAACAAGGAGAGACAGCTGCTGATACTCCCATAAAAAAGCCCCTCAAGATTTTGCAGGGGTTTTTTTGTGTGTGTGTGTGGCACAAAAAGCAACACACAAGCCTTGGGCCCTGTAAAACAATTAATAAAAGAAAATAATGAATAATAGGTTACCAAATCTGGAGTCACTAATGCATGTGACCTCCTTGTATATTTGAAGGTTCAAAAGAAGTCTCTTTTGATGCCTAGTTGGTAACTACAGAAATTCCTGGAAGAAATCCTAGGCATTCTTGTTCTTTTAGCCTATTTAATTTTTCGATGGCTTTGGATGACTGCACTGGAGGTAACAGCAACCCTCCAAGATCAAACATCCACCAACTCTTTACCTGGATTGTTCCTTCCTCTTTGCTGATGTAATCACTTTCATTATCCCTCTTCAGGTGGCCTTGCTTTGCTGGGAATCCTTAGCTTGTCCTATCTCATGGAAACAGTAGCACTTTCTATATCTTTGTTTGACAGCTCTATTACAGTGCCTCAAAACTCAGGAATTTAATACATAGGCCTCCTCAATATCTCTAATGACAAATTTCATGAAAAAAACCCCACCTTTTCTTGGACTTTGATCACAGAACTTTCTCTGCCTGGCTGTTCTTGGTTCCTAGTTCCTCTGGCTGTGCCCCTTGCCTTCTTTCACCCACCTGTGAAGCAGAGCCAATGTCCTGGTTTTGTCTTTTCAAACTATCTTTATGAAAACTCATCACAGCTCGTGGCATAATGGCCTCACCTTAATAGCAACATGAAAGTCACCCATGCTTCTGTACATCCTCCAAATAGCTCACCCCAGGAAAGCTTCTGCAGATAACAGGGAGCCAAAAGGAGCAGGGCTTTATTCTCAGGTTGGTGTCATTTGTCTTTCAGGCTGTAACATGGAAACTTTTGGATAATACATCCAATCACCTCCAGTCTTTCTCAAAGACTGTCCTAGGCACGAATTCATAGATATTTACACATTTAAGCAGAATCAAATGAGAAAAAAAGCTGAACAGGGAATAATATATGGAGCTCAGATATTGAGCTGGCAGACCCAGAGGCTACAATAGGATCTGTAACTGTCCACAGATGAAAGCTATTAACAGCATGCAGTGTGACAACAAAATAACTCATCTCTGCCTGTCTTCCTATTGTAGAAATGGGAGAATTAATAATGGTGTGAAAGGAGTCTGGAGGGAAGAGCCATAAGGGTCCAACATGTATAAAGTATGAGTGGTGTGGGTATGGAAAGAGTCTCTGTGGGGCTGGAAGGAAGGACTCAGATCTGGCCATGTGCAGGCATTGGGAGGACATCCATAGTGTCTGACACAATAAAGGGAAGGGGAGCCTTGGGACAATCCCAAAAATTTACCAGAACAGTAAAGTGGTGGATGGGAACTTTGCAAGCTGGATAGGCAAATGTAAAAATTACCTAGTGTAAGAGAAGGCCTCAAAAGCTGCTTCCCATGCAAGCTTAGAAATTACCTTGGTGTTAAAGGTATAAAAAAAAATTTGGCAACGGGTTATCTTCCAACCTTAGCTATATCTGAATAACCATATTAAAAAAGGTGTGTAAACTACATAAACTACATAATCCATGCTTCCAGTAGTTGTTACTACCTCTTGCTCATCCTGTGTATGTCCTTGTAGACTGTCATGAGTTTTGTCTGGGGATCTTCGATCCTTGCTGTAAAACTGACCCAGGAGTGAATGATGACACCTGGCTTTTATAAGAACAGACTGTCACCTGCCTTGGGTTAGCAAACACTGTCTGAAGTTTATCTTGGGGCTTTTCTTTCCTGTTTAGAAATAGGGGTCATTTTAATCACTTTTTTTTGTTCTGTGGTGACAACATTTGGGGACCTCTTGTTTTTGTTAGGCATTGGCAACTTCATTTCCTTCATCCACAGGTCACAGGTCTGGTAACTCTAGTAAGTGATACTCTCTTTAAGGAAAAGGTGTTATGGTGTTGATGCTTCTGTTTTAAACCAATTTCTCTGGTATTTGTGCTGCATTTTCTTCCAATACTTGTGACCATAAAAGCCAGGGTTTGTTATACTTCCATTAATATCATACAGAATTACAAAACTACAAAATTGAGGCAGTTGCAACTTGTAATCTGTTATTTATGGACTTGCATGGAATCCCATCTTGGCCAAATTATGACAAGCCTTTGTTTTTCAGCATATTCTATTCTAACTCAGTATTTAAGATGAGAATTGATTAGAAGATTGCACCACTGGTAGAAAGATTCATCTTATACAAGGTTGAAGGGGTTTTTTTGTTTTTTTTTCTTTTTTAGATTTGAAAAATAATCAATAATTTTTTTAGGTAACTTCCAGAAGGTTTTTTCCATGCCAGTCATACTGTCCATAAGCTTCAGCCTGACAGGAATGTGAAACTTGCAGCTGCCCAGGCACCTCAGCATGGAATGGTTCTTTTTAAGGCTCACCTTTTGTGCAGCTTCCTTTTGGTGCTCTGATAAATTTTCCAGTGAATACAGCTTTTATGTAGTTTGTTAATCCTTTCCTCACATTTGGTACCTGCCATGTGTAGTACAGGCTGTCTCTCAGACTATGAGACTAATAAGTTTTACTTCATGGAAGCAGTCCAGAGATAATCACTTCCTCAAAATTTTCAGACCAGGGCATTTTGATGGCTTTTAACAGCTGGGCTCAGTTAAGGCTGAAGAGAAAAATGGGGGAAAAATCTACTATGAATGGATGTAACACTTCTGGATCTCATTTACTAAGTTGCTTCTACTCAGACTAATGCAGTTTTTAATTAGTTAAATAACAACACATCTGCATTTCAAAATGCACTCAGGGTATCTGCCCCTATCTGTGTTTTCATCTTGTTTTATCAACAGTGAGTTATTTTTACCTTAGGAGATGTCTGAATTTATTCAGTAAGTATGATTTTGACAACTTAAATTTCTCTTGTTTTTAACAGTTCAGCACAATGGAATTTATGTCAATGTGTTATCTTTTGCTAAAAACACACAAAGAACTTTACAAAGTGTGCAAGAGATTTAAGAAAAGCATTCAAATCCTGAACAGCAGAGAAAGTCTACCCAATGCACAGAGTTGATAGTTTGATTCTGCATCAAAGATTCCACCCAGATTCACACTGGGTCCCTGTTGCATCATTTCAAGTGCTATTTTCATCTTCTCATGATGTGATTCAAAGTGTTTCAAAAATAAGGGTTCCTATTCGGTTTACATTATTAAACAAGCGTAGCCTTTGCTTTTGACACTGTTTTCAGACTCATAATGCCCCTAGTAATTATCTTTCACTGAATACCAATATTTATTTGGAAATTTAAATACAGCAACTAATCAGGTACAAAATCCTGCTTTGAAAAAGTATTTAGAGCCTCAGAGAGAACTGCTCCCTGTGATCACAGCTTTGCCCTCAAGCTTTTTGTTCAGATGTGGCCTTGCTCTTATACCTCAACAATTTTTCCTGAATGGTGCATGTTAGCATTATATAAGTAAATCATATACAGTGAAGAAAGGTGGTAGAATTTATTAGGAAAAAAAAATGCTATAAATGGGAAAGACCAGATTGACAATGTTTTTGGGCTTGAAATACACACAGCAAAATTGAAGCTGAGTTTTAGTACAATAGTGCCAGCTTAGCTGGACACACTATTGCACCCCTTTTCATGGAGCAGTTTTGAAATATTTTAGAGTTATTCCATATTTTTGAAAACCTATTTGTTGTTCTTTTTAAAATTTTGTTTTCTGCAATTGTGCCAAGGTGTACATTTCTAATGACTGCAGTTCAAGTCTGTACCTGTTTGCTAACACCATCTTTTGGAAAGAAGACTTTTTCAGTAGCTCTCAAAACATTCAGTCAATTTACTGCAATAATTGCTTTGGCCTCTTTATTCATTCTACCATAAATATTTGGTCTGATCAACTTCACATTACACAGATTCATTAGCGAGGTTTGAACCATAAGAATCAATGTTCTTATTCAACAGTTTATTATAGACAAAAAGTATTTTTGCCAAGTCATAGTGCTGATTAAAGGTGCATTGAAATACATTTCCCTTAAAAACCACTGTAGAACAAACAGAAAAGGTACCACTCCCACCCCTGGTATTATTTCAGTACTTTATCCTATGACTGATGGTTGAAGACATTGTTGGCTGCAATGGGTGAAATGAAACCACCTAACCAAAAATCACAATTGTGTTCTTTCTCTGACTCCATATGGGTCTGAACTGCAACAGCCTGCAGAGAAGGAATCAGCCCTTGTGCTCTCCTGGTCTTACCTGTGAGGCAGCACAATGCATAAGCTGGTTTGCAGGCAGGACTTTAGGAACTTGGCAAACTTGGAAGTGTGCACAGCTATGGCACATCCACATCTCCAACATTACACTGCAACTGCACAAAACATCTGAGGACATCAGAGGAAATTTGGGTAAGTCCCACTTTAAAAACAAGCCCCTTTGTACATCAAATTCTGTAATAAATAGATTATAAATTCCACCTCAGATTTTTCAGCAAAGTAACAAGTCAGAGCTTGTAGCCCAGGGTTTACCAAACTTGCACATCTTTGGTTTAACAACATGTAGGGAGGGGGAAGTACAAGAGGGCATTCAGCATTTGCAGTACTGTCAGTCTCCCAGAGAGGGCCTTTCATGGCTTATTGCAGAGTTCAAAAGTTTGAATTTTCTAATAAATACCTCAGTTTTACTATAAACAGTTTCACTCTGTGTGTGTGTAGGAGAAAGGCCTAGAGTTCCAGTAGTTTGTCAAAATTATTTCAAAAGCAAGACTGCAAAATTCAGGGAATGAAGTTTTGTCTATCCAGTAAAAAAACAAACAAACAAACAAACAAAAAACCACAAAACCCAACCAACCAACCAACCAACCAACCAACCAACGAAAACAACAAACAAACAAACAAAAAGTTAGTCAAATCCATCTCCAGACAGAGGTAAACTCTTTAACTGATGCACAAGTCCAGTCGAAAACATTAGGTGCAGGCCTATACATATCATCATTTTGACCTTCCTAAATGGTTCTGCAAAGATGAAACAGAAATTTGTACAACACTCACAGGAAGTCCATAATTTACCCTGATATTTCAGAACTGAGCTATGGAGACCATGGATTGTCTGTATTTCTCAAATATCATCTCTTCCAATTAATTGGTAATTGTGTAACTTCTAAAGCAGGCCATTAACAGGGTCATGGTTTTCCAAGCAGGGCTGTGCATTCCAAGAATAACTAGGAATTCAAAATAACACTTTGGAAAAAATGATTGGTAGATGTAGCACAAGCCTCAAATTTCTTCCTCTGTTAAATTAAGTAAAGCAACAATGCCACTGCAAAAGAAAAAAGTAAAAGCTTGACACACTTGTTTAAAAAGTCCAGATCCTGAATTTTGGGTAGACAGAGCATTTACCAGATATTTATCATTTAGGTATTCCAGTATATTTTCTGTCATAGGGAATTTAGTCTAAAATAGTAGTAATTTTATTTTAGAAATATGATTGTTATCCAAACCAGAGAAATTATTTCAGAATAAAGTAATTTATATTTGGAAAGATGAGGGAGTTACTCCAGACTAGGAAAAGTGAAATGCTATTACCTGTGTTTACAATATCATTGTCATCATTTTGTCTTTGTTTACTTCTACTGTGAGTCCAGAGACTCGAATCAGGCCACTGTGCCAGGCAGTGCTCAAGCAGACTGGATGTGAAATTCCCTTCCCAAAGCAACCAGGGAAACCTTGTTAGTAACAACAGAAAAGAAGTCACTTCAAAAGGTGCTTGATGGGGAGTTACCCCACTGCAGACAAAGAGTTCAGGACTGAATTTAGAAACAAATTGGCCTTGTCCTTAAACAAGGGCTTTTCCCCTATTTCCCATTTCTTTTGTCCTGCCTGATTTCATGAAGACACAAAGCTGAATTTGCAAAATCACAGCCATTCCCATGGCAACAGATGGGATGTTATGGTGTCCTCTCCTGAAGCAAACAAAACAAGCAACCGAGCTGGATTAAGGAAGGAGTAGGAGCACTTCATAACCCTAAAGATGCACTTCTAAAATCACTGCTGGCTGATATCAGACCCATTTCATAGACATCCACTGCCACTTTCTCCACAGGCCATGATTCTTTAGAGAAGATGAAGAGTTAAAGAGCTGATCTAATAAAGTCCATGGAAAGTCTCCTGCTGTGTTTTGGGGAGCAGAACTGGACAGGAGACCATGTCCTATGAATGTCATGCAGGTAAGTATTGCTATTCTTGTTTAAATAGGATAAAAAATAACTCAATGTCATGTGATTTATCTAGAATCATATACTAGAACTCAGAAAGATCTATCATGAAATTGATAAATGACAGGATAAAATACAATCTATTAGGATTTAATAAATGACAATCTAACTTTAACATTCTACTGACCCTTCAGGTTTGCATCAGAAAATGGAATTAATTCGACTTAGAAAAAGTGAGTTTCTATTTTCTTTAGGAGAGACAATCCTTTTCTGTATTATGGGGTTAAATTTCAAATTTGATTTAAAGTTCAAGGTTAAACTCACAGTGAAGTTCCAAAAAATTATAAGGTAGGGGCAATAAAAAGAGGGGAAAAGGAATTGTGCTTCATTATATTAGCAAGTTGCTTGACTATGACATTATTTGTAGAAATATTAATATTATATTTAAAGCTATGGAACTCAGTTCTGCTGCCATTGAAGCCAATGGAGATTTTGTTTTAATCATCCCCACTGTCAGGTTTATATTTTAAAAAACATTTTATTATAAAGAGCTATATATTTTAAAAGTGTCCCTTTGATAAATGGCAGCAGCAGAATGGAATCTTTGAATAAGCTCTTTGAAGCCTGCAGTTTTATGAGTTCAGTGCCTTCAGAAGCTTCTAAAGTAGTTATAGACAAATGGAGACAGCCAAGGCTTTGCACGCCTACTTCAAACATGAGAGAGTGACTAACATAAAATTGTAGTGGCCATTAAAACTTCAAAGGAGAAGTGTGACCTGAATATTACTTGGCATTGTACAGGGTTTGTTACTGGAAGATCTGATCAAGTTTTTATAATTACAGTATCTCCATCAAATGCCAAGATCATGACTTAGATAAATGATTCTGCTTCAAATAAAATTTTATTCCTGAGATTTCTTTTGCAATACCAGTGGCAGCAAACACTGACTGGAGAGTCATGTCATGCTGGCTCCCCCTCCTTTCTTCCAGGCAAATCTTGTCTCTGTCTTGCTAAAGCTGCTCTTCTCATGATCTATTCTACCTCTTCCTACCTCTCCTCGTATCTTTGCCCAGAGAGGCTTTCCTTCTGCTGCAGGCCATAAAACTGCTTTTCTTACAAATTCCACTTCACAACTCACAGTATTTCTTCTCACCAAACTTCACACCATCCAACAGACACAATCATACAAATACTTAATGAATAAGATAATGAAGAAGTCCTCGTTACCAATTCTTCTGTTGTCTCTCTCCCTTCCAACTCAGTATATTCTACGATTCTATTATTCCTCCCATCAGAAATGTGGTAACTTTGTGTGAATTGATAATCCTTTGAATAAATATAGTGAGCTACTAGTCTTGTTTATATTTATCTTCCCTTAGACTATAATGGAAGATAAGACTTCCCTTCATATGCAATGATTTCCATAATTATATGCATATACATACAGTGATATGTAGTGGTGTTAACATCTCAACAGTTATTCTTCTTTCTCTGGAAAACCATCAGAAACAACTGGAGACTTTAAATGATTGACTTTTTTATATATGGAGAAGGAAGATAATCTGGCCTTTTACTATTACTTCAATTGTAACTTTTTATGGACCCTCTGTTTACAGATAAAAAAATTTTACTTGAATTTTATCCTCTCTCAAGCTTTTCAGCCCCTGTAGTGAAGTTATTTGGACAATTATTTGCAGGCATAGAGTTAGATGATTGATAAGCAAAACTTACAGTTAGTATGGGGCTGTGTTTGGGGTTTGTGCTGGAATGAGTGTTGGTAATGCAGGGATGTTTTATTCTGGCTGGGAAGGGCTTGCACAGAGCCAAGGCCCTTCCTGCTCCTCACCCCATCCCAACAGTGAGGGGGCTGGGGGGCACAAGGGGTGGGGAGAGGAAAAAGCTGGGACAGCTGATCCCAACTGACCCAAGGCACATCCCAGCCCATGTGGCATCCTTTTCATCACATAAAGCTGGGGGAAGAAGGAGGAACAGGGGATGTTCAGAGTGGTGGTGTTTCTCTCCTTGAGTCACTGTTAGGAGTGATGGAGCCCTGCTGTCCTGGGGATGGCTGAACACCTGGCCATGGGAAATGAGGAATGAATTCCTTGTTCTGCTTTGCTTTACAGTGCAGCTTTTGCTTTACCTTTTAAACTGTCTTTATCTCAACCCTTGGGTTTATATCACCTTTATCCTCTGATTCTCCCCCTCATCACACAGCAGGGGAGTGACTGAGCACCTGTGTGGGGCTGAGTTGCTGGCTGGGGTTGAACCACAACAGCTGCATATATTGTTTTAAGGGAATGTGTTAGGAAGCCAAAAGTACGGGAGATGTAAGTGATTTTAAAGGCTTGTTATTGCAGACTTTGATTCCATTATTGCAGGAAGTGTTCCAGGTCAGCAGAGCACTCAGAAAAGTTTTGAAATCTGCAATCCCCAATTCAGAAAATATAAGTTGTCTTTAGAGCAAAATAGAACCCTTCTATCTTCAAATGAATCTTAGTCACTCCTATTAGCTGTAAGGAGCCTTTTAGCTTGCCAGAATACCCGCAGAAATGTCAGACATAATTCTTCTGGGTACAAGCAATGATAAATGGACACATTTCTCTCATTGTTTTAGCAAGTAAGGTTTCCTATAATTAGGAGAATTCAAATGCAGGTGCTATGGCATGGGTCCCTAAAACTTATAAAGAATAGAGAAAAGTATTTTAGATGAAACACTCAAAATACAAAGCTTTCCAACTATGTTATTTATCTGTGTGGATTGCAGCAGAAAGATGCTATGTGGATATTATGTTATGCATGTAATAAAATAGCCCTAATACTTTAAAATGCTGTTTAAGATTGTGCCAAGTACAACTCCTGATTATTACATTGATATGAATAATCTTTAAAACTAAGCTGGGAGTTTCATGTTCATTAGTCAAGAACAAGAAATCAATCTCCGGGGAAACAGAAATAATACGTAGTGGAGGCCCAGGTCACTAAAATCTCATTCTTATTAGACTAAAATCAAACAAAAAATCAAAAATGCAAAAAAAAAAAATTAGGAAAATAACCCAAATTCATTTTGGAAATGTCCTGAGACAAAAGCAACAACTAGCAAACTGGGGAAGCAACTAGAAGTAATCTCTGAGAAGAACTGTCATGGGGCAAAACACAATGATGCCAGTCCTTGTGGATAAGTTGTTGGAATGTTCCTGAGTGAGAAGAAGGAAAGGACACTATGGGCGAGGGGAACTTGACTTCTCTGTAACTGTATTTTCAATTTGCAGTCAAGAAGCTCCCTTTCTCCTTTCCTGGAACCTCTGCATTACTTTCACAATTTGTTTTGCATAATATCCATAGTAAATTCAGATGAAACTGGCAATCCTGGAATGCATTATTTTTTCTCTATAAGAAACCCCAAATCTCTAAAAACTAATCAGAAGTGAGCTTAATGGCCTCTGTGGTATTCTGCCAGGAGGAAGTTTCATGGCTCTTATTTACAAATATCTTCTTTAATGGAAATCTGATAGGGTGAATATAAATCAATGATCCAGTGAAAATAATGCTGCAAAAAAGTGGACCAAAATTGATTCTAAGTTTCACAGGAGACAACAAGGCATGGAAAGGAAAATTAGGAAAAAATGCCTTAATAAATTACTGAGGATGAAGAGAATTTTGAAGGCAGTGGGAACCCTTTGATATTTCTCAAGTGAGTAGTTTATCAAAGTACAGCTCTACGTTATAAATTAGTTTATAGCCTTGTCACAAGTCTGCCATGATGGTACATTTGGAGCATCCTGCAGTTACTAATCCACCAGAGAGTGCCAAGAACATCAGAATTGACTTCCTGGCCTCAACTGAAGGTCTCTTTTGTAGTTCTGTCTCTTAACTGTGGCCAGCAGCAAAGTTTCAGGGAGTGGTAAGGATAGACAAAGGCAAATTCCCTTTAGGATGGCGTTGGTGATCTCTAAAAAAACCAAGGTGGGAACTAGAAGAAAAAGGCAATATGCACTCCACTTATTCATCAAATATATGCTCAAAAGAGGGTGCTTGAGTCCCTGCAATTGATTGATTATACACTTACACTAAAGGTATTAATGTACCCATAATTAGCTCACAAAAATAAACCAGCAGCCAGGAGATTTTGAAGAACAGGCCTAACTATTGAGTAGACTCCAAACTTCTCCTCCCCCTCTGCCCTGCTCCAGATACCTCTCGACACCCCCAGCAGTGTGTTTACCTGGGGTCTATGAACAGACACTTGGCCATGTGTTGGTTTTTCTCAGGAAGTCACTGCAATGACCTTTTATGGAACAGGTAAATATTGTTTAAAAACTGTTGTTAAAAACCTATTGTTTTCTAGAGAATCCCCAAGGAGAAGAATCACAGGACAATATCTGTACTCTGGGCCTCATATTCATCCATTCTGTGTCCCTTTACAGTTCCTTCCTTCTCAGTACAGGAACCCAAGAAGAGGAGAAATAGCACCACATTTCATTGGCAGCATCTCTTTATGAGAAACAAGAAATGTTGATCTTAGGAACATAATATATCCCAAAGTCAATGAATTACTTGGCTGTTTAGAATTAGATGTCCATTCCAATGGTCTACTGAGAGTTAATGCTGTAATAACGAGCAAAACCTCATCTTGTTTTAAATTTAGGAAATAACTGTGTTATTTCAAACACTCACCACTTGATGCCCCTATTTACCTCCTTCTTCTCATGCCTAAAGAAAAACTACCTCCATAAACCTCCATAATTAAAGGAATTTTATGTGGAGGTTTGTACTTTCCAGATACAGAGATGCCTACCTTCCTTTTTTCCATACTCCTTCTAACATTTCTGTATGCATCTAACAAAAATACATGCACATACCGTGGGCATTATATTTATATATGTGTGTGCAAATACAGACACACAAACTCATAGCTGTGTGAATGTACATGCATACAAATGTACAGAGATTGCTTGAGATACTGCCTGGGCCATGCACAGTAGCTTGTGTTGGTGTATAATGAAGCACCACTAGACAGAACAGTCACTTGTGGCAGGTAGCTAAGAAATTTCAATAAAGTAAACTCTCAGTATTATCAAAATTATACATTTGGGGCTGTTAGCATGGCCTAGAAAAAGATGAGGACAGGCTCATCTCATTAAATGAGAAGAAATAGTGGAATTAGCTTGAATCTAATTACAAGCCACACTATCTAATGTAAAAACATGACTGTTTTTTCACTCCCATTCATTTTGGCTAGTAATTAGTTTTGGCCTCTAAAATGCCACCCTTTAATCATCCAAACACAGATGTGATTTGCCGTGCAATTTAATCTTGCTTTAATGAAGAACTAATGGACGCATCGCAAATTACTTTCCCTGTTGGAGAAAAATTCTATTTCCTGCTTTTCAAAAGATCAAGAGTATCTTGTGATAATAGCCCAAGCGGCCCTGGCAGCCTCGTCGCACAGAGCAAACAAGCTCTTTTACTCAACTCCCAATTCAATGGAGAAAAAGAGGCTACAATTAGCAACAAAGCAGGGGAAACGCGGCATTACAGCCGAATCACTTTCTGCAGCTCAACCCCCAGCAACCACCGCCTTGTTAGAGCCAGGTCTAAAGTGTCAGGAGCGAACAATGTGCTGTGATAAATTACTCTCTTCAAACAGCTGCACTGCTAATTTTCAATTATACACACAAATGGCTCTCAGATTGGAAGAAAATGGAGTGCATGGGGAGAACAGTAGTAGATTTCTATGTTTGTTTGGTGGTGAGTGTGGAGGCGGGAGAGTGACATCCTGAAAAGAAAGCTGTAGCATGTGGAGTCAGTATTTCAGCACCGGATGATGAACCCTCCCAAATCCTGCAGAACCTGGTGGCTTACTTCTCACATCTCTGCTAGGTTGGTGGAGAAAAAGAAACAGGAGCAGTTAGATCAGATTTTACAGCAAAATCTTTGACCATTGGATGCATTGGTAGCCTTGGCAGGAGGTGCAAAGCAACTGAACAACTTGGAGACGGGTTCAGATCCCAGAAGAGCTGATTCCCTTTCTCACCTGTTCAACAGACAGCCAGTGGGCTCCACGTGCCTCTTTAAACAGGAGATGTGCTGAAGTGTGTGAGCCCGTGATTCTTGTGGACTCTGAACATACAATGTGTTTGGTGGCTGCACCAATTTCCCCATGATGAAGGCAAAACTCATCACCACACAGTCAGCTGCTGTTGGATTCAGATGAAAAATTCTACAGAACTTAATTGGAAAAGGTGCTAGTGAAAATGATTAGGAGTTTTGTTTAAGTTACCATACCTCTTTTTAAGAATTTGGAATAAAAAAGGCAATATGGAAATACAGTTAGGATCACTATAAACAAGATGTGGCTCAGCTCCCATGAATTACAAAGAACTGATAATGATTTTTTTGTTGCCTTCACAAATTTCCCGTTGACATCAAGAGCTATACGTGAATTTGACCCGATATAATAAAGTTATCACTGATGTTTCCAAATTATTTGTTTTCCAATAGACAGGAAACAATTATCAAATAGGCTACACCAAGGTAGCACAATCTGTTCCATACAAGTTTCACAAAAAAAAGGAAGAAATGTAGCTGTTTTTCCTTGCCATGTTTTTACTTGACCTTAAATTTGATGAATGACAGCACTTGGGGGGTGGGAGGGAGGGCAGTGGTGGTTTGTAATATTTTTACCTGCCCAAACTGAGATAACTTAAACCCATCTTTCTTTAAGATTTGTTACTCAGAAATCATGATTTGATTATTGCTATCAAATTTGATGTCCACAAGACAAACATTTCAAATCCTTTCAAAACCTTGGGCAATTTTTACATTGTCATACATCTAGAGAGAGAAAAATCAATCTTGGCTGATGGGAGTGGGGAATCTGGAATTTGAAAATGGCAGTATGTTGTCTAAACCAGTGTCAAGGTTCCTGAAGTTCTGTATTTACAGCAGAGCATCAGGCCTTTGCCAGAAATGGCTCATGAGCACAGCTCTCACAAAGGCACACAAGAGGAGCCCAGTGTGTGCAGAGAACAACCAACGGGGGATTCCCAACAGCTCCAAGTTAATGCAGTTCCTTTGGTTGGATTTTGGAGCAACAGCACTGTGATTGACATTCTTTAAAGTTCTGGTTCATAATGTTTTCTCTTTGCACACCTCCCTATTAACCCTATGTTCAGAGTGAGTTTTGAAACAGATTTATGGTAATTGCACTCCACAGTATCCCTGAGACAGTCAAAGATGACACATGTTATTAAAATGTTTATGGAAAGGGTTGGCAAACTCATCAGATTTGTTTTATAAATAGCTATCATTTCAAATGAAATGGGCAAAAAAAATCTAGTTGATTTTAATACTTTTCAGCTGAGCTTTTTTTCTACTTCTAATAAGTGCTAGCATTGTGTCTCCTAATTATAAAGCGCATTACCATACAAAAAGGATTATTTTTAAATTTAAAAATGCCAGTCACAATTTAAAATTACTTTTCTCAAATATGGCTCCTCAGAGAAGCTAAAGAGAGAAGAGAAAGTAAGGGGGGTTGGAATGAGAGAGGGAGAGAGAGAGGATGCAATATTGAATTGTAACAAGACACTTTTATTTTTTTGCTGAAGTGGGATTTCACTCCCTCTAGTTTATAATCGTTACAGAAATTTAAACCTCAAACCATTTCAGTCCAAGCTTATACTAAGCTTGTTAGTGGTTTCTGATGCTGCATATGATAGTGCTACAGCATTACCATAAATCAGCAGAATTAACTATGATCTTCAGAAGCATGCCTGAAAGTGGGTGACAGAAGTCTGCAATTTGGTGCTCTGAATATTATGATAACATTCTATATTAAATGTTTATAATCTACTTAGAGCTGAGCTTCAAGTATATTTTATATTTGTGCTTTACCCAATATTAGAAATCATGGGCTATTACAGCTTTCCGTGCCTATGTTGTTTGTAACATCCAAAATTAAAAAATATATAAAAACACAAGGTGAGCAAGTTTGTTTTCCTACCAATGCAATATTATTAATATTAAGAAGTTAAAGTTTACCTACAGGTTTGAAAATTTAAATGCACCTTGCAATAAATATACTTCACCTTTTTCCATTCATGTATAAAATAATCTACAGCACTGACCGGATTTCAGAAACTCCATCCTAATACAATTTACAAACTCTCTGCTGGTGTTGGAGATACAGACTCAATTTTCCTTCCTGTCTTCGTAAAAGTAACATATCTAAATTATTCATCTAAGAGTAAATAATGATGACGATTTGCAGAGACTAAAATTACAAACTCAACAGTTTTGATAGCCAGTACAAAAATCAAGGTTGCCACATTACACAAAGAAATGTTCTGATACTAAGCAAGCATGATCCAAAATTAAAAAAAAAAAAAGCACTGCTTGTGCTAGGTGTAGGATCCCATTTCTTTCCTATTCCAATTGCTATCATCTCCACTTTAAAAAAAAATAAAAATTTGGATTAGCTAGTGTTTTCCTACTTACATGTATAAATACAACTGACTGCAGGAGAGCAGGAATAGATGTGTTTTTATCAGAATTCCTACTGTGGAATACAGTGGCCCTGCTGCATAAACGGTCTTGAGAGACAATGAACTATATACTCACTAAGATAAATCAATAGATCTCTGTGAACTTCAGCAAAGGAGGTTCAATTTGCACCAGTCAATAATCTAAATTCATTAATTTTCAAGTAATTCTGAGCATGGTCTAGAAAACAATGTTGGGTTTAATGTTGAAAATTATGGTTAAGAGCAGATTACTTCAGATTTATACTTCCAGAAATATGAACTAATTAGGTGAATTTGCTTTTTTTTCTGAAAGAACCACATGCACACACACATCCACAGGCTGAACTTGCTGTGCCAGTTACCAGACATGGAAAGTGACACAAAAATATCTGACAAATGTTATTGCGTAATAAAATTATTTTAGAAAATTTTATAATTAATGGGCAAGAAAAACAGAAGCTAACAAGTCCTCTACAGTTTGTGAAGGATCTTTAGGCCTCAAATTAACCACCATCAACAGAGATGAATGGCCAACAGAATTAAAATGCAACCTCCATGCTCACAAGGCAGGTGAGTGGACCGAAGGAGACATGGGGAGTGTGACATGTTTGGGGATGGTCTAAAGGCTGCTCCTTCAGGGCAGCAGGCAGGAGTCCCAGGGACTTGGGCTTTCTCAAAGTGAACTAAATTCACTTAGCTCACACTGAGATGTTCAATATGAACAGGGCTTTTTATGGTCACAGAAATGACCTTCAGTTGCTGCTGGAAAGGTACAAACAACAATAAATACACGACATACTTGTTAAAATTCAGAAAAAGAAGAATTAAGTGCAAATGAGACTGAAAATCAAAAAGTAGCATTCAGCATCCTGGGTTGGTAACTGCTGAAAAGGAAATGATCTTCTGCAAAGATCACTTCATAAATTCTAATGAGGCACTAACACCTATCAATGGGCTGAGTAAGTGCTGGCCCAGAGCCAGCCCAGCCAGCTTTCCAGCCCACCCCAATCCCCTTGTTCCTTCACACAGGCACACCCCACACTCACCTCTAACAGCTGGGAAACTTTGCCTGAACTTTTCCTTATACCTATGGTGTTACATTCAAGCCAAAACCTACGTATCTGCCTAGTCCATGCATCTCCCAAATGGATTATACTTGAAAATAGGGACAAATGGAGCAACGTCTGTGGATGAAGTTTTCACACATACATCACAAAGTGAAAAAGCACTGGACAAGAGTGGTGTTTGTAAGTATTGTATTTCATATTTTTCTTTTCAATATACTCTTTTCTCCCAGCCCAAACTCCCTGCCTCAGCCATACTGTTCTCACTTGGAAATGCTTCTCCATAAAGACACTGGCTTTTCTCTTTCTTGAGCAACTCTTGGTAAAATCAAATTGATTTTGCTGTGGTTCAGTACCATTACAATTAGCAAATGAACATGGTGGGTGCAGTTTCACCACTTTTTGAGAACTGCACCAACAGGGAAACAACTGCACCCTATAATATATGGCAGGTAAAAGAGAAGAAAACGCAACCTTCTATTTCTTTTAGTTCCCTTCTAGACTATTTTGACGGTTCTTTACTTTTTTTAAAAAACTCAGAATACACTGGAGTGTAGCTGAACACTCCAGCAAGTTAGTTTGCTCTAAGTTTTATTAGAGCTTTTAAGTTTCTTTAAGCTGCAGCATTTTCCAAGTGAAGGACGAAAGCAGGGATTTACCCTCACGACATCCACTGAAATATATTTTTTGTGCTAGTATGAAGTCTACGAATTAGCATTTTGTGATGTTCCTGAAATTAGAAGCCCCATGAACTAACCATTTTATGATATTTATGCTTTGCTTCATAATGCATTCTCCACAGATGAATCAAAGGGGCCAAATGCAATTGCTGTTGTGAGATAATAAAGCATGAAGTGGTGTGTTTGGAATTAAATTTACATAAGACGAAGGATGGTGGGCAGTTTGTGATGACAGTAACAATCGGAGAGCGCTCCGTGGTGCTGCACTCCCAGAAACTGCTGCACAAAACACCGCAGCATCTGCATGAATAATTAAACCACTGTCTGGGGAGTCAATCAATTTAAAAGGGAAGAAGGAAACTTTTCCAATATTTTTCCTGAGTTTTATGATCAGAGCTGTGTCTAGGACCTCTCTCAGAGCTATTTCCCCAAAATAAGTCTCATAATTTTGTGTGCCTGGCTGGTTTTGTGTTTGCTTATCTCTTAGAGATGTATTTTATAGTTAGCAAAAGCTCTCTTGGAGTAACCTAGACAGAACCCAGCACAGAGCTCCTGGGTTCAGCTGAACCCAGTTTCATCTTCCAGCTTTCTACTCCATGAGGGGAACATCCTTGTATCCCTGACCCTGCTCTGCTGCTCCAGAAAGTCACTGGGTGGAGGGAGCCCCTACCTTGCAGAAATAGTCATTGAATATGTTCTAGTGTGCTGCAGAGACTGCTGCCTGTCCCAGTGCACAACACTCTGTCAGCCCTTGGAAGGCAAAAACACATGGTAATATTCTTGTATCATTCACATACTCAAAGTCTCTCACAGTTATGAAGAAATTAGTACCATTCTTACCCTCCTGTCATAGATTCTGTCTCATTCTGCTGGAACCTGGGGAAACTGAGGCATGGAGAAAAGGAAATGCTTCAAAGTCAGCTTTTTGTTTCTGGAACATGTGAGGCATCTCGTTTCAAAGACTGCATGCTTGCAGTTTTAAGCTGAAATTGTTTTCAAGCTGTGTGAATAGTCAGGTCTTTTAAAGTCATGGCTACTTAGGAACAAAAAATTAAGGTGTTGCTTCAAAAAACAGATGACACCACCCTCCCTATCCACCCCTGCTTGGGCTTATGTGCCACTTTGGTACAAAAGGCAAGATTAGAAGTCAAGATTTCTCAACTCTTAAATCTACTCAGCCATATAAACCACTCAAAATAGTAATTTTTATCTAGTAATGGTACTTCTGATTGCCATTCCCTATCATGCTACAGCCAACTGGCCATGGGCAAGGACTAATGAGGGAAGGGAAGAAAAAGAACACACTTCCAAGGGCACTGTAAAAACAGTGCTTTGTTCCAATCACATGGAAGGTCAGTGTTGAGGGGGTTCTGGCCTGCCTGTTGTTTGTCAATGATTGTCCTGTAGATGGTCCCACTGCAGGGTGAGCTCTCTCTCTCAAGAGAAAGAGCTCAGCAAGGCACATCCAAGTATTCAGCCAAAAAAGACAGGGCTTTCTTTAGGCTGATGAGATCAAAGGCAGACTTTTGCAGGTTTTTACCCTGTGCCCAGGTTACACAACCTTTAAGACAATTACAAAACTTCACATCTTATTGTACGAGGTCTCACTGAGTTCCAGAACACTCTGAAGTTGGAAAATATCTTCAACTGTATGTTTCTTAAAAAGATTAGAGAGCAGAACTCTAGTTAGCTTTTGTCTGTCTGTTTTGCTGAGGGTGTTATTCTAAGAGCATGCAGGAGATCAATGATCTACACTGAAAACCTTGACGCTTCTTTAAATGCCTTATTTTCATTTTTTAAGAAATATGACAGCAAGAATTAGTACTGGCTCTTCTATTTCAATAATGGCAGTCATGTTGAAATGACAGCAAACATCATTACATTTACATGCACATTTATGTAGACAAAAATTGTCATTACTTATTTCAGTGGAACATTTTATAATTTGCCCTATAAACAAATAAAATCTGTATAAGCTGTTTTTAGCCTTCAGCAGCATGTCAACACAAGCAACTTAGAGCTAGACTTACTGACACTCACTGGTATCTCCTTCCATTTTTAAAACGCTTAAGATTAAAAATATAGTATTTATTTTTCAGTCTTTAATAATACAGTGAAAATACTTTTTGATTGCTGGCTGCAAATAAAAAGCAGATAGTTGAATGCCCTCAAATATTGTATATTTAAATGAAAATGGGGGGAAATAAAGACATACCCATGTGCCTGTTTTGACTCTGATGTTCTGAGTAGGGAATAAAATCTGACGATAAAAAAGAAGATGCAAACTGAGAAAAATGTACACCTTCTTTTAGTCCATCTCCAATGAAAAATTATTCTGATGTTCTTCCACCAAACTAGCTACCTACTCTTGTCTCAGTTCTCTCCTTTGTGATGCTCTGATCACTGTTATAATCAACTTAAATACTTTGTACTACCTACAGAAGTCTCACAGTTAAGGCTGTACGTGCTGAAACCCTCACTATACAAAGATATAAAGCATCAAAGGTAAATCACAGAATCACAGCACAGTATGGGTTGGAAGAGACTTTAAAGATCATCTGGTTCCAACCCCCCTGTCGTGAGCAGGGACCCCTTCCTCTATCCCAGGTTGCTCCAAGCCCCATCCAACCTGGCCTTGAACTCTCCCAGGGATGGGGCAGCCACAGCTTCTCTGGGCAACCTGTGCCAGGGCCTCAGCACCCTCACAGGGAAGAATTTCTTCCTTATACTTAATCTAAACCTCCCCTCTGACAGATTGAAGCCATTCCCCCTTGTCCTATCACTACATCTTTGTCAAAATTCCCTCTCTGACTCTCTAGCATGCCCTCTTTAGGTATCAGAAGGCTGCTAGAAAATGGGAATATTCTGTAGGAAAAAGCGTTTCCTAGCATTGAAGGAGTTGAACTGGCTTTTTGAAGAGATATGTGTTTGAATGTACGACTGGATAATGCCAGAAGACTCAGGAAGTATCTGGGCAATCTATGGAAAATAGCAGGGCAGAGCTCCAGATCTACTGTGCAGGCCTTCTATAAAACTTGACTTAAAGCAAAGTAAAAACAGGAATGGGACAGCACTGGAACAAACTTCCTGTTACATTTGGTTGGTCAAAGTTTTTCATGGAGGGATATTTTGGATCAGCCTTCCAGTAAGGATCATGGGGGCAGAGAACCTAACTTGCTTTAAGATGGAATTTCAGATATTTATGGTCAGAATTATGTGACACAGCTTGAACTTCCTGCAAGAAACAGATTTAGTGGTCTAAGATGCTCCAGATTGTCTTGTCCTAAGTTTCTGTGCTGGCTGTTTGCATCACATAAAAATTACCACTGGTCAGTTTATTTGTTAGAGAGGTTGCTCAGAGAGGGGAAGGGCTGATCTGGAAGGAGGACATACTCCTGTCTCTGAATTTCAGCTCTCCTGTGCCAGCAGGAGCCAGATCTCAGCAGATGCTGGCAAGGTATCCATGCATCTCACTACTGAAATTTCAGATTTTTGATATTTCTTCAGTTATTTCTTCTCTCTCTCTTACATACTTGCTAACAGTGGCAAGTACAATAGGGAGGAACTTTATGAATCAGAGTGTGTAAAGAGCCTTGCAATGTACCCATTTGAATGTCACCACTGGAGCTCTAATCCTTATGATTTAATACACTGGCTGAGTCCATGGCCCAGCAGAGCCAAGCTGTGTCCCTGCTTGTGCTGAGCAATGTCTCAAGGAAATCTACTGACTCCAGCAGAAGTATTTTCCATCTGCCCCACCATGACAACACCAGCATTTCCCCTGAGAAGTGAACTTATGGTTCTCTTTACTAGCAAGTCTGGTTTCAATATTGGTTACATTGGGTCAAACAGCTTTTTTAGCAGAGCACTGTATACCCAGATTAGCTTCACAGAGGCAAACACAGGCATTCTATATTTACACCCATGAAGTTTACCTCAGGATTTTATTTTCCTGCTCCTTAGGGCCTTTGGTTGTCAAGATACCTCTGTAAAAGTACTGGCTATGGAGGACAATATAAACTTTGCTATCAAAGTAAACCAATAAAATAGTCATGTAATATAAAAAAGTCATGTAAGTGTGACATACGTGAGTGCTGATAGAAGAAACTGAATAAACAGCTTAAGAACAGCTGGACACAGTCACCTCACATGGGCCAGGGTTACAAAGGACTATCTCTGTCATATGATTTGGGTCAGTGCTATTGGTTCCAACAACACAGTCATATCTTCCCTCTTTTTTGAAATTCAAATGTGAACAAAATATATTGCAAACTACAAAGTTGGCAGTACAAGCCAATACAACCATTAAAGAGTAGTTACTGCTAACACCCAGTAGCTGCTACTATTGCTTCTTGAATTAAAAAAAAAATTAAAGATTGAAAGTTTCACCTTCATTTCATCACAAAAAATGGTATTATATGGGATAGGAATTACGTGGTCTTTCACTCCTTCTTGCCTCAGAGAAAAATATTTCTTGGCAAATGCCATTTATTGTTAAACAAGATGTAAGAGGGGAAAAAGTCTTATGCAGGATGTACCTTTTGGTATAATAATTAGAAGCAACCAAACTCCTAACAGACTTTTATGAGGTAAGGAAAGGAAAGCTGCATTTGTTTAAGTCAAATAATTGCAGTATATCTGTTGCCTTTTTAAAGTATTTTGAATGATATGTAGAGAGATTCCAAATATATTTCTGTTAAGAAATACAAGGTTTGCTTCTCTCTCCTTATTTAGATTATAATAACTGACAATACATTTATTTAGTTTTAGCATTGTTTTCTTCATAAAAACCTAGCCCCTCTCAAGGTGATACAGATGATAAGGCAGCCATATACAATAGATTTGGCATCAGGGGGTGAAATATTATGAGGAATAATTCAGGCAGAAGCTTTTTTTTTAAGTCTTGGGGAAGAGTGAGGGAAACCTAAAACTAAACCATATTCTCATCAGGAGAAAAAAAATCATTTAAAAGCTTGTCATAAATGAAAACAATTTACTTGTACCAGTGTCCTTAAGTGCCACAAACTCTTCTGCTTCTGCTGCTACATTCTCTAATGATATTACTGCATATAGCACATCTCATCTAATCTGTTAGTAAAATCCTAAAGTCACTTATGTCAGTCTCTAATGCAAGCCAAATGAGTCTTCCCAGTAATAAGAAGCTTCGCAGAATTAGTTTTCGTTTTGCAGAAAATTGCCATTGGGGCTGGCACTTTTATCTAAAAATTTCACTCGTGCATAAGCAAAAAACTCATATATTATTTGGTTACATTCCATCAGTATGAGAAATAACATTGTGAGAATTCTATGCATGCTAATGATATATAGAAATCCACCTGCTTTCAGATAAAATGAGTTTAATTTTCTGTTGCCCACTGCCTGGTTGGCCTTTCATAAATTACTTATGCACAGCTATTATTAAAATAGAGGGAAAGCAAATTAGAAAGTCCTCATATCTCTCCACTGGATTTAACCAAGGCAGGGCTGTGACAGCTAGAGTCAGCGTTTTTGAAAAAATTCTGCTCTCTTGAAAAATTTTGCATCTCTATACAATTCTATGCCACTGTTGTAAACGTTCTGACCTGCCTTCTTACCAAATTAACCTAAATCCTTTCTATTTTTCAACATTAATGGAATCCTCTAGAGTCCTGCTGATATATATTAAAATATATTTATTGGTTAATTTGAATTCCAGCATTTTGTACCTCATTTCCCAGTACTTCTGTTATATCTGAACAGCTTGGAGCTTTAGCATTAAAAACTTACAAATTAAGATAAATACATCTGACAATTATCAGATCAAAACAACTTAACTTTCATTGGAATATATGATTGCAAATTTCCCTTCCTGATGAAAGAGAAAATGAGGACTGTCTGCTTGAAACAGTTAATTGGATTTGAAAGTACTGTACGTTTCAGCAATCGGTGCAGCTTTTGGTTGGTCAATGACTACTTGACCTCCTGGTTTTCCAACAGACAATTGGTTTTCATTTCTTGAGGGTCTTTTAAGTCCATAGTTCATGGTGACTTTAAGTTTAATTTTCTGTTAATGATATTATTTTGCTCTTTTAAGATAAAACTTTCTTGTGATGTGCTGAGCAACAGTGGAATCCCATTACTGCGTGAGGAAGGACACCTTCTCAAATAGCATTCTTTTAACATTCTCTGTTAAAAGAGAACATATAACATAGTATAACATACTGTTATGCTATTTCTAAATGTCCTTTTAACACTTTGGGTTTGCATTTTGTGTGCATTTAAACGGATGGCTGCTCTGCTCCTTGAAAAAAACATACAAATACAAATACGAATACAAATACAAAAAAAATTAAAAAGCCATTGTGGTCACCTGCCCAGCCAAAGCTCCTTTTTAGGTAACAGGGGGCCTGATTTTAATCAGCCACTGGTTTAATACCTTCCAGTTCTCTGACTAGACTGACTCTGCTTAGAAGTAGGATGGGTTAGTTTGGGCCAAGGACATGCCCTACAGGTTTCAGGCTCAATTTCTCTATTTTCAAGCCCATTAAATTTGCATCCACACCGTAGAACAGTGCATTAAGCCCATTCACAGAGCAGGCAATTTCCTAATGCTAACAACAATTTGGTCCTGAGCTGACATCCCCAGCCCTTGGCTAAACCCAGCCAGTCAATGCTGGTCCTGTTAAGAAGTCTCTGTAGTTCTTACACTAAAGCAGCTCTCCTAATGACTCAAAACAATTATTTTGAGGAGCTTTTCCCTAAATTTACATCAAATGCATATTTACTTGTTTCCTGCCATAGGTAGTATTTTATTTCACACTGCATTCTCAGGAGTGACCAGAGACACGCAGCTCTCAGGCTGTTGTTTCACACTACAGCCTTGCAAATCCAACAGCTCCCTGCCACCATGGGGAGCCCTCCTGCTCTTCCTCTATCTCCATATTCCAGTTCACAGAAATAAAACAGGAGAAAACCATCCAGGTTTTTTTTTGTAAGGTTAGTCTTCTGAGAGTTGAGGTTCTTAACTGATTGAGAAGATATATGCCAGAGTAGGATAATAGAAGTAGAGAGGGCATGTGGCTGTCAGTTAAAAACCAGTGGTTTCACTATGAGGTATTTCAAATGTCTATTCTTGAAAAAAATGCTCTGGATAGACAGGAGAATGAAAAACCATCATTAGGGGTAAAAATAGACATAGATTGCAAACAAACTGCAGAGCTCAGAAACTCTGCTGGGTTCATTACAAAGCTGAGAAAAAAAGAATCCGTTGAATAGTTTGTTTATGTAAATTTGGATTCTGGTTCTTCATTTCATGTGAGCACAGGGTGAGCAGGAGGTGCTTAGCACTGGCCTCTCCCTCTGGCAGGTGTCACAGAGTGTAGTGATCCCTTTGGTTTCTGGGCCTGGCAATCTTTCCCTGCGCTGATGTGAGCCCCTGAGCCAGCACTCAAGATCTTAAACTGAGTTTTAAGCCACTTCTGTGCATGGCCAGCATGGAGAATGGGTCTGCCCTCGTGTGTCTGTTTCAGCTTTATTCTTATCAGTGGCTTTTGCCTCACTCAGGGTAATCGTGAGACAAGCCAAGCAGAGTGCTTGGGACTGGGATCTCAGAGAACAACCTGTGATCACAGCCACTCTGGTGTTTATCAGCCCTAAGGTAATCCATGGGTTTTTAATTCTTAGGAGTGCTTCCTCTCAGTAGTGGTTGCTAATGCAGAGATTGGTTCCATTCAGTGATTCACATTCCTGCCTTTGTAGATCTATAAAAGTGAACTAAGTTGAACATGCCTCATTAAAGGTACATTTGGATAGAACATGCAGTGAAAATACACAGAGTTTTCACTAGATTTGTAGCAGAAAGTTTTTTAGCTGCCTAAAATGGTTCTAGAACTGGTTCATATAAAAACAAACATATGAATCCAAACATTATTGTATACTATACAAATTTAGAAATCTCAGAATTAATCAAGAAAAATTGAAATCTTTTCTGTTATGGAACATCCTCAAACTCCTTTCCCTATTTATTTTAGAACATACATGTTTTCCCTTGTTTCTTAGAGTTCTGTTATCTAACCAAGAGAACAGGTGGCTAACTGATAAAACAACAGTTTTCACCAGAAACAAAAATATTCAAAAACTCATTACTCAGCTTCTCCATAATCATTGATTGTTTCAGCTATAATTATTGTGAATAGCTACAAATACATCAAATCTGTCTCTGATTTTGAGATTTTTAGACTGTACCCTCTTCACAGTTTCCAGGGTTAGAGCCTTACATCCATTTCTCTTCACTCTTCAATGACACTTTCAATTATCATAGATCCCTGTGAATCCAGGAACATTCTTTACTGGAAAGTGTATGTTGCAAAATCTGTGGTAAAATTATAAAAATTAGCTGCTAGGGTATAATACTGATTTTCACACACAAAAATGCTCCTTATATGGCTGTATGATTGGACAAATTGAAATGGGCTGTACTAAACATTACAGAGCACTGCTGCTCACAATATCTGACTTTTCCCTGCAGTTTCCTCTCCCTCCTGACAATTGCACACCTGTAAATCACTTTGATAGAACTCTCACCCTGC
Source organism: Lanius collurio (assembly GCA_020086605.1). Taxonomy (NCBI): domain Eukaryota; kingdom Metazoa; phylum Chordata; class Aves; order Passeriformes; family Laniidae; genus Lanius; species Lanius collurio. Next base: position 18,220,426 of record JACBWW010000019.1, read on the forward strand.
ACAGCCAAGGCCTGAGCAGTTCATAGTGAGGCCTCAATGGAACACACATTATTCAAAGACTTGAGACACAGTGATACAAATCACCTGAGGTGAATGACTGTAAATTTATGGCTTATATTATGGGCACACATAGGAATTCTAGTCAGGACCCCTGTACGGTACATGGTAGACAAACAGGAAAAAAAAAAAGGTCATCCTTCCTGTCAGAAATTTGAAATCTAAATAATTTAATTTGTAGGCATATCTTTGAATATAATGCAGTCTGCTACACAAAGAGCTTGTGAGGAACCCACTCTCCTAAAATGATGACAGATGGTTTGGAACAATAATAAGCAATTGCATTAAGAAAATTTAAAAATTCTGTTTCCAAACATCTCTTGAACACAACAGCTAAAGAATTCACTCTGTGTAACTTACCCGGATGCAGAAGACAACACTGAGTAAAAGCCTATCAAGAATTAAAAAACGTTCTGAACATAAAGTACACCAAAAACTATGACTTCTTTTTATACTCTCTCAAGTACAGAATGTCCTGTGCACTAGTAGAGGACATCCTACTCTATAAGTCTGTTGAAATGCTATAATTAAAGGTCTGTCAGAGTTTCCATTAAATCCCTGATTTTCAGGGTTTAATTAATAATAACAGTGAAAATTAATGTGAGTAGAATTAAAGCCACTGTCATAGCTCTGCTGCATATTAATTCCTGATTTTAAGTCGCTACAACATGTGGGATTGATTCAGCTTCCTCTCCTCAGTCAAAACTCCTATTTCAATGTAAAATTCCTCACTGGAGACAGTGGATATTTGCCTGAACACAGAAAGTGTGATCAGGCTCTGAAATACCTACAGTACTCATATGGTAAATTAAATGAACAGAAAATCAAGAATGACTATATTGCATAAAGTTTTGGAATAAATGCCTTAAGTTTAGTTGAAGTTCATGTAGCTGAAGACAAGTGAGCATTGAAAATTTCTGTCAATTCCTTCCCAGCAATCAACTCAATGTAAGTTCATCCATTTATCTTTGAAATATTAATAATCTTAACTATTTGTATTTTTTTCTAAGTAAGAATTAAGAGGTTGACTTCTTAATGAAAGATGGAGAACAGACATAAATATTGGGAAATGGACTTTCCCTGGAACCACAAGAGCAAATCAAATATTCTGTTACTGAAACAAAGGCTCCTGGCATTTTGGATTTGGGTGCAAATAATTTAGAACACAGAACATTCCATGAGATAATTCCCTGAAAATAAGCACTGGTATCTTACCATACAACACAAGGAAATTTAATCTTTCACATAAAAGGATCAAATAAAACTACCTCAGTGTGGAAGTCTAGAGAGGGACCTGGCAGAATACTAGAGGATATTCATTTCTCTTCAAAGTAAATAGTATTACAGCTGAAAAATGTGAAAGCATGAAATTTTCTCAACACTGCTGTGAGAAACAGACCCAGAAATCCCAGACGTATGCAAAATACTATAGTGAAGGGTGGAGACAGTACATTAAGAAATTGTTAAAAATGTTAAGATCACTTTGTTTCACATAAAAGCACCTATTATAAAATGCATATTTTTTTGTCCAGATTCCAAAATAATACATGGCATTATTTCATCTTACATTAAAACCTATGCTGTAAGTCGATATCACACATTTCAGAGGTTAATAGATAAAGAAGATTAATGCTATTGGCTGTTAGGACTGCTAAGTGGGTCAAGGAAGTTCACAAGTCAGAAACTTTCATGTAATTAAGAAAAGTGGGAATTTATATGGTTAATGAAATCTGTGCTGTTGCACTAATGAAAAATGAAGTTGACTTAATCAAAAATTCACATTTTATCTTATATAATGATAAATAATAAGCTGGAAGTAAATGGCAGAGAATATAATCTGTCCTCAGAAAAGCAGCATACATTTGCAGCATAACACAAAAAGAGGGGTAGAAGGTCAGCAATCAAAATGCTCTGTGGTGATCTTGTATCTGCACTGTCTTGATATCTAAATGTGGGGATCCACTGTTGTTGTCAAGGTGCAAGTCACTAAAAGACAGTCTTTGATCTGCAGAACTTAAAATCTGAACAGATCATTTGTTAAAAATGTTGGAAAATGAAGAATTATCATTCAAAATGTTGGGAAGGAAAGAATTATCATACCTTTATCAATCTAGAATTGAGGCTGTAGTTCCAGAGCAAGCTGAAGCAGGAATGTAACTGCCAGGCCCTGCCTCTCAATGAGCTCCCCAGGCCACTTGCTGAGCTGTCCTAGTTCACTATTCCAGCATAAAAATATCCCTTCAAAACCAAGCACAGTAAGGTACTGACACATCAGTAAAGGAACTGCCAAGTACCTGAGGCTGCAAGAGACAAAAATGTGCAGCCAGGTGTGAGAGGATGGAGGGGAAAAAATTCCTGCTTTGGGATAAGTCAGGCACAGAGATTAAGTAATTTATCTGAATTCACTTAGAAATTTATGGCATGTATCATATAATTTTTCAATTATGAGAATAAGTAGCTATAAACAGACCCTGGATAAGTTTATAACGGACATTTCAAGAGACTTTTTAATCTCTGAAGCAGCCAAAGTTTGCATCAGCCATCCTGTGAGGTTAATAGCAGCAAAAATTGTAAGAAGATTTTGGATAGAGCTTTGCACTGTATGAGATGGTTGACAAAGATGATAAAGGGTTACAACTTGAAAATTCTAAATTGTCCTTTCAATTCTGTGCATTTTGAAATGCCTCAACTAATTCTTAACTAAGAGAAGCCGAAAAAAGCTTCCTTAAGTACATTGTATTGGGGGCAGTTAAATCAAATGACTGCCAGTGCTAAAAACAGGAAAAAAAAGATACAAATCTAAATCTGAAACCCTTAGGAGTGGAGAATAATGCTCTTTATGATTTGCTAACATCACTACCCCAGGTCTTAACAGAGGCAAATTACCAACCAAACCAGAGTAAACTATACAATTAAACTGGAGTGTATCTTGCTCTGCTTCTATAGTCTCAGAGTTTAAAGAATTGAGAAACCAAAGCAAAACTTGGCAGGAGGAGATAGTTTGCTGTAATCAATATCAGGATAAAGCAAGGAATTTAAGAAAATGGAAGAAGCCAATGACTGTTTGTGTATCTCTGTTGCTGAGCTGTGAGTGTTAGATATAAGCTAAGTACCACACCATCACATCTCTTGTGTTCCCTAATGCTGAAGTCACACGACAAACATCTGGTGATCAAAGTGAAATCACGAACTGGATAATTTCTATTTGGATGTTACTTTTTGGCTCCACTTATCCCTGCAGCTGGAGCATTTCCTTCCAGCATCTCTATGCTGTTTTGTGAGCAATGCTGGAAAAATGCCACAAATGTATGAAAAACTTTGCAGGGGCTTAGCGTTAAAGACCTCTGCTTTCCAATCAGTACAGCTTGAATCAATAGTGCTGCTGCTAAACGTAAACAGGCATAATGGGAATTTTACAAAGCAAGACTATTTGTATGTAACATCAAAACCAGCACAAAGTCCTCTTTCCATAAGAGTGCAAATCACATTTAGAGTAAGACCAGAGAGAAAAGCAAGATTACTTTGTGATGATTTGCTGCAAAGTTCACTGCACTCTTTGCTTGATAATGAATTTTGCTCATATTGTCATGTGCTTCAGGCTTCATCAACAGAGTGCTCAACTGCCAAAACCCATGATTTTAGCACATCAGAACAAAGGTTAAAAAAAATGGAAAAGAGCACACATTATTATTTGATTTTCTGCAAGTAATAATTCATAAAAATATCATTTTACTCTAAGTTCTGCCTAACCACAAATTCCAAAAAAAGACAGGGAAGGGAGAAAATATGGAGGATGCTGCTGGTAGGATGAATGTGGATTCAGGTATATGAAATATTGTCTAGTTATGTGGTGACATTTTGCTTCCATCAGAAATAATAAATAGGAAGATATTGCTAAATACATTTCCCCTGCAAAGGGAAGAAAGCAGTTTCTGGTACATTGCACTTGTAACAATCTGGTTTCTTGTTTTTTGGGTTTTTTTTTTTTTTTTTGCTTGCTGCTATTTACAGTGTCTTATCTACATTAAGAGTAAATACAAGACAAGCAGCATCTTCTGCTGCCTCTCAAGTCATAACTTCCTGGGTACTCCTTGTGTGCTTTCTAACAGCTGTACACACTTACACACTGACAGCAGCTGGTGAGTGGGTCCAAGCAGCTTTCTCCTGGCTTTTGAACATGTATAAAAGTATGACCCAGTTGTAAGTAAAGGATTTACTGGTCAGGTCAGGCTCCAGAAGCTCTAGCACACAACAGGGAATAGCCAGGCTTGGTACCTCAAATTCCCATGTGATACAACAATTACAGAAATACACAGTTCTTGGTCCCTCTCCTCTCTTCTTAGTCTCTGGCTGCTTCTGCTCTTACAGCTGCTCTTCTCAAGCCCATGGATATGCTTTTGAATTAGCAGCATCACTGGGCAGGGAGGCAGAGAGCAGTTGCTTTAATCAGAGCTTTTGTAAAGAACTTGCTGGGAATTAGTGAAGTTCTCGAGTCAGTTCTCTGAATTGAAACTTTTCACTAGAGTTTATCAATTTTAGTGAAACTTTCAGAGAGAAAAATATCTCAAGTCAAGATTTGTGACAAAGTAAAGAAAGAGAGGCAAGGCCAGCATCCCAGGATATAGTTACTAGCCTGCAGTGTCAAAGACAAAACATTCAAGTGAATCTGAGGCAGCATTTGTACAGTTGTAAATACTGTGCTTATTAGAACACCTACATTTTCCAGATTGTTGTCAATATAGAAGTTGCTTGGGTGCATGAGACTCCTGGTTGTTGACTCAGGTTGTGTCCTGTACAACACTGAACAATCAATCCATAAGGAACCATCTTTCCTGAGATGTACAGTGCTGGATGAGTGCCCAGCATGCCCAGAAACCTCAGCCTCAGGGAAGATGTAAATAGGAGCTTATAATGAGCATAGAGGAGCAATGACTGGAAAGTTGCCTGTAAGGACTATGAAAGTGCTCTCCCAACATCCATTTGATAATGAAGTTACTCCAATGACTTCAGTGAAATTAACCTTGCTTTACATGGGATTCAGGGAAAAGTGAAGCATCTCCAACTGTAAAAACCTACCTTGTACATCTCATCATGCAAATTAAATTTAAAACCTCCATGGAAATAGTCCAGAGGACTTTCTCTACATGTGGCTGTAAGTCATTGAAGTCATTCAGTGAGTCAGGATAATGGCCATCCCTTTTCACTTGGCCAGTTCATATTGTGGCACTGGGAGGAAGACAGTCTGTCAAGTTTTTGTCTGCAGTGTCTGATTTCTCACCACACTGCTCCTGCCCTCCCTCCATTGTGTCAGGAGTGCATTAGGTGTTGGAAGGGCAACAAGAGGCTCAACCAGTGGGTGGAGAGGCTGGAGAAGGGGGATTGAATTGTAGGCAGCCTGCGGAGTCTGTTGGAAAGGCTGTGCTTTCTTTGTGCTGATGTGTATCTATGTCCCTGTGCCACATTACATGGAAGGGATTAGAAATAGGATTTCTGATATTTCAGCTGACATGACAGGAGTGATAATTTCATGCAACTATGTTGCAAGCTAAATTCAAATATTCCACCTTTTAAAGGGATTGTGTATATTTTCATCTGTGCTCTTAGGCTCAGAACCTTATTCTGCAATGACTGATACAACAATAAAATGTACTTCAAAGAGGCTAATACATAGATAATATCCTGTCTCTCTATGTGTACCTTACTCACACCCTAATGACTTAAATGACTACATGAAATGGCAATAAATGTTCAAACAATCTCCAAAATCTCTTTGTACCACAGTGTGTAAAAGTTTGGAATATCTTTTGAAAATCAAAAATCTAACAATTTTTTGGTTTGTTTGGGGTGCCTTTTTTTTTTTTTTTTTTTTTTTTTTTTACCAAGGCCAAGAAAAATAAAGAAACAAAATATCTCAACTCTAAGTAGAAGGTATCAAGGTCACTGGCTATAAATATAAATAATGCTGCTGCATAAATCTTAAACAGCTTACTGCAACTACTAATATAACTTTACAGTATTTACAAGATTAATCTTTTTAAAGAAAATTACAGGATCATAATATCAAACAAGATTATGCTATGTCCTATATAGCATTTTACTATGCACATAGCAGTAACATGACAGCAAATATGCACTTCAGACATATCAAGTAACTACTGCATGAAGAGGGTGACACTGCATGCCAAATACTAAGCACAGCAACAAGTCTTGAGGCCATCTGATCTCCCCATACAAAATACTTTGTTAAACCCTTGATAGCCTCATTTATGTCTAGTGGGAAATGCATAATTTTTCATGCCTCTATAGAAATATGCATTGAGTATTCCGAGCTTAGTATACAGGTGCAAGATTTTCTAACTGTTGGCTGTTGAAGCAGAAGAAATACCAGAAATACTACAATGCAGATAGAATCCTTGGATCCTGTCCTTGGGACAGAATGAAGGAACTTTTGCTAGGTTATATCTATTTCTAGCACTCTTTCCAATGGGATTTTCTGTGTTGAATTCATGCAGCCCACAGTCTGAACAGGTAAATCGTAGCATAGGTCTGTTGGTGAGCCCTGTGCCTTATTCTAACTAAGGACCTTGTTCATTGTAAGGTTTGTCCAGAAGGAGAAACAATTCTCCCAGCTGAGGCAAGCCATATCACCACAGGAATCCAGTTAGATGTTAGATGAATAGACATCCTTCTGGAGCACTGGACAGTGATAAAATTTTAAAACAGAATGCTTTGCTTGCTAAAAGCTCTATGTAGTAGAGAGAACCAAGCTTCCTTTCCCTTTCAAAAACCTAAAAACACTTGATTTATGCCAGTATTTCAATGTGGCTTTGCACAAGAGAAGAAACACTGAAGAGAAGCCCACTTTGGGCCTGTGATTCTGGACCTGAGAGTACATCAGGATGCTGTTCTCAGGAGCTCCACCTCATCATGTTGCACTGGGAGTAACTTCTACTTGCCCTGACTCACCCATAGAGGGTGTTTGCAGTAAAGGGACCATGCACATGTTCCTGTGCCCTGCCACAAAAACGTTTGGTTCTCTGGAGGATGTTCCTGCCCCTTTCTCTTTTGCAGCTTCCCAAGCAAAAGGTGTTGCCTTGACAACTCTGGGGTGTTCTCTGGCTCCATGGATGCTTGCAGGAAGAAGGCCAGTTTCCTTCCACAAAATACAGAACTGCTAAGGAATAAACAATCAAAAGTGTTCTGATTCCTTCAGTAGTGCCAAAACCAGAATGAAAATGAAGAAACTTACTACAGACACAAGATTTTATAAGCCAGAACCAGCACGATTCAAGCACTGAGAATTCACAAGCACAAGTAGGGAACAGAAGAAATTACAGTTACCTGAGATTTCAGCAAAGGGCTGGAAAGGCTGTGGCTAAGGTCTGGCTAAGGCTGTTCTCTTTGATCACCCTTCTGTGACTGGAAGGCCTCTGGCCTTCCATGGCACTGCCCTTCCTTTACCATTACACTGTTTATAAAAAAAAAAAAGTGACAAAAAACCAAACCAAACCAAAATTTAAAAAAAATATTAACAAAAAATAAAAAGGATGGATTTGCAGTTTTCACAGCTCTTGCATATAAACTTTCATAATATTAAGTAGGACTAACTTTCCTCATTTCTAATTTTGTGCTGCAATTTTATTTTTTTTTACTTCAACTCTGCTTCAAATAGACATATTTTTGAAGCAAAAAGAAGACATAAGAAAACTGATGCTCAGGAAAGGGATCACACTGCACTCTGCTAAAACAGACAGCAGACAGAGGTGCTGTTTATATGTAACACAAAGAAAACATGCTGCCATGAAGCTCTGTTTTCCTGTGTCCTGTAACTGAGCAGAGCACTGCTCAGCCATGGAATACAGAATGTGACCATTCTGTCACATCTCACAGCATCCATGAGAAACAGAACATCCACTGGAAGTCACAGCTGGTATGCAGAAGGACAGATATGCTACTGCAATCTTTAAATTCCTCAGTACTCTGAGAATATATAATGGCTTTTCTCCTTTATCAAACCTTCCCCTCCTTTAAGGGTTAACCAAAGCACAAGCTATGTGTACTGCCAGCAGATATCCAATGATAACAGGTTATGTGCATCTTTTACCAGAAGGAAATAATTTTGGAAAGTATCCATTAGTAATTAGAGCTGGATTTTCAGAGCCAGTAGAAGGTAAAAGTACTGGAGAAGCTAATCACAACTTCATGATGCCAGTAAAATCTGTAATAAAAAGTAATGCACTCTATATTCCAAAAAGGCTGCAGCATATCAATACAACATTTGACAAAAGCACCTACAACCACTGAAGCTCTAGCATGCATTATTGTATTTTATTCAAGGAAAGCATAAACAAAAGCTACTGGAGCAACCTTTCTGCTAGCAGTTATATTTAACATGCAACCAGGTATGACCAGGCTTCATGATACATCAACCTGCTAGTCAAACAAATAGCACTTCTATTTTAAGCTAAATGGAAAGAGATTAGGGTAAGCAAACTCCCTCTATTGACCACTGACATTGTTTATTACATAAAAGGTAATTGCTTGGAGAAGATTCCATCTCTTTTTGCTGCAGAAAATGTCTTGGTTTGCTGTTAACCCTTCTCCCATTACAGTGCAGCCACATTCGTACCACGGCTCACAGAAGCATAGGGAGCCTTCTGCATGATTGAGGGCAAGAACTTTGTAATGCACTACCTTTATCTGTCATATTTTGGTCTACAGAAGTAAATTTTTTATGCCTCTACTGACTACTCCCTGGAAATATGGTAAAGATGTGGCCTTTTATACAAAGATAAGGTACATAGAAATGATATCCAGAGAAAATATGGTAATAGAAAAGAACAGGCTCAAACAACAATGAACAGCTCACAGTCAAATCCAAAAGCATTAGAAAATTTCAGGCTGTGTTGGTAGAGTACAAATCCATCTTGGATCAAATTATTCACCCATTTACTGTGGTCCCTCACTTGGCCTGGCAATTAGTTCAACTGTGGAATGCTACTTACGAGTACATTCACAATCCCCACATATTCTCTACAGCACAAATGGACTTTGGGAAGGAAGAACTGGATACTGGCTACCCATTGTAAACAAAACAGCCACGACTTTCACAGAGGTGCTAAAGCAGTGCCTGCAAATAAAACGCAAACTAAAAAATTTCTAATTTCCTACTTGGTATTCTGGGCAAAGTGAGGGAATTTACTTAACCTCTTCATGCCTCTCTTTTGTCATCTCTAAAACAAGGATACACTACTGCCTTCACAAAACTCACTGCTATTTTTTGGCTCTGACAGGGCCATGAATTTTTCTGATCTATGTAACATGCATGTGGAACTTGGTAATTCTGTGCATTCCTGTAAGACAATGCCCTCTTGTTAGGCCATGGACAAAGCTCATCTGCCAAGCAAAAAGTTTTGTCAGCAAAATTCATTCAGCTAAACAACATCAACAAATAAGGAAAAAACAAATCTGATCTTTAACACATTCTTGAGGAACTCACCTGCAGAGACATAGAATTTCTACCTGCAGAAGGTAGAAATGAATGTCAGTGGATGGGCCTGATCTGCAGAAAGAGATTTTTCCATTCTGTTTAAGAAACAAAGTGAAGGAGAAAAGCTATTTTTAGAATTACAATTTGAAATGCCTGTTGGAAAAATTATGAAAAGCAAAAGTATATTTTGCCCTGCTTTTCCTACTGCTTCTGATTCATCATTGCATGACACAATTTTTACGACAACTTACAGTAAAATATTGTAATTAGTTTAATCCCTTAGGGATGTAAGCTACTTTTTACATGCGTAAATAAACTTCTTTATGCCAGGCAGTGTTTTGGATATAATTAGCAACCCTGAGAATGCAGTTAGTCTATGGCTGGCAATTTTGCAGTAACGATTCTCCTCCTGTCATATGGGTTTTTAACTGAAAGGTCATTTCGGATAACAATTTCTAAATTTTTTCCTCTCTTTACCCTCAAAGTTAAAAACTTCAGTTAACTTGTGGTGTCATAAGGGAAAGGAACATGGTTTTTTTGGAGGGTTTTAGAAAGGTACTATAACCTTGACCTACACAAAAAGCTTTCAGAGGCAAAACTGCAGTTTTGTTTCTCAGAGTAAGTCCTTGGCTTTACTCCCAAATTCCTCAGAAAGCTGCTACACGTAGCATCAAACAAAAGGATGATTTTTAACAAGTTTTGTGCTTGAGTCTGTAGAATTTGCTCACCTAACACACAATGCTGCATTTTCCTTTGCATTTATCTGCTTTCACTCAGTGTAAGCAGGCCCTTAGTTACCCTTCAGCTGACTAGTGTCAATGACAATAACAATACATTTTTATTTTTAGACCACTCAAATCTAAAGGCAAGTTAGCTCTGCACATGTATGCATGCACACACAAATGTAAGTAACATGTGAACATTTCCAAAGGACAACAAGTCCTTTTGGAATAGTAATGAATAGAGAAATCATCTTGTGCCCTGCATGAGATAGGTGCATTTCAAAATTTTCCTGTATAGCTTCCATGAAAATTGGCCCCTAAGCAAGGGTGTGAGTCATTGATGAATACAGCTCTGAGGCTTCACGCTGCGCAGCAAGAGCTGTAAAAGGCATTAGAGGAACAGAGGGGAGGAGGAGGAGAGAGAGAGAGGGTTAGGAGGTTATTAAATAAAACCTGGTAATGGTTTTACATGAACATTTTCTGAGCAGTGTTTGGAGAAGCCAAGAAGGCACACCCCGCCCCGCCGGGCAGCGCCTTTGCCGGGCGGGGCACGCAGGGGCTGCTCTGCCCTTCCACAAACCACTCCTGCCTGTACCAAAGGCACTGCTCGCACAGCTGCCCTCCCAGTGCTTGCTGACAACTCGGCTCCTACAAGTAAAATAAATTACCCTATGGCACATACTGGGTTATAGCAACTTTTCAAATGAATACTGCAGCAAAAGGATGGGGGTTTTTGTCCTCTGCACTCATCTCCAGCACACAAAAGCCACTGCACTGTACCAGCAATATTGCAGCCTTTGCCAGCACAACTATGCAGGAAGCACAGATCAAGAGAACAAATTTAAACTTCCTTAAACTTCAAAAGTATTTGATTTTGGCTCATGTTTGTCTTTTTTTTTTTTTTCCCCAAGACCAATATATTAAATTGCTGTTAATTTCTATCATTTACTGGTTATGAATAAACATAACTGATAACACATCAGACCTAAATTACAAGCAATTCTCCTTTTTATGCAATTGTGCTTCTGCTACCCAAGTCAAGAGATCCAGCTTTGAATAAAAACATTGAGTTTTTAGTCAATACTTCACTCATTATCATGCCAGGTCCTCCATCCTTCAGACTTCCTGCATGTCCTGATCTCACACTCACTTGTGTGGTCCCTTCAGTCTCTCTTCCTATTTTTGCTTCTTCCATTGTGCCAGCAGCCTTAGTGCACCCCTCTGAAAGAGAAGATACAGTGTGGGCCGTTACATCCCATTATCAAACACCCTGCCACTTGTGAGTTCACATGGGAAATTGATTATAAACAATGATTAACTGACACCAACTGGCTATACGGGGTTAGATATAAATAATCAAATAATCCCTTAAATGAGCCTTTTTTCAGAGGCTGCCTTAAATGTAAAGTCAGGAAAAAATATTTTCCCATATTTTATATAACAAAAGTATAATGTATTAGAAAGAAATCCATCACTGAAATCTTTATTTCCACACAGATAACAATTTAAGGAGATTGGGCATAAAGAAATGAAAATTATGTTTTTTAACAGGTACAAGAGGAACTTTAAGTATTTTAAAGGCCAGAAACAGCAGTTCTTCATTTAAGTCTTTTGAACAAAAGGGCACAGTGGTCTGCATAAGTGAAAATTCAACCCAAAAGGAATGTTAATGGGAAAACAGTTTGTCATGTTACAAGTACTTCTGTTCCTCTAATACCTTTAAAAAGAAGAGATATGATTGAAAAAAGAAAACAAAACAACCTGCTGTGTATATATATATATATATATATATATATATATATATAAGAACAGGAATTTTATATTCCTTTTTAAGAGTGGATAACTGATAACTGGTGCTATTTTAGAAAGAGACACCAACCAAACCCCCCTGAATCCACAGACACGCAGCACCATCTGGTGGATTAGTAGGTCTGGCAAACAGTTCTGCATTTACTGAACACATTTCCACAGGCAGGAAGGGAGAAACCATACCAACAAAAGCATATCATGGAGATTTGTTTAGTCAGCGTCAGGCAAGAGAAAGTGAGGGGGGTGGAATTTCCATTAAAATGTGAAATACTCTTTACTCATATAACACTCTATACTTTTCAGACAGTATGTATAAATCTGGATTCAAAAATATGTGAACAGTACACTTATGGTGACAAAAACTCAAAAGTTTGGTATGTAATTTAACTAACTGCATTAAGATTGATTTAATTTGGTTTCTTTCATGCATACATTAAGGCACACGTGTATAAATTACCATTTTTTCACTGGAAGCCTCGCTTAGTGAACAGGACTGATCGCTCACCTAATAACAGTTCTCCAATAATTTGCTTTCTTCTCAGGCACTGTATGGTCTCATGTTCTTTCACACACAAGCTCTGCTTGGATAATACAAGATTATGAAGTGCTCATCACTGCAATGCCACAATGAATTGCAGGTGTCAACTCAAAACCCCTGCAAGGCAAGTTGCATTTATTCTTCACATGCAGTGAGTAATAGGTGGTTCTTATTTTGGGAGGAAAAGGAAGAGGCCTTTAATATGTACACAGGGGTGTGCCATTGTAGTCTCTGCTGTCTTTCTAGTAGCTTGTAATGCCTTTGGAATTCCACCATTCCATTGAGCCAGGTCACCTCACTGCACCCTGCAATAGGTGGCTCTTGGCACACGACCTTGAGGGGATCAAAAGGCCCAGTCCTCCACAGGCCACGTGCTCCCCAAACACCATCCAAGCAGCTGAGGCTCCCTCCTTGTCATCACACCCCTGCATCACCTCTGCACCAAACCCTTCATGCTCATCCCCATTTCTGACACAGTGCTGAGAGCTGCTGGTCCTAAGATTTCATTTTGAAAAGCCACCTGTCTACACATGTCCATCTTCTAGAAGTGTCCTCCATGTAGGCTAGAATCAGGAATATATATATTTTAAGTCGGAATTTTCGCCTATAGAAGTTTCCCTTCTCCTTAAAGGCCACATTTCTCAGCTGTCTTTCATCTTCCTGCAGATCATCTGCATCTTTGTCTTGCCCACACTGGCAATGTAGGTCCAATCATCCCACATCCCTTTGGAAGGCACTAACTGTATTCAGCATATCATTCCCACAATCAGACACATCATCACCAACCTGCAGACTGGGAAAGTGTACAACAAGATCAAAACACAGGACACTGGCCATCATAACTTCATACAAAGGCAAACAGGTGGCAGAAGGGTGCCTGCTGCCAATTACTGTTTCAAGACACAACGTTTTCCTTGATTCTTCAAAAATATTAATTAGCACTTCTTACAAGCATCCACACCCAACTGTGCCAGGTAAGACAAGAGGCAAAAAAGATCTTCCTCATGACATCTATATTTTTTTTCACAGGTAGCTTGAGGCACTGAACCCTCTACCATTCCCTTATTTTTAAGAAACTGTTGCCCCCATACGTTGTTGTTCCTTTTTCTTTCAATACTTTAAGAATAATGCAGGACTGTTCTCAGGGGATGATCAGTGAAATGACCAGCAATAATCTCCACAACACTGCCAGTCTCCCTTTTGGAGCATCCTCATCAGGCCTGACTTTCACTGTCCTTCAGCAAACTTTTCTTCTCTGAAAATATCCCAGAATACATTTATAGATATGTAGCAAGACCAATGTCTCCTGCTGTGGCCAGTGTTGCTGGCCTGACATGGGCCCGTGTTTGTAACAAATCTCACTGCAAACTCCTTGCTCCTCAAAACCACCTCCCAGACATTTGTCAGTGCTTATTGCTCTTTGGCTCAGGCACCTTTGAATCATGCTTCGATTAATTCCTTTAATGTCTTTTCAAATGCTTTAGCTGGACAATTGTCACCAACAGAGAGTTTCTGTATCAAGGCTACCCTTCCTTTTTTTTAGGGACTTTTTACAAGAGCATGTAATGAGAGGACAAGGAGGGCTGGATTCAAACTGAAAGAGTAGGTTTAGATTAGATGTTAGGAGAAAGTTCTTTTCTGTGAGGCTGGGGAGACACAGGCACAGGTTGCCCAGAGAAGCTGCGGATGCCCCATCCCTGGAAGTGTTCAAGGGCAGGTTGGACGGGGATAGAGGAAGGTGTCCCTGCCTACAGCAGGGGTTGGAACCAGATGATATTTAAAGTCCCTCCCAACCCAAACCGCTCTGTGACTCTGTGATTCTTGCCAAGAGTGTTGTGTCTGTGTCCATGAATGGTGGAACTCAGTGGCACGGGGTAATTTGCACCCCAGAAGAACAGATGGGTTCAAGAGGTGACAGGCAAATTCACAAGGGTGAACTTGTGCGTCAGTGCTTACGGTCACCTGAACGCAGCGTGGCTCAGGAGACACACCCGTGGTGAAGACAATGCCAAAGGGCTCAGCCCCACACCTATTTGGTGTCCCCAGCGGCAGACGAGCCGCGCCTCGACGGGCCCCAGCCACGGTGCAGCCGCGTCTCGGACCGCTCCGGCAGCGGAGCCGGGGGCTCTGAGGCGCTGCCCGTGGCGGTGGAGCTGACACCCGCCTCTGCAGCACGGCCACGAAGGGCACAGCGCCGTACCCGGCCCGGTGACCAGCGCGGCCCGGCCCCGTGCCACCCGGCCCGGGCCCGCGGGGCCGCGGGCGGAGCGGGGGCGGAGCCGCCCGAGGCCCCTCCCGGCCCTTGCCGCCCTTGCCGCCGTTGCCAAGCGCCCAGAGCCGCCTCAGCCGGGCCCTGCCGCAGCCCCGGCTCTGCGCGGCCCCTCCGCCGTCATGGAGAGCCCGTACAGCCCCTCCGCCGCCTCGGTGCTGGCCGAGCTGCAGTGGGAGCCCGGCTTCGCCATCCCCGTGGCCAACGCCGAGAACAAGGCGCTGGAGGACGAAGTGAGCGCGGGCCCGCGGCCGCCAGGGAGAGGAGACAGCCCTTCCCCCGGGGCCAGGGAGGGAGGGATGGGGGAATGGATGGAGACCCCCCTAGTTCCGCGGAGCTGCCCGGGAGTCGGCAGGGAGATCCCCGCCTCCGAGCTGGGAGCCGCGCACCCGCATCCCCCGAGCCCCTCGGGAGCTGCGGTGCGAGCTGGGCGTTCCCTTAGCAAAGCTCCCGCTTTTCTCCTGGAATCCCTCGTTTCACTGCTTTGGAGGAACGTGGTAGCTACTTACGTTATTTTTTCATTTATAACTGCAATGGCTATTTTTAGGTAGTTGCAGGTAATAAGCACTCATCCTCAAACAGTAGCTTCACCATTCTAACTCTTAAACAGCTCCAGAAGATGCTAAAGGAAAAAGAGAACCTGCAGAATGAGTTGGCCAACTTTGAGGAGCGCATAGAAGCAATGACGTCTCATTTGAAAAACGTGAGACAAGAGATAACCTTCTCTCAGGTAAATCGTCACCTCTAGCGGATCTGTTTTGTCAAACAGACCTGTTACCTGAATATCTCTCTGTGGCTGGTACCCCTGTATATTTTGCCAGCTTTGTTAGAGATTTGTTAGGCCTTTATTCCAGGATTTCCACAGGAAATAAAAGTTAAACTGTGTATCTCAGTGGTTTTATTTGATGGTCATTAAGACCATCCAAATTCAAATTACTGTACCTAATAAAAATTCAGGAAGGCTGCATTTTAGAATTGTTCCTGAATGGGGACTTCTGTAGGTATTAATAAAAAAAAATGGTCAAGGAAAACACCAGTGTAGGAGAAAAAAAATTTATAATCTTTATAATGGTGAAGAATTAATTGTGAAATACTGGTGAAGATATAATTCACAGACATGAAAAATGAAGTGAGGTGGTCAAGATCTAAGTCTTACACTCTGAATTAACTGACCAAAAGGGCTGGTTTAGATTTCTAAAGAGTCTTAAGATGAAGATTTAAACCTTTCAGATAAAAGGTCCTGGGTGAAAAAGTCTTAAGAAATTTCCCTGC
The DNA here is from genome assembly GCA_020086605.1 of Lanius collurio. Classification (NCBI taxonomy): domain Eukaryota; kingdom Metazoa; phylum Chordata; class Aves; order Passeriformes; family Laniidae; genus Lanius; species Lanius collurio. The sequence continues at coordinate 18,236,583 of JACBWW010000019.1, forward strand.
CGCTGAACAACTTCTTAATTTTTTTTGGTGCTAGATTCAAGCGTTAATTGGAATTGAAAGAATGAAATAAAGATTAGACAATACATAAATACTGCCATAGGACAGCAGAGGAGGTCTGTCTCAGCACAGAACACTAAAATATTTTTTTTGCTGTGCCTTCTGAACCTGATGTAAAGTCAGTGGTGATCAGGAGACTAAGATTTTGATGTTGAAAGTTTAAGATCCTGAATCTTGGGTGAAAAATCTTAGAATTGAGTTTTTAGGGCTATAAAATGTTGATCTGTGGATACTTGATACAAGGTATAGATATGTATACATAGGAATACACGTATTTGAAATATTAAAATCAAACCAATAATTTTTTCTGAAAATTCCTTCATTTACATGGTGAAACCACTCCATGTCTGACTTGGGATTTGATTTTATGTAAAAGAAACAGATTGTTGATGTATGCCTTTTGTTTATTGTAAAATACTGAACTTTATTACTCTGCAGTCTCTTTACAAAGCCAAAGAGAATGAAATTGAAACTGAACATCACTTTAAAGCCCTTGCTGAGAGAGAACATGGACGTCTCAAAAATGACATTAAACGACTGAAAGATGAGATAGCTTCCTTGAGACAAAAGAAGAACATTCAAGAAGTAAGGTTTGAAATTTCTGGAAGAGAACACCTGTACTGCAGAATTTTATGGCTTGTCCTCACTTGCACATACAGCAACAGTAGTATAAGTCAAGAATAGCTAATTATAATTAAAGCTTATAAACTGTAGTAGGTGATCTCATGGGCTTTTCCCTGTGTAGGTGAGTGACACTGAGAATTTCCTTGCATAGACTGGTCAAGACTTAGAAAATATTAATTAGATATTGAAAGAGTTCTGTTCTTAATGCCAGATACACAGCCACACTTCCATATCGTCGTGTTTCTAATTCTCACATGTATTTTCTTAATGGTTTGAAAGTTAAATTGTCAGTGGCAAATCTTCTCTACATAAAATAAACTTGGGCCATGATTTCAGTATCAAAAATTTGTTTTAAGTTACAAAGTAATCTAATGCTACCCAATCACAGGTGGTTTTCTGGGTTTGGAACTGTCTCTTTTTCTTTCTATTCATTATTTTTTTTTTTTTTAATTTGCTCTTTTTCTTCTGATTAAGGCTGTTTGTAATCTCCAGTCTCTCAGAATGGGTAGCAGGATGAAGATATTCACACTATTCAGCTGGATCTAGATTCTCTAATTTTTGTGTAAGGAAGTGTCTTCACAGCCACCTGAAGAGGTCACATTTGAAAATTGATATGTAGTATAAGGGTCTAACAACTCAGCCTTAATGAGTGAGAGAGAAACTTTACCTTTGGATGCCTCAGATCAGTTTATTGTGTGGAACAAATACCCTGCATATGGTTATATCTTACCAGAGGTTGACTTTTCTGTTTAAAATGATTTGCATTTTAAATTTGGGGCAACCTACTGTCTTGTCTCTTCTTTAAGACCAGGAAGTCCAATAGCATTCCTCAAGTATAATACACAATTAATAAAAAAGAAAACTATCAATTCTGTGGGCAAGATGTGGGTAGAATTGTTACAGTAGCTTGAAGTGGTTGCTTCAATTACTATTCAATGAATATTAGACATTTGATATTGAACCTCTAATTTTCTCTTATTTTATTAGAACACTATAAATAAAAGCACTAAGAAGCTGGAAATCTTAAAACAACAGATGAACTGTGATGAGGAACTTCTGGAGAGCTGGATAAAGGAATTAAATCGTACAGATAATGATGCTGTTGCAATCCAGAAGTATGCACAACAAGATGAAGGGAAACTAGGAGTAAGTAGAAAAGACAGCAATTTTCAGAAACCAAATGTAGAACCACTTTATCACTTGAAGACCTTGTTATGTTATCAAGTGAGATAAAAGGAAGACAAGATTTTATACAATACTGCTTTGAAACTGGTTTCCATTTAGCACAGCAGTGCAATTCCATATGAGGCTCATTTTAAAGTTCAGAGAGAACAGGTTTTACAACAATGAGAAGCATAATTGAAGACATTAATTTGCTTGTTCATCTGGGTAAAATTTAAATTTTTTGAGAGGGTGCACAAATAGATTATAAAGTCTAGAAAACAGTGCCACTGAATTAAGAGGAGTTTATTCAAAAATTCACACCAAGTATGGATGAATAGTGTAGGATTTCTAGGATTTCCCTTTAGAACTGAAGTTATTAATAGTGCTGAGAACAAAGTACAGCTACTTCAGTAAAGCTACCTGGAATAATGGAAGAAATAAACATATTTATCTGTACAAAGAGAGATTCCAGCCAAAAGCTCAGGGTTTATAAGGGTGAGTTCCCAAGTATATTATTAATGTAGACATAAGTAACCCTGGCTAGGATTCTTTTCAGCCTTTAAATAGAGTGAGGTGATATTTGATTTTTACTTATTGAATACTTAACCCAGAAACTTTAGTTTACACAAAGAGCCTCACTGCTGTATGCCACAGACACCACACCCATTTACACACTGTGGAGGGTTACTTTGGCCTTGCTGCACTCTTGGTTCTTATGGCCACTTGTATTGACTGAAAATGTGGGAGGCTACACTGTCAATTGTTTAGTCTCTAAAACACAATAAAATTGATGCCTCAATGATTCACCCCTGATTGTAGCAGGGCTTCAAGCATTCATATCATGTGATCTATTTATTTTCAGATACTTAATTTTCAAATATTTCCATATCCTTTCGTTTTAGGCATTAACCCTTCAAATAGAAAAGTTGTCCATGGAAGCAAATCAGAAGCGCAGAGCTCTGAATAATGAGCTTACAGAAACCCTGACAGCTCAGGTTTGTGCTTAAGGTTCTCAGAGACCCCTTGTTTATATGTGACATTTTTAACATTCGAAATCATGGGGGCACCTTCTTTTAAACAGATGGAGCTTGACAGAGCAGCTGAAGATTTTCGCAGGGTTCATCAAGAAAGGCAAGAAGTCATCAGGCAGTGGGAGAATGCAATTCAACAGATGCAAAAAAGAGATCAGGAGATTGATCATTGTGCTTTGGTAAAACTGCTGTAACTGATCCATATCTGGGTTTTGGGGTTGTTTTGTTGCTTGTTGTTTTTTTTTTAACATGAGAACTACAGTATAATTTTATGAGTAGCTAATGCTTTACTTGAACTTTCAAAATGCACAATTTTCACTGAATAGCTATAAACCTATCAGGTAAAGTAAGCATCACTAATGCTGGTAATTTTCCTGTTTAATTTCGTCTGTTTCTAGTCTACCTGAAATTTTGCTTAGATTTTTTTTTTTTTTCCCCAGTTCAATCAATCAAGAATTATTTTCATAAGAATTTACAGTGCCTTTTTGTTTTTAAATTATTGGAATATTTTGGAAGTTTCCAGTCCAAAACAATTTGGTGTGATGTATCCATGGAATAAAGTAATTTTAGGAATGATAACTGGACTGTCTCAGGCAAATAGTGATCATAATAGGAATTGATCTTCTGGTTGTACCCTTTATTAATCTAACACATCTTGACTGATGCAAGCAAATCCAAAATGTTTTTATTCTGATAGCTAATTGCAGAGATAAAACAGGAGATCCGAAACAAAGAACTTTTGCTGAGAGAGAAGACTTCCTTTTTAGTAAATGAAACTGTTAATAATATGGAATATGAAAAGAAAATCTCTTCTGCTGAGCGGGAAGCAAACAAGCTCCGAAGGGAGTACCAGACTCAGGATACTCGCAGGACTCAGCTGCAGGATGAGGTAAGGGTGACCAAAGAGTTCAGGAAAACAGACTGAAACTGTAACTGAGGGCCAGATGCAGGAAATACAGGAATAGCATTTCCTTTTCTCTGGTTTTATACTAGACTCTTAATAATTTAACAAAATGTTGCTTTTCTCAGCCTACTCCTGTTTATTTGGATCTGAACCCTCAATTTAATCCTTTAATTGAGAGTGGTGAAAAGATTGGAATGTATTCTCTGTTGTGTAGGTGTAAAATGGATGAATTTTCTCTTAAATGGTCTTAACACTGTCAGATGCCACAGGAGGCTTCTTTCTTTTAGCATACATAGGCTGCAATATTGCATAAAGATGAGAGAAATCTCTTCCAGATTCCAAACAATTCCTGTTCAGTGCTCTCAGAAGTGTGTGTTGGTGGGCCTTGTAGTGAGGTTATAGTTCCTCAGGAAAACACCCAGTGCTTTCACATGGCTTTCTAATCAAGAGGCAGTAGGACAGGGCTGCCCCGTGAACAAGCCATGCTTGATGCTCTCCACACTTACTCTGCACTTAAATCTGGGAACAAGCTGCACTGCTTAATTACTTAAATGCCTGTAGAAGTATTTCTAAGAAGTAATTCAAGTTTCATGGCTCTGTTGAGAAGAGATACACTTGTATTATCTGAGTAAGTTTTTTCTTAACAAGAAAATGGTAACAGTAGCCTACTCAGCAAGCTTGAGGATTTTTGAAAAACCCTGCATCTGCTGTTGCCTTAATTTTGAATAGCTTTTCTGTAGCAGGTGGTTCATAGACTGATCTCCTAATTAAATTGTAGGTAACTCAGACAAGGTATAGGCTATTAGATTACTCTATAATTCATGCAAGCTTGAGGGTTTGTAGAATTGGTCAGTTTTCATCTCAAGCTGTGAGATTCTTGTTTGAAGTTTTTCCATAATTAATATTCCATGATGGGATAATAGAACAGTTTCCCCTTATTAGAGCATTTGTGGCAAGCATGTGAGAAACAAGGAAAGAAGGAGACAGTTCAGCCTACAACATGTGACCTCTAAGAAACCTGCTGTACATGCCCTTGATCAGGTTTCTTCATCTGTGAAAGTGAAGACAATTATGCTGTTAAGGGATACTGTGAAGATAAAAGAGCTACTGATTGTAAAGTATTTCTATCCTGTTAAATCAGTATATGCTGTCATGTATATTTTGCCAAATTAAATATCTGTGTATTTTTGTCACAGTGATGTCTTAATCAAAATAATTTTATGTGTCCAGAAAAAATTGACATAGAAATGTTTATTAGATATATAAGGTTATCTGTGTTCACAGAGAACTTCAGCAAAGTCAGCTGGGCACTATAAAACCACAGTTCCACTCCTACAGATGCGTTGGACAAGAATTGCAGCCCACAGCACCTCTATAATTCTTTCTATGTTCTTAATTATTATTTTCTTCCAGTACTCATACTATGTAAATTAGGCTGTTGAATTTACTGCTGGGCCAATTTATAGTGCCTCAGAATTTGCAGCACTCCTCATTTGGAGAGCACTGTTTAAAAGTAATGGAATACTTCCCAATAAATAGGAAAATATAATTTTAAATATCTTAACACGTACCAAAGTAAATAAGAGCTCAGATGCTTGATTTTGTAATTTATTAGCTGCAGGCTTTGAAATCCATTGTGAACAGAACTGCTTCTGATCTAGAATCTTTGAGAACACAATTAACCAATCTGAAGAAAGAAATTCAGGGGAAAAAAGCCAGGTAAGAAACAGACCTTTAAAGATATAATTTGTAAGGATTAGTAATCCAATCAAATCATTGAGATAGCAAAGAACCTTAAATAATGTTGATAACTGAAGCCTCTAACTTTCTGGTTACTTCATGTCCTGCATAGTTTTTGGGACTGGGTAATTTAGGCAATATACTCCTGGTAGTCCTTGTTTTTAAATGGTGTGAAAAAAATCAGGGCTTTGCTTTTCTTGAGGCAATTGCTGAGTCAGATTTGCTGCCTCCTTTTGGGGGCATTGTCTAGGCAACTTTCACTTAACTTCTGTCATTTTGTTTAGATTACACCTTCTTAATGAAAAAAATGCAAGTCTTTCTGATAAACTGAAGCTTGTGATTGAGGAGTCACTCAGTTCAGAAGAGAAAGCTTTGAGGTTTGAAGAAATATTGAAAGAAGAAGAAAAAAGTGTTGAGGTAAAAATGTTTTTTGTGGTTTCTATAGAGGAGTCATTTGTATTTGCAAGCTTTATATTTTAAAATGATCTCCTTAATATTAGAGTTTTCTATTAAAATTAAATGAAAGTATTAATATGACATGTAGCTATTTCATCAAACACTAAAGCAATGTGTATTTAGCTATGTCTGTGCTGAGAAAACTCTGGAGGAAAATAAATGATCCTACTAATTCAGACTATATTAACACAGGAGTCTGATACCCATCAACAAGGTTGTTAAAGAGTGAGAATCCTGTCAGGATAACTTTTCAGAAACACTGTGACCAAAAACTTCATGGCTCCAGTAAAACATCACCCAAATTTATAAACCTGCAAAGAGCTGTGATTTTGGCAAACAGTTCAAAAAATATTTAGGAATCTTTTAATCAGATTTGGCTGGCCTAGTCTGCTCTTCATTATTTATTTCTACTAGATGATACTCTGACACATCTAACTTGTGGACTATTAAATAATGACTGGCTCACTTTAGATTTCATTTTTGTGAATAAAGATTTTGATCTGGGAAGTGGCTTATACAAGCTATAATAAGGTGACTTTTTTAACATGCCTAATAGTACTTTTATGAAATTAAAAACCCACTTCTTCGGTTGGAAGTTAAGTATAGGAATAAAAATTCATTATCATCTGATAAGCTGTAAAGGGCTTTTGAATAAATGCAGTGTTGTTATGCAGTCTTCTGAACTTTCCTGCATTTCAGGAAATGCTTATACTCTTTTGTCATTTTACTACTAATTCTTTTAAAGTATTTTCACTACTTTACTTCTGACTGAACATGACAGAAATATTTTTTTACCTTTTGCTGGACAACTGAGCATTGGATATGCTGAAGCTTTCATTGCTCTAGAATGACCAGTTTAAATTAATGTGACAGCAGGTGTCCCACACAACTGATGGCAAAGCTATATCTGTACAGCTCTTTTTTTTTTCTTCCCTGTTTTGTGTTTCCTGTAGCATGCATGTGAAATAATGCCTTGCAGTAGATTGAATGGTTTTTTTCAAACTTTTTAACTCCACAGGCATTAATCACACATTTTAAATATACTTTCAGAAACTAGAGACGTGATGTCTTTTCTTTATGGAGAGTTTCTTAAATCACAGGCCTTGCTGTTTTGGCTTTTCAGATAATTTAAAAACAAGTTCTAATGGCATAGCATTTCATTAAAATGAAAACCTCATTTGCTTCCCCTTAAGACAGTTTCCAGGGTGGCTAAAGCCTTAGCAGGGTTTCTTTACTCATGTCTGTGGCAGATAACCTAAGATGACATTGAGCTTGGCAGCTCCACAGCTCCAGGGGAATATTTGAGCTAGGATGAACTGTTCTTGAACAATGTCTGTAATGTATTAGTCAGAAGCTTCCCTTCCATCACTGTTAGACACACATGGCTATTTGCTGCATCTGTTAATTTACTGTGAAGAGATATTTACAGGAACAATGTGGATGAAATGTCACAGTTTTGCTCTCCAGTTCTGTTGTACTTCTCCCTCTTCAATTTGTAGCAAAACACTGTTGCACAGTGAAGCTGATTGAACGTCTTATCTCTGTTAACAACCTCTCTTAAAGAGAGACCAACAATTTCTGTTAAATAAATTAATTTAGATATGCAATAAAGACCATGAAGTGAAGGTCAAATCATGATCCAGTGTCAGTGGATGAATTCATCATTGTCATTAGTTTCAAAAATACAGCTCAGCAATTGGCACATGCTTAAAAATCAGTTTGCTTCCAGAAGAAAGTTCCTTTGTTCAGGCATGATGCAAAGCTCACTGACGTGTGCTACAGTCCATAATAATTTCATATTAAATGTACACTTGCCTCTTACATCCTGAGTTTTGAATTTGGAATTGCACTTACAGCATGTTCAGCTACAAAAAATTCTGTTGGGTAGAATATGCAGTGTGATTACAAACACTTGGAGAAGGCATTAAATTCTTTCACCATTATTTATGCCAGCAAGATGCTTACAGGCATATTAAATCAAGAATAAACACACTGTTAATCAATGTAGAAAAGTGAGTTCTCAGGTGTTTTTCATATTAATTTAAATGTACATCTTCAAATTCCGTGCCAGACTTGAGCTAAATGTAAATGAGTCCTTTGGAACAGGAAGGGGAAATCTCATCACTTGTTTGAGGATGTACCTCCCAGGAAACTGGAATGCTCAATGGCCTGAGCTTTGGAAGGTCTTTGACTACTTGCATGGAAGAGGTGGAAGGAGGGAGGGAAAGAATAAAATTGTTTTTCTTATTAGGGTTCTAAAAAGAAAATAATGTCAATTTTCATTGTTTTCAGTCCATTTCAGGTTACCTGAAATGTCCAGCATTGTTTTTTATCCTACTAAAACCACATTTCTTGCACTGATTTAGGTGTTAATGGCAACTTACATCTGAGAAAAAGGAAGTGATCTTAGAAAGTGTAATTTTTCAGAATTATTCCATCTTTGATAAACACACCCATATATACATGTGCCCACACAGTGTTACAAGATTTAAAAAACCATTGAAAATCTTTGTATTTTATTTCTCAAATATTCACAGATGCTGGAGGCCATAAGAAGGTTTTTTGAAAAGAATTTAGTTTTCTGAAAGGCTGAAAAGAGTAGCATTCCTATAACTGGGGGGAAAAAAGTCATGTACTTGTAGGGGAGGATTAGATTTTTAAGAATGAATAAAAAAATATTACTTTCTCTTTCAAAGTCAAATACTTTTTTTGCCAACCATTTTGAAAACTTACAAAATTCCATGCTCATATTAATAGATACAGTAATTTTTTTTCTACATATGATTAATAAAAGCAAATAGTTCTTCAGAAATCAATTCTGATGTGATTAATTACTTCTTTCTTCTACTTAATGATCAATCTGTCACCAGGAAAAAGAAAATGAAATGAGTAGGTTAAAGGATCTACTTTTCAAGAAGACTCAGGAGTTAAAAGGGCAGAGGGATAAGGAGAAGATTGTTCTGGCAGAAATTGAGGGAGGTCAAAAAATTCTTAAAAATCTCAAGAGTCGACTGTGCAAACTTGACACAGATCTGTTAAAACAACAAGGATTAATATATGACCAGGTAAACTGTTAATGTATTTTCATACTATGATTGTTTCTTGAGTCTACTGATAGCACGTTGCTTGAATTCTGTAATCTGTAACAGTTTCCCATTTTGGAAATGTTATGCAGTATCATTTGAAGTCTGCATTTATTTCTGTCTCTAGATGTATAGATAAAATTGAAATTACTGAAACTTGCCAAAGTATCACCTACATTTTGCACTTGGGTGTTTCATTATTTTTTTGGATCAGCTGCTTTTCCCACTAATTCTTTACTTTGATCCCTCTGAACCACAGACACCTCAGGGTATATTTTTAAAGCAATACAAGAGGTACATGCCAAAATCCTGTTATTTACTAATTGGATTATGTGCATATTTCCTATGCACCACTTTGAAAATTTGGTCTTTTATATCAGCATCCACTGGTAGCAACAAGATGGCAACTCCAGTGTAAGCCTCCCTACAGCAGCCTGTGCTGAGTGTGCTTTGTTACTCTTCTAAAAGATTACCCCAAACCATCACTGCTCATCAGTCATCTAAGATATTTTGCTAATGAGGTCTATAAGCCAGAAACTATTATAAAAACAATAGCTTAATTGGGTGACTGTCCTAAAGCCAAAGCTTAGATCCAAGTTTTTTGCTTATCTCAGACTATTAATTCTCTTAAAATTTATTTTAACAGGATTTTTATATTCAGCAAGTACAGAAACGGCTGTCACGCTTAGAAGGGGAGGTTAATTCAGATGAAAAACAAGTTTTGGAAGGAAAAGTTGCTGAACGTAAGAAAACCTTAGAAGAAAAGAAAAAGGCATTTGATGTTCTACAGTCATTGTGCAGGAAACTTCAGGTAGCTTCCGTAGAACAACATTTTGACTGTGTATCATTCAGAAATCTCAGTGAATTAAGTAGATTGGGTCTTAATAATTAAGAAGTTGGTATTAGACTAAAGGTTATCTGAACTTTGTGTAACCCATGTGGAAAACTTCAAATATTCCCTATAGCTTCCAGAAAGATAGATTATTACTGCCCAAGTGAGACACCTTAGCATGAAAACAAGCATTGAAGCTGAGCTTTCATCAAGATGTGACTGACTGCTTGCTAATGTCTGAGTTTATCATTTGGCCCATGCAGAAATAGGAGAATGCTGTTTTGTGAAGCTATTACTTTTATATTTTTCATAAATTTGTAAGTACAGTTGCATTTAAAGTTGTCCAACAGCACTCTGCTTGAGGACATGCCATGCAGTTTGCAGAGCAGCGTATGGATGCACCATGATGATGGTTCCTGGTTCCAGGACTTAAATACCTCTCATTTAAAATTAACTGGTAGCTTTTGTTGCAATTTAGAGTCACTGAAATAAGTTCAATATAACTTATTTTGAAACAGAATGATGTCCAAATCACCAAGAGAACAATTGATAAGACAAGAGAAGCAGCAAGTGGTTTGATAGTGAAGATAGAAGAACTAACTCTTTTCAATGAGAGATCGCTTCAGGAGTTAAATAAAGCAAAACACATTAAGCAGGTACAGTATTATTTTGCAACTTTACAAATACAGGACAATTTGGTTTGTTTGGGGTGTCATCTGCTTTCCACAGTGCTACATCATTACATTCATATGAACCCTTTCTGTAGTTTTTTAATTTACACTTCCTTCCCAATCTTTGAAGTCATCTTCATCACTGTTATCTTACTAGGCAAAGTGTTGCTTCTCCTCTCTAATACAGCATAAAATTTGATGAAGTATCAATTTAATCCCACATTATCTATACCACAATATCCACCAGATCAGTGGAGATGTTGGATTTTTTTTCCCCTGAGAAACAATTACCGTTAAAATAGAAAATATATTTACTGTTCAAGGATGTCTTTACTTAAAACAGTTTTTGCTCTCAATCTGTGATGCCTGCTAATAAGTTTGGCACAGTATTGTTATTAAACTCTAAGCATTTTTTTTAACAGATGGTTTGAATCAATTTATATTCCAATTTAAGGAATTAGAAACAAAGTGTAAGTCCTTTCCCTACATTTTGATAAGCAGAAAAATACAGTTCCCGCTCCTCCAATTATTGCACAATTTTTTTTCTGCAGTAAGCTTTAGTCTTCCTAAAGGAAGCACTAACATAGTAGAAAAAAACAGAGTATAAGTATCAGGGGAAAGAGTTTTGCTTTGACTTAACTGATGCACTTCCTATACATGGAACTTTTCTTTGGGGATGAACTTCAGGGGAACAAAAGAAGCTGATGACCTAAAAGTACTCAGATAAAAAGTGGTCAAGTTTGGGATCATACGAGATTTTAACAGAATTATTTAAAGTATTTCCATGCTAATGAAGTTCACCACTCGCTGCTTTTTGTAAGCTTTGGTATATGCAGAATTTGCTCCTGTAACATGATTTGCAGGCCTACAGAATCTAGAATATACTCCAAGACAGTTTTAATGATTCAAGTGAGATATTAACTGCTCCAAAAAGTTCCTTGTAAGGTCTCTTATTTTATTTGAAACCACCTAAACTGAAAAAGTTGTAGAAGGAAAAGTCTAATAACCTGAAACTCAGCCTGAATTAGAAAGTCTGATGTATTTGTATAAAACATTCTGGAAACGATCTACCCCTGTCACACTCACCATGTTAAACTGTTGGCAAATGAGGAAATGACATTTTTAAATGCAGAGCAAAATGAGTCTTACAGTTGTATATATATTAAAGGTAAAATAATGAATAAATATTGACTTACAAAATTATAAATAATCTTAATTAAAACAATGATTTCTTATTCTGATACCATTTGGCACTTATTAGGAGATGATGGTTGAAGATAATCTCTTAAAACTAGAACTGAAGCGCCTTCGAAATACTCTGTGTAATAAAGCAGAGAAAGTTTTAACACTGGAAAAACAACAACTGGAGTTAAAGAAAGCCATAGCAGAAAGAACTGAGGAAATCAGGATCCATAAGGCAATGCTGGATTCCCAGATAAGACTGTTGGATCAGGAACGGCATCGCATGAGGTAACTGTTCTTACAGAAATTCAACTTGTAGCTCTGATTGAGTACATTTTTTATGGGGACACAGTAAAAAGAGAAGCATTTTACCCAGCTTCACCATTAAAGAAATTGAAGATTAAATAAATCTTGCTCAGTTATCTACCCAGACAGCTGAGGCCAGCAAGAGACCCCTTCTGTGACCCCCTAGGCTGCAGCTTTAACCCCTCTGTGAACAGGAGATCAGTGGCCTTGCTGTGAGTGAGGATCCTCAGCAGAACTGAGAGGAAACCTCAGTCACAGATATCTTTTCACAGTAAACACAGTAAGCACTGCCTTTTTCAATTTAATCTGGACATGTGAAGCCATGTGTCTGGAGGTATGCCAAAGTATATGAAATGGAAAAGTTGCTTTTAAAGAGGGTTTACTCCCAACTGCTTGATAAAACTGTCATTTCTTTGATTCAAACAGTCCAACTGGTTTGTTTTGTTTGGTTGAGCTTTTTCTTCTTTTTCACTAATGAGCTTTCCATTATGTATCCTATGTAACAAATTAAATCTCATGTACTACATATGCACCCTCCTATAAAGCAACGACACAGAAATAATATTTCCTTCCTGTAATAATCAGTGCAAAGTATCTGAGCTGGTCTTTAGCCCTGAAATCCCAGTATCTAGATTCAGCCAAAAGTGAACACTTCAGCAGCTGAACTGCTCTGCTGACCACACCCCACACAACGGGAATTAGAGTGATTCAGTGGGCCTGAGGCCTCACTGCTCACTGAGAGCACAAATTGTGCTTCTTCCTTTGGCATCACCCAGCTACTGGACACTTCCCCTGAGTCTGATTTGGGGCTGTTCCCAGCTGTGCCTCCCACTGATCCAGTAGAGGGAATGTTAAGGTACCATCAGCAGTGGGCAGCTGGGGCAGCTCTGGGAGTGAAGTGCCAGCCCTGTAAATCTGGGAAGGACTGTGGCACAGCCTTCCAGGATGCAGTGATCTGGGATGTCAAAACAGACTTGGCTCCATTAAGAACACCAAAAGTCACATAGGTAACCAGAACAGGGGATGTTTGTGGTTGGGAGAACACAGAAAGCAGGCAAGACCAGTAGCAGCACAATTCCTGGTGCAGGCTCCTGGAATAACAGGAATTTAAACTGCTGCAGCAAGAATTGCCCACAAAACACTACCAGAAAAACACTTTCTCAACCCATTTATTTTCTCCCCAAACAAATCAGTGCTGAATTTCAAGATCGCCTATGGAAAATTGATAGACTGAAATGCAGATATGAAATTTTTACTCTTTCCATGCCATTTGAAGGAGAGGAGATGAAAAGTCAGGCCTACTATGTAATTAAGGTACTTTATCAACATAATTCATTGTAATTCAATTATTTAAGATCTAGATTTCCCTGGGCTCTAAGACAACCTCCTTGCCTACTGCCTACTTTGACTCTAATTGTTTTACATTATCTGACACCATTGGTTATTTTAATGATACAGTAATTTCACAAGAATCTATGTGGAGCCTTAATTCTGAGCAGTTTAAAAAATTCACTTTAGTGCTTATTAATTTACAAAACCACAAGAATTACTGGTCAAGTGATAATCCACTATGAACTGAAAACAATTCTATTGGAGTCTCACGTGACCTTAAGTTTTTCTAACTGTCAGAGTTATTTCCAGATACTCATTTTACCATATGGGGCTTATACCTTGAAAAATTTCTGCTTTCCTCTTTCACTTACCAATCACCTTCAACTTTTCACTGGAAAGAGAAAATCAGTCTTTATCCATAATGCAATACCCTGGTTCTTGAACAAGAATCTGTAAGTTTTGATCTCCACAAATTCTCTGATTTCCTGTTAAAGCCACACACTTTTAGCTGTGAGCTTTGCTCTGAAGTTCGTATTTTTTTAATTCTCAAATGTAAAATTTCTTAATGATGGTATTTGTGCTACTGTGAGATCCAGAACAACAGAAGACTCTCTGCAGAAGCCATGTGGGTGTATAAAATAGCCTCTACACTTATGGAGATTTTTCACTATATCACATCTTCCAAGGGGCTATAGAAAATACTTCACCTGCTGGCTGTTTCTTAAATCTACTGGTCAGATCAATGAGGAGTTACAAGTGACTAATTCCCAAATTCTAACAGTTTCTCAGTGGTTATGTAATGTACAATCTCAAATCTTGGATTTTGTGGGTGGAGGAAGCAGAGGTGAAGCATGTGCTGTGGTTCACATCAGCAGTGCAAGGCACAGACTGCTCTGTACAGGGTGCAGATGCTGCTGGGCAGGGCTAAGTGAGCTTTGGCAGAGACACAGGTACCCATAATGAAGTGCACATGGATGAAACACCTCTAAGAACTTCAGTACTGTAAATAACTCCTCCTTCCAGTTCCCTAGTCACCCAGATCTCAGTTCAAGTGCTTTCAGCCCCTAAATACTGCTGTATAATAAATATTTTTTACATAATTATCATAATCTTTTCAATATGTCTCCAGTCACCTAAAATACTGGTTTTGCTTTCAGGCTGCACAGGAAAAGGAAGTGCTTCAACAAGAAGGTGATGATTTGGATGCAAAGATCTGCAAAGCTGAAAAGGAAATTATAGCTATGGAAAACAGCTTGTGTGTACTTAAAAACTGGAACAGAAACTACAAAAACTCTGTCTCAGGGACTGCCTTGAATAGTATGTGAAATAGAAATTAGATAGAAAATAGAACTTAACTCTAAATAATACTTATTATTTAACATTTGTGCCCTCTGCTGGCTCTGGAACTAGTAGCTCTTAAAACATTCTCCCTCATGAAGCCAATTACTTTTTCACAGTGTATTGGAATTAGTAAGAGAGTATTTAAAAACCCCTCAAACCCTGAGGCACTGAAATACTGTCAACACCAATATAGTAATATTCTGAGATGCAGTTACTTTAAAGTGCAACTTATTTTCAAGTGAAAATTTAGTTGTATACACAGCAATAATTCTGCCTCATTGTTTGGGATCACAGGTGAGGAACTTGAGGAAAAATTGAAACTAGAAAAGGATAAAAGGGATGCTGATGAAAAATACAGATACAAACAAAGAAAGATCAAGGAACTTCAGGAAAACGTCCAGGTAAAATACAAGTAAAATTCCAGTCAGACAAGACTGCAGCATGTAGGTAAATCCAGGCAAGTCACCCTAGAGGAATAATAGGAAATTGTCATACCATTTTTTTTCTGCTCTTTTATTAAGATATGATTTTTAGAAGGCTCTACCTCCCCTTTCAAAAAGTGAGTTTTTATTTGAATTTTCATGAATCACACCCAAACTTCAGGTGTTCAGCCACATACAGCTACAAGTTTCAGATCCCACATGCACTGACAGCTGCTGTTCTGGCAGCCACTAAAGCAGCACATACCACTATTGCACCATCCTGTCCAGCACTGAAGATTAAAATCCACACAGGATTTTTCTGAAATAATACAAATTTCTAAAATAATATAAAAATTGAAACTGAACAGATTCAGTTTTATTGTCATTGAGGGTGACTCAGTTAAACAGGATTAATTTAGCTGACTTGTAATTTAGTAGGCTGAGCACTAAATGCAGGCAAACAAGAGTTTGTGTTCAGGCTCCACAGCAAGGACTCAGTCGTGGCTCCCCTGGTTATCAAAAGCCCCTTGGACCTTAAGAAAAAGCAACACTTAATTCTGATGTGTGCCATTTCAGTTATTATTAGGTGGAAGAAAGCAAAGGCACGGGGTCATATACCACGATTGTTCTAAGCCCTGACTCACTGCCTATAGTCAACAATCATTCCTATTGCTTATTCTGCCACCACATGACATAGCTGTAATTTCAGAGATGTTATTTCTTAAGGTAAAGAAAAGGGACACAGATCTTCATCAGGGAATAAGTCCTTGGATATAATGAGGTATTGCAGCAAACCCATTCCTGCCTTTTAATTTTTTTTAATTTATTTATTTATTATTTATTTATTTAAAAAACCAGCTGCCCTTATGGAGCTGATTTTATTCATTCCAGTCAAAGGTATCCCTCTTTTCCTACAGGAAACAATGTTGAGGTGTTTTAGTATAGCTTGCACTGCTAAGTTGGTAGGGTGCCATATACATAGTTTGTAGCCACTATGAGATACATCTTAAAACATACACCTGTAACTTCATTAACAGTACCTTTAGCAGGGATGTACATTGCCTGGAAGTTGCTTTGTCCAGGTCTGTGTCCACCAAACAGCTGGACTGGCAGAAAGTTTTGAGTTAACATTAGCACTAATTGCTACATTTAGAAGTAGTAATGATAACAGACCCTTCCACAAATATAAAAAGTGAAAGGATACCAAACCTGCTTTATAAATTAATACTACTGTTCAAATGAATTTGCAGAGCATCCAACAACACTTTGACATAGTACAGAAGCAGCAGGCCCTCTTTGAAGAGCAAAAGCAGCAAAAACAATTTCTTATTCTGCAGCTGAAGAAAGACATTGAAGAACAGAAGCGAAAACTAGAAAGGGTTACAAAACAGGTTTGTGTGTTTATTGATGAGAAAGAATCTAACTTTATATTGATAGGTAGTGTGGGTTAAACTCTGTGGGTTAATCTTAGCAGATGTCTGAAAAAGTGTTGTATTTTCATAAGAACAATGCTTTAAAATATTTGTGTTAAGTGTTCCAGACTATCCAGAGAAATTCAGTCTCAGAGCGGAACAGAAACACAAGAAGAGAGAGACATTCATCTTCGTGAACTGAAAGGCTTCAACAAAACTGTCAACCAAGTGATAGCTGATGTTCTAGAAGCAAATCCTGGTTTAACTGCAGCCTTTCAAACGTACTTTGACAAGGTGAGCTTTCCAGTTAACTGCCACCAAAATCTTGAGTGAGGAGAGCTCCAGCCTATTACTGAGTGTCTTTCAAGGACAACTCACAATATGGTAAAACAGGAAAGTGTTCACCTGCTTTCAACATCTCTTCAAATGCCAAGCTGCTGATATCCCAGTTCTGTTATACAACCAGCAGGTCAACTTGTTTTTTCTTTCCAAATTTTCTAGTTCAATTTAGAGCTTCCTACAGCTGCTTCTCCTGGTGGTAGTCAAACTTCTCAGTCCCCACAGAACTCACTGCCTCCTTCCAGGTAAGTTCTTACACACTTGGGTTGCTTTGAGTTTTTTTTAAGATCACATTTAAACCAGCAAAATTAGTCCCTAACTGAAAGAATTCCTCACTCTTGAAGGTCTTCTCAATTGTCTCTACTTGCTGAAGACCCTATGAAAATTTTCTCCTTACTCTGTTGTTTAAGTTCACTACATTTTTCTAGCACATGAGAACTTTACTTCAGCATCCATCACAGTTTAGAAAACTCAATAATTAGAGTAATTAAATTTACTTTTGTTTACTGTGCTCTAACTAAAAAGGGGTTTGATATTATAAAAGCACAATTATGAGCCACATTTTATACTTGGTAGTGTGAACACCCCTTGCTAATTAAATAGAGAAGATATTGATGCTTTTACTGGTACCTTCTTCCCCTGTTCAAACAGAGCCTGTACCATGCTGACCTAGTTATGATCCAACATTCCCAGGGATTACTGAAGCCATTTAGTAGTGCTGGCTACAGAGATCTCTTTAGGGGCTTTCCCCTGGAATGAACATGGCCACTGGGTGGCTTCATTGTGAGCCAACCTTGGCAACTCTGTTTCAGGTGCAAGGATTTCTGTATTCAAATTATTATTTTTTTTTCTTTCAGATTCTCCAGTAGAAAAACTTCAGCCTTTAGTCAGGGTTCATCAGCCAAAGTCGTGGAGCTGACCTTACCTATCCCCACCCCTGAGGAAGCAGCAGCTCTTGGCTCCAAGGCACCCAGCAGAGGCAGCACCTCTGGGATTTCTAAACACAAGAAGTCTTAAGGCATTTTTTGAAGGCCACACTTGTTGAGATTTCCTAATTTTTGCAGCTAACCTGTATCCATGGAATTACCTGGAAAATTTGCAGCTGAAGTACAATTGCCATTGTGTGGTTCTGCCACCCACCTTTGCAGGTCTCCCTGTAAAATGTGTAACCTTTTCTTCAGCAATGCAACTGCTGCCTCCCAGTGCTTGTAGAGCAAATCCCCACCAAAGCTCAAACCAAGGGTTCACACTTGAGCTTACCTAGACAATAAACATTGTTTTAAAACTTGCTCTTCTACTTCAAGTTGGGTTTTTTCACATTACTCTTAGAGAACATGCAATAACACTTGCCTTCGTGGACAGGGCAGGATTCCATGGAGTAAACAGCACATGCAACAGTGCACCAGGATGAAACATCCCAGCAAAATTCACAAAAACTCAAGACACAAAAAATTAAGAAAAATTAAGAAAGTTTAATGACCAAATGGGCTACATCCATTGATGGCACATGACTTCATTCAGTTATCCCTTTTCTATAGCTGGAACTTAAGTCTGATTGAAAAATATCAACAGTCAATAGTACCCCAGGGACAAGAAAAACCAAGCCCATCTGTTGATAAAGTGCGTATTTGATGTGAGCACAGCTAACTACACCCAGAGGTATCAAGGGATTCCAGCCCATCAGACAGAATATTGTACAGGAACACCTCAAATAAAGAGCACAGGAAACTTGTATCTTAAATAATAATTGATATTTTATGTAAGATATTCTTCCATCTCTTTCCACCATATGATCTTTTGGAATAATTTCACATCCTGAAATACAGAAAAAATTCTGCCTCTCACTCTTTGTGTGTATTTCCTCACCAGATACTAAGTTAAAAGTTCACATAACTACACTCATCCAAGTAGTGTATTCTCAGGTACTTCACTATTTCTTCTGCTTACTTCCTTTTTCCCTCTCAAACTCAGCTATCTGATTGAATATGTTAACTAAGTTCTGAGGCAGGTTTCTTTTAACACCACTTTCTGCTTGTTCTGTACCATTTAAAGACAATTCTTCATCTGGTTCCTTTGTTTTATCAGTCTCTTCATAATTTCTTTTTCTATTCTTAGACTCGCTTTCATTTTTATGGTGCCTGTCACTATCATAACCTTTGTCACCTTCATGTGAGCAGCTGCTGGAATATGACCTGTACTTCCCCCCTGACCTGCCAGAATAGTCAGACCCTGGGGACATGTAATACCTGTCTTGACCTGAGCCATGTCTCTTAAACTGATCTCTTCTCCACTCTCCATCCCTTTCAAATCTCCTGTAATAATGCATCCTGGGTTTATAATCTGACTTATGATACGAACCTGAAGAACCCCTCCAACTGGAGAAAAATCTCTCTGGTTTACCATATTTTTCAGTTTTGCTATGACTTGGCTGGTTTCTGGAGCTACTGTAAGAATCTCTTGAATCTTCAGACCTACCTCCAAAAGTGTCTTCATCATCACCTGAAGTCCTCGAAAAAGAACAGTGTCTGTCTTTCTCTTTTACCTCCATTTTTGGGCACGCTATGCTGTCCTGCCTTTCCAGCAGCTTTTCCACTTCAAAACTTTGGTTAAGAAAGGAAGCAGAGGTATCAGCTGGAGGGGAATACCACTCCTCTTTCCTATTCTGATCTTTATAATGGGAAGAAGCTCTAGATGAGCTTTTTTTGGAGCTGCGAGCAGACTCAGATCTATGCCGATGTTTTTTCTTATGTTTCTTGTGATCAGAGGAAGAGGAGGAAGAAGAAACTGATACATCTGATGATGAATCGCTTGATGATGATGAGGAGGAGGAGGAGGAAGAGGAGGATGAAGAAGAGGAGGAGGATGTCGATACTTTCCTTTTCTTCTTCAACCTAAAAAAATAATTAACCTGTGAGATAACCTTCAGTGTCAGGCAAAAACTGAAAGAAAGCAAATCTGCACACCCCAGTTAGGACTATAAGGTGGGAACAGAAACTGAGCCTGACTGGCAAGACCATTTCAGATGTCATTTCTTGATCAAAAAATTAGGATTAAATCCACTGAACATTTTGTAAAAAAAGACATCTTCCCCAGTTTCACAAATATGTCACATTGCAAAGTATTCCTTAACCAACGTCTCTTCCACACACATCTCCTTTGAAGGTTAAATGCAATAAAGGGCACTATCCACATAAACATTCTGAAGGAAAAGCAGCTTACCCAGGGAGAAGTTCTCCCCAGCTTACTGTTTGTTGAGATGGATTGCTCACAGTCTCAGCTGCACTTATTGCCCCATAACTGAATGTAACAGTTACCTTTTTTCTTCCTTTAAGAGCTTACGCAATTTTTCTGCACTTGTTTCTATTTTCTTTGCTTTCTGTCTCTCTTCTTTGGCAGCTTGTTTCTCCCTCATTTCCAAAGATTTCTTTTTTGAACCCAAGCATCATAAAAAAGATTACATTAGTAGCGTTAACGCAGGTATTTTTCCCCCATTCAACCCCATCCAAATGTATACACCAGGAATGTTTTACCAGGATTCCCAGACCAAAAATGAATATTGTTCAGGAATTTGGCATTGGCCATTGTGACAGTCAGGTTTAAATTTAAGGACCATATTGCAGTTTTTATTCCATTAAAAAATATATTTGACCAGTCATTGCAGTGGTACCCATGATCCCGCACACCAGGAAGCATGGAGCCCAAAATTGTAGACAGAATATGCAAAAAAACCCCAATATTACCAACATGTAGAAAAATAAGGAAAAAAAACCCCAAACAACCAGAACACAGAGGAGAGTTTGAGGTAAAGTGTCATCATTATTGTAGTTTACAAGAAAAACATGGCAGAACCCCGTTGAAGATGAATTCAAGTTGGCCATGTTTGAATACAAACCGTTTTGTAACAATTTCACAGAGCAGTTTGATGCATAGTTTACGTAAGAAATCAAGTTCCAGGGGTTTGGTGGGGATGAGCAGCACCAGACGGCAGACACAGCAACAACAGTTCCGTTCAGAGGAAAATGCATTGGAGAAAAACACATAATCAGTATTACAGGAAAATGCACTGCAGAGTTGTTTCAGCCATTCTACACAGCAGGGACAGTATCAATCTTATGAACTAAGTTACAGGTAAATGCAGGAGAGCATCTAAGCAGATAAATAATCCTTAAACTGCTTAAGTCCCTAAGAGATCAGACTTCTGCCACTTACAGCCTTACAGAGTAGCTCTATCCAGACTGAGCAGAAAGTCTGATTATAGTTTTGAAAACTCAGCATCTGTCTTAACAGCTATAATAAAGGAAATCATTCACTGCAGCCAAGGCCATGCATAGCAACAAACAACAGCTGTCATGTTCTTTATCTGCTGCATCAATGACTGCAGGAAAATGTCAAAGTAACATTTATCTCCTACTTGCTGAGAATATTCTTCATCATTTTAACTGACACCTCTTTCTAAAGCAGCCAAATGCAAGTACTGCTCAAATAACATACACATCTTTAACTCTGTTGTAGTTCAGTTTTATGAAGATTGTCATATCTCCTCTTCCCCCTTGTTTCCACACATCCTGTCAGCATTATGGCTCCACCAACTGAAGAACTGCTGACTAAGGCCATCTACCCCAGCCTGTGTACATCCTCACATGCAGAAGCACAGAACAACACAAGCCTGTTCCTCAGTGCTCTATTTTACTCTGACTCACTCTGGAAGACAACACAAGCAAAGGAGGTAAATAAAAGGGAAAAAAGATGACAACTCAGATTAGCACAGAGACCCAGCAGGCTCACCTGGGAAACATGCTGCGTGCAAGGGAAGAGAGAAAAAAACCACCAGACAGCAGAGGAGAAAGCTGAGACATTCAAACTGTCTGCCCACCCACCCTCCACCTCCTGCTGTTTTCCTTTAAATTACCTTTCAATTTCCCTCTCGTGAGCTCCCTGCGCCTCAGCTTTGCCTGGTGTTACTCTATCTTTCTGTAATTATCCCGTAAAGACCAAGCATCTGGCCAGACTATGGTAACAATGTCTATTTGGCTTGTGGAAGTGTTTACACTTTGAACATTTGTACTCACAGTAAGTTTTATGTTAACCTCATTAATAACACTCTGCGGTGGGATATTCTTATCCCTGCTTTTCTCTTTCCCTGTCTCCACTGTCTGGCCTTTCTTTACTATCCCAAAACAGTGGAGTCACCAAGAGGTACCTTTCTTCTGGTAGGTACAGCCATAATGCTCACTAAAAAAGATTTACTGTGGAGTAGGGAAGCAGAGAATAAGACAAACCATCAATTTAACCCCTCCCTG
This sequence comes from Lanius collurio, assembly GCA_020086605.1. Classification (NCBI taxonomy): domain Eukaryota; kingdom Metazoa; phylum Chordata; class Aves; order Passeriformes; family Laniidae; genus Lanius; species Lanius collurio. The sequence goes on from JACBWW010000019.1 coordinate 18,258,779, forward strand.
TTCAAAGGATTTAATATGACTTTTGATGTTCATTTATTGTCACTGAGAGCACCATATGAAAAGAAAGTAAAGAATCACCTGCATGTGCTTACGGAGTTTTGTTAAGGCCTCTTCTGCTTCCTGAAAAGTCTCATCCAAGCTTAAGGCTTTTTTATAATAACTTTCAGCATTTAGCAGTTTCTCTTCCTCTTCCAACCTAAAATTCAAGTGATAATTCATATACAGTTAGGACACAGATTTTGTCAGCTTTTTCTTATTTTAGGGCTTTCTTATTTGCAAGTATTTCTTATTTGCAGTGTGAAACCACCACTGCATCCCTCTGAGACCCCCTCTATCATCTCAGCTCACCTCACTAACAACACAAAACAGTATTTCTGACCTTATCATCTCCTAATCCTGACCTGTAACTTTATTCTTTGAAATGTCAATTCCAGTTTCAAAAATACTCTCTCTTCTTACAACAGGGCTTAAAAGAAACCTATTCTCTAAATACTCAAAACTAAAATTGTGTATTAGAGTGGTTCACCAATATTTCAGCAGAGTAATGGAACACCATTTAGTAACAAAACCTTTTTTTAAAAAAAACAAACAAACAATCTTCAACCTTTCGGAATATATTCAAACAACTCACAGGACTTTATGTAAGCCTGATATCCTACCAGTGAAAGGGTATCAAGGACTAAAAAGGATTTAGAGGATTAAATCTCAAATATTTTGCCAAGTTTTTAACTGGGACAGAGGACAACGTGTAAACCAATTACACAAGGAGGGATATTTCCAAGGACTTCTTTTTTTCCTTTGAACACACAGCCAGGAAGGAAAGATGCCATTCTCTGTCCTCACTAGAATGGTATTTAAAAAATACTACGAGAAAATTCGTTAACAACCAATCAAACCCACAATCCCAACACTTACTGCTCGCCTCTTTCCACAAGGGTCTGACACAGGTATTTCCTTGCATTTCTGTGGGTAGGACAATTTTCTAAAGCAATTTCAAAATCCCCTATGGCTTTGTTCAGACTTCCTTTTGTTGCATACCTAGAACAACAACAAAGTTGCACGTGAAACAGTGATGTTTCTCTTTCACAAAGTGGAAGAAACCAATGAAACAAGCAGACTTACAGAGCTCCACGTGCTACCAAAGCTTCAACATTTTGTGGATCAATTTCCAAAGCCTTGTTGTACTCATTCATGGCTTCCACATGGCGCCCAACCTTAAAATAATCCACCCCAGCCTTCACACTGGAGAAAAAATATTTAGAAAATATATGTACAGTTAGTCTACGCAGATTGTTCTGTTACTCACAAATTATGATTCCAAACAAGGGACAAGTAATACAACCTGACCTTGTTACTGTGTACTTCACACTGGCATTTCAATTAGATGACCTAATTCCACAAAAATGTATTGTTTTTAATCCAAAATCTTAAGGTACTTGAGAGCATTTATGCAGACAGTGCTACTACATTACACTTTTTCCTTTATGGAATTATTGTTTAAGCAATTTTCTGCACAAACTTATGAGTGACCTACCACTATTAACCTTGAACAGGCTTAATTATGTCCAAAGCTAAAAATCCCCATTAGAGCGATGGCACAAGGTGACATGGGCAGATGGCACACACTGAAACCAGCTCATCTCAAACTAACATCCTGAGATTTTACATTTCATATTACCTGAACATTTCTTGCACATTTTCCAAGAGATTAACTTACCAGAAGAGAATTGATATCAGCTGATGTTCAGAACAGTTCATTATAAACTTTTTTTAAAAATTAAAATTCAACATTATAAGCAACCTTTTCTGCAATTAATCAATGTTGCAAATACACTGCATAGTGTAAAAGCAACAGCAAATATCCAGGGCTGCTGTTCCATTTAACTTTCCAAAGACAGCAAGTGCACTTGTTGCATCTACAGTTTGAGGCTTAAATGACTTTACAATTATGAGGTCATTCAACACTCAATTATAAAACAGAAAATTGTGTACTTGGTGTTATTACAAACCTTGCTCTCAACTCTAGAATGGGTCAGGATATTATAAATATTCTAAGAACTTGTCCCTTAAACCTGACACACATTTTGGAACTGAATCTCAGGACTTTGTCTGTCACATTCCCACGTGGCAGATAGGTTTACCTTCAGTAAGATCCTGGTTTCATCGCTACACACGCAGTGGAAAACTGTTTCAATGGGTGCTTTCTTTGAAGTAACATAACTTGTAACCCCATCTAACCTAGGAACAAGCTCTGACAAGAAGTATCACATACCATTTCAAGGCCCAAGATGCAGACTGCTTTTTCCTCAAGGCAGGGGCAAAATCTTCTTCACTGAAATTTTTACTTTAAGGAATAAACAAATAAAAACATCAACCTGGCTGGCTGAGTCTACAAAGTTAAGTTTACAGATTGAAGTGAAATTGAAATAAGCTGAAATATTATTTGTCCATGCCATACTGCTCAGCCTCAGTCAGCTCTGTTCTTTCACATTTCTGAAACCAGTTTTTCCCAAACTATTCTAGAAGTGTTGCACTGAACCAGAACAACTGCAGTACATTTAACAAAAACTACAAAGTCCACACCTGCTTTGGGTATAATATAAGTAAGGTTCACAACATCAATCATTGCATATATTTGACTCGATGTTACCAAAGGGGTCACACCTATCACTAAAATAAACATTGTCAAGAAACATCTGTCAGAAGACATTAAAACCTAAACATCCTGCATTTCAATCCACAGATGCTCACAAGCTACACGGTAAATTCCTTAAGTATCTGGTATCAAACGTTGTGTGTGGTTAAGGTGTCTTGCTTATTCAGTGCAACAGGATTTCAAATGCAAATTTCTTACTCTAGAGGAGTTTGCTTTTAAATATTTAAGGACACGTACACTGCAGTCATGCAAGTCAAAATGTAAAAGGTTTAAGTGGTCTAGGATTCCCACTCACAAGTCTATTTCAGTGGATTAGAATAATCTCCACAGAGCTAAAGGAGAGGAACAATGTAAAAATCACTTACATTTGAAGACTTCTCAGCAAAGACGGTGGATTTGACTCACTTAGTCCCAGTTTTTCTGCTAAATATTCAACTAATGATGGATTAGCAAATCCTGGGGAACGATGCAAAACCTCTTCAAATGTCTCTCCTGTGTTGGCCACCTCCAGGCTTCGCCTTGAAAACAGCACCAATGTACACAAGGGAGACCTCAGGCCCCATTATTTCATCATGCTTATGTTTTAGAATAAAAATGCCTATGCAGTATCTGTATTACTGCTCACACTGTTCCCTTCTACAGGCACGTATTTTCCTGCTATTTACCTACCCTTATGTCCTTTACCCCAAGTGAGCTTCTGAAACCTATCTGGGCACCCACCCCAGTATCTCCAGGACATACAAAAACATTACAAATATTACAGAGCTACCTGTGCCTCCATCTTCTAAGGGGAATTTTAAAATGCCAAGAATTCCTATTCCAGTCTCCCAAGGTTTGGGGATTTTTTTATTTGTTTATTAACACAGTCCCAAAGCAACATATATCTCACTCTGCCTTTTCCTTTCCTTATATTTTTGGGAAGAAGCTAAAAAGCCAACCACACCTACACATCCAGACACAAGTATGCTAAAGAGAGGAACAACAAGGAGGATGTGATCATCCAATCAAATCAGAAACCCCACTGCTGAGTTTAAGGGACAGCCACAGCCTGTCAGAGATGCTCTTCAGACACCCTGACTGCACCCAGCAAGTGCAGCCAAGCAGCACATCCTTACTTATAATGCAGTGGGAAGTCATCAGAGGTGATCACGCCCAGTTTTGTGCTGGAAAGTTTGGGTGGAAGAGCCGAGCTGTAAAGCGACACCGCGAGCTTCTCGTGGTAACGGTCGACGTCCTTGAGTGCAGCTGCAGAAATAATAAAGGGCAGGGTAAAATTACAGGAAGGGCTCAAACCCTAAACAAACCAATTCCTGATAACTTCTGCAGCTACTCACCTCGAATAAGGTCTCCAGTTTGATAATAAGACAGAGGATCTCCATGGTTGCTTTGAGGAGGCACATCCCTCACAGGACACAGGGCCTGTAACAGAACAGAGCAGGAATATCATAAGTGAAGCCAAAATGTCGGGGTCTTTTCCTCCCCAAGATCAAGCCAAAACAGATTATTTTAAGCTTAATACACATCAGAACTGTGATTCTTAAAATATGGCTTGGTTCAAGTAAAAACTCATGCATCCACAAATGATGAACTTTTCAACCCAATAGTGTGGGTCACAGCAAGAAGTGTTCAACTGGCCAAGCAAACTATCACAAGCTGCCCACAAAGTCAGATTCTACTCATCATCCCAAAGCTGTTTCACCTTTACAGGTTCCTCTCTTAAGAGATACAAGAGGCAACTAACACATGTAAAAAATGAAGTATTGACCAAAACTGTATCTTACAGTGATTTCCAAATCTGCAATTTCCCGTATGACACCACTTCCCAGACAAATCAACACCATGAAAAAGCCAAATTCACGGATAGAGGTAATCCTCCCAATCACGATATCACCACGCTCGATGTCGCGGAAGAACAACTCTCTCCTCTCCTCCCTGGGCACCTCCATGAACCTCTCCAGGGGTGGCATGACAGCGTAACACTCTGCAACAACAGCACAGCCAGTTACAAAAGGTCCAACGACATCCTGAGATCACAAAATATTTGACAACAAAACACGTGAAAATATGATTTTTTTTTTCTGCTAACAGGAATACTGTACACAACCTATGAAAATCAATAGGAAAAAAATTAAGCCTGTTTGTAAAGGTACCGCTAAGTCAAGTGCTGTCCTTACAGAGTAACCCCCCCCACCTCACACACCCTCATTCTCCTCGATCGAGTCCTCGATCGGCCCGTTGGGTTTCCAAGAGTGCGCGAACAGCAGATCCGCCTTCTTGGCGATGAAACGCTTTATCTCGGTGTCGATGCTCGCCCTCTCTTTCCTGGGGGAAGGAGAACGCGGTGAGTCGCGCCCCGCGGCCCCTCACGGCCCGCCCGGCCGCTGCCCCGGCGCCCCTCACCAGGCGGCCGGCGGGGCCCCGCGGGGCGGCTCCGGGGCG
>JACBWW010000019.1:18264249-18361113 GCA_020086605.1 Lanius collurio
TTGCTTATCCTGAAGTACAATTGAGGGGCCCCGCGGGGCGGCTCCGGGGCGGCCCCGGGCGGCGGCAGCAGCCCGCGGAAGTCGGGGTTGTCGTGCTGCTCGGCGCGGAGCAGCGACAGCAGCGCGGGGCCGTGGTGGCTCAGCGCCTGCCGGAGCAGCTCCCGATCCATCCCGGCGCCAACGCCGCCGCCTCGCCCGGAACGGGAACCGCCACTCGGTCACCGGCGGCGGGGCGGGACCCGGCGGCAGCAGCGCCCCCGGCGGGCGGGAGGACCGCGCTGAGCGACGGCGGCGCTGCTCGCCCTATTCGCTCTCCCGTCTCTAGTTGATGAACAGAGACTAATTAAAGAGAGGGTAATTAAGACACACGGGGCAAATCAGACAGATTTTCCCCACGGGAATCCTGCCCGGCTCGGCAGTGGCGGCCCGTGCGGGCCGTGTCCGAGGCGGTACTGCCGGGAGAGGGCGCTGCGTCCCCGCGGGCCCCAGCGCGGAGCGCACAGAGCGGGGCCCGAACCGGCGGGGTGGCGGGGCCCGAACCGGGGGGTGTCACGGCCCGGCCGGGGTCGCTCCGTCGCGTTCTCCGGGAGCTGCCTGGAGCGAGTTCGCTTCCGAGGGAGCGACCCTGGAACAGCACGGGCGGCTCTCGGTCGGGGCTCGGCCAGCGCTGCCATGTCGGCACCGAGTCACGGCAATCGAGTGCAAGGAAGGGCGGCGGAGCTGGGGAGGGTGCTGGACGCAAGTCCCGTGGGGAGCGGCTGAGGGAGCTGGGGGTTCAGCCTGGAGAAGAAGGGGCTCAGGGGGGACCTTATCGCTCTCTGCAACTCCCGGACAGGACGGTGCAGCCGGGTGGGGTCAGGCTCTGCTCCCAGGGAACGTCCTCGAGCTGCTCCGCGGGAGGTTTAGGTTGGACATCTGGAAGAATTTCTTCATAGAAAGGGTGATTAGACATTGGAATGGGCTGGCCAGGGGGGTGGTGGAGTCGCCGTTCCTGGAGGGGTTTACCGAAAGGTTGGATGTGGCGCTTGGTTCCATGGTCTAATTGACAAGGTGGTGTTGGTTCACGGGTTGGACTCGATAATCTCAGAGGTATTTTCCAACCCGCATCGGAACCAACTGGTTCCGTGGTTCTGTGGATAAAGGAGAGTGCGTGAGCCAGCACAGCGGTGCGGGGCTGGGGCTCAGCTCCGCAGCGTTCCTAATCCCGATTCCTTGTCCTTCGGACAGGCTCCCCTCGGCACTTCCCACAGGTGACACAGTGTGCGGGCAGAGATGTCCTGGCTTTACTGAAACAGGGAATACAGGCGATGCCCTCGCAAGAAGGGTGAGGGCACAGCCAAGCCACTGCCACAGCCCAGCCTGGCGCCGGGCTCGGCTGCCCTGCTCCCCAGAGCTAACTTTAGATGCTAAAAACACACTTCATTCAGGAGGCTCTTCATGCTAATCACCTCTCCAGCTAATGGAGAAAGGTGCTTAAAACCAGCTGGAAATAATCCAAGCCTATTAGAAAGATCACAGTTTTTCAGCTCCCAAGAATAATTTATCCCTGGCATCGAATTTAATAAATAATTTTAAAAGGTGAGTGGGGGAGAAAACCCACTGCAAACAGCATAATGTCACTTCTCCCCTCAGTACCGTGCTGAAGAAAAAATAGCAATCTGGCTGTCAGCAGATCAGGGACACAGACTCCTCTAGGAAGCAGTGTGACTGAGAGGGCAAGGATCATATCAAAGACTCTGGTCTCAGAAGCTCAGTTCAAAGCCAGCAGGGATATCACTGGTCTAGCAGACTTGGGGAAGACACTGGAAGGGCAAATTTATATTAGTTTCATTTCATGTCCCCCTGTTTTAATACAAAAGAAGATAAAGGAGGCACAACACTTACTATGTACCAAACAGCTGCCAGGATTTTGATTTAAAGTCTTCCTCATCCATATGAGACCAGGTGTGCTCTTAGATTGCTGGTTACCATGGTGGGAAAACACTGTTAACACCAGATGGAAATTTCTAGACATTAAGACTAATTAGATAAAGTTTTGACGTGGGAAGGTTAACGCACCTGCACGGATCCAGTGCAGACAGGAACCTCTCCTGGGTGAATCATGTGGCAAGTGCAGTATCCTGAGCGTGTGGCACAACTGCAAATAGCAGCAGTTTTATCTGATGGAACATTATTTTGAGTAAGAGTTAATTGGTGTTGCTTAGCAAATACAAGAGCTAGCAATAAAAAAAAAAAAAAAAAGTTGCTTGAAGCATGAACTCTGCCTGTGTAAGCATTTCTCCAGTCTCATATACAGATACACACAATGTACAAGAAATTAGACATTATGAGTAAAGACTTTCAGTGTGCTACAACTTCCTATGTTACAACTTCTGGACTTAAAACACCAGCTAAAATCACTGTCAAAGCAGAAACACCTACAAAGACAGAGTCTTCCAACAGAAATTTTCTTCTTTGTATAAAATCAATTGCATTTTAGGAAATTCAGTAATTTATAACAATATATAATAATTAATAATTAATACACAGACAGTAGATTACTTGTCCCTGAACATGAGGGCTAACTTCATACTTAAAGTGATCCATTCTCAAACTGGGCCCAACACATTCTGAAATTATCTTAATCAAGCAAACTACTGCAAAGAATTCCATCTTCAGAAACAGCTTTGCCAGAGCAGAGTTTGTAAGCATGAACTTGTAATTTTTTGTTCCTCTTTTTCAGGTTATGGCAATGAACTGAGAAGCAATGTAAGACTGTAAGATAGTGTACATTGTTCCACCTCACCTAGGGCACACACAAGTTTTTGCATCCTTTTCTCTCCCAGGTTACTTCCTGGATATTCAGTGTGACTTTAAAAATACCTCTGCATCTTTTCAGTGGTGGGAGTTTTCTGCCTTTCTTCTCATTATTTGCTTGCTTTATTTCAGTTCCCCAATAGGAAATGCTTTTGATAAAATGGTATAGCAGCTGCCACAGTTCAGGAAGGAATAATGATAAATGGAAGAATATGGAATAAATCCAGGGCTATATATACTGCTCAGGAGATGCCAGGACTGAGGAGGGGGCATGCTCCATATGCTGTTAATCCTCTGTTCCACTGATTTAGGAACTGCCTGGATGAGTAGTGCTGATCCCATCTGCTAAGTAAATGAAGAGGGTGGGCAGGAGTGTCCTGATTCTGCACGAGAAAGTGATACAAGTCAACATCTCACCCTGCTGGAGAAGGAACACTCCAGATACTTTGAAACCAGACTTGTCTGTGCACACTCGATGTAGAGCTGACAGTTCAGGTCAGTGCATCCTAAAATGCAGCTCACAAAATCCGTCATTCAGGCTTTAACTCCCACAATAAAAAGATGATGAATTTACACCACATCAGCTTTGAACCCGAGTCAAACTCGCAGTGCTATTGCCCCTGAACAACACAAACACTGATAGACATGATAGAACTAACAAAGTGGGTATGTGAAATACTAAGCAGATTTTCATTCAAATCCAGTGAGCACAGCTTGAATGCAACAAGGTCAAGCTGCTTCTCAAATGTTTCCAAGTATCCAATATCACTGGTGAAGCTTACAAGAAAATCGCATACAGGAAAGGATTTTGTGCTCAGAGCCACATTTTATCACTGATAAAAAGATTAGATTCTCCAAGATCATAAATGTCAAATTATTATTCTCTGTAAATTTTGGGCACACTTGAAGATAAATTTTAGCCTGTTGCAAACCAGAGTGAAATATTCAACTAAGTATGTCCTTTGGGCTAAGAATGAGGAAGCTAATAGCAGTAATGAGAATGAACACGAAGAGTTGTGCTTCCAGCTGTGTTAGACTTAAGGAAAATTCTGCCAAAAGCAGTCCTGCTGCCTAGACTTGCTAATTTATGAAGCAGCAAAGAGACTGTCCAATATCCAAGATATTATTTTAGCTCAAGCCTGATGAAGGCACCTTCAGCACAGAGTAACTGCTAGCCAGTTAATAGCCCTACTGTGAGGAAAATGCAATGTCTGCATTAATCACCAAATATGATGGAGGCAGTGTGAAAACAACCCCAACCTCAGAGTGGTGGAGCAACCCAAGCCATGCCCATTCAAGCATTTCCCTTTGTAACGAGCTCATTGTTCAGTCCAGCTTTGGCACAGTCTGTAAGAGAGTATGGTTTCAGTGATTTAGACTTACCTGGAGCGTGCTCAGCCCCTGTTTTTGGTGTCAAGGACCTTTCCACTTCTCAGATTTCCAGAAACACGTAGACAGAGTCATCAGTTGCATGTTATAATATGCAAAGACAGACTATGGAAACTGCCTGGACTCTGAATCAACAGTTAGACACTGCTGGAGTACAATGGAAATAATGGCTCAGAAATGTCGATGGAGACCCCCCTCTGAGTCCTGTGGATTTCTGTCAGGCTGCAGGCAGTGGCACTGCTGAGCCTTTGTATGCTGTGAGTTCAGCTTGTGCACCCAGTGCAGGGTTTTGTGCCTGCACAGTGAAAAGTGCTTAAAGGTTTCAGGTGAAACTGAAAAGGTTACTGGAGAAAACATTGCTCTTTTACCCTAAATATGAAAACCGGGTTGTGGTGAATGAAAGTTTGCTTATTTGGCAGGAGCCCCAGTCAGGCAACTTAGCAGCAATCATGATACAGACAATATGTACACACCCACCTGTACAGCTTGCAATACATCTAGAAATCCTGCCTGCAGAGCAAATTCCTGTGAGACAGGAGGGCTCAGCAGCAGCTATGCTGAGCAGACAGGGTTTTGTGAGGTTTTCGTGGATTTTCTAACACTCCACAGACTGGCAGTATCTCCTGCTTTACAGCAAGAGAGAGTCATCCTGGATTTCAAGTTTTAGGGTGATTGCACCTTAAAGCAGCATCAAAACTTTCCATTCAGCAGAGTAGATCACATCCTTAGAGCCCAAAATTACACTTCCATGGTGTAGCAAAATACAGTGTGAATATTTGGCCTCGAGGCTGCAAGAAGATCTTTAAGCATGCAACTTCTCTTTGTTATTAAGTCTCTTGTTTGCAGTAGAGGAGTATTCACATTTTCATTTATAAAATTATTTTTCCACCAATTTGCATCTTTATAACTGTCATAAAACATGTATGAACTTTCAAAAGTTGTTCAAAGAAGTCTCTAAAAATATTTTGAAGATCTAAACCAGTCAGAGGTCTTCTATTTTTGGTAAAACAAATTATTTATGTATCTCATGGTCAGTTTCTCTAACATTCTATTTGTGCAACATGTGCAATAAATACTGCCTAATGAGCAATGTACAAAAATCAGAAGTTGTTTTCTCAGTTGCTTGCAATGAACCAGGCATGTAACTATCGTCACAAACTAATTAGCAGACTCTTTTAAATTTGTCACTATTTAAACTACACTAAAACTAAAATGTTGAAACTGCTTTAATTAACTTATGAAGAGCTAAACAGTTGGCAATTCAAATTCACACTACAGATTAATTATCTTTGTGTTTGCTCCCATTTAATGCATGAGCATACCTTGAAAACAAATAAAATGTACCAAAATTATTTTTGTCTTTAGCAGGTGAAACTCTCATTAAAAATGATAAGCTGAATTGCTGTGATATGCTTTCCAATTAATTTTTATCTCAATAAGAATTTTTTGCAAATACAGTGATTAAGAAATACTTTTAGAAACAGAAAGAGAAGTTAATTACAGAATTATCTGGTTGATATAATTCCAGTAAGTAACAGCCATAAGTAGATATTCATTAGTCTCTCAACAGATCAGGTTTGTTTTTCCTATCAACCAAAAGCAGAGGCCAGATGGAACAGTGAAATGCCAAACTGATGTATGTATATGATATTTATTTGTTTAAATATTTGGTGAATTCCTCACAGTGTTAAATCCAGAAAGGTGGAATGACTTGCAAGTAAATCAGTAAGCCATGAAAAAAAACCTCTGAACTTAATAATTATCTTTAGCTTTGTAATTTATTGTTAGAGGTTTCTATTTTCTGTCATAAAACTTTTAAAATCTGTAAGTAAAGCCTGTTGCCTGGTGTTCCAGTCTACCTTTTGGCTTAGTGAAGAAATTAGAAAGGCTGAAACAAAACCAGCTGTCACTGGTTTTAATGGGTAGTTTTGTGCCTCTGAGGGATTTTGGATGGAGACTTTGTAGATTCCCACTGACTTCAGCAGGTTTCAGGTCAAGCATGAAAGGCAGGAATTGGTAACTAAACTTTCTTTGCTTGCCCTGCTGTCTATAATTATGATTTAATCAAAACACATCGATGCAATCAAGTGTCAAAGTCCAGACATGGTTTGGCTGGGGTTCTGGAACATAATAAATATGCAGCAGTTGATTTCCTCTCGATTCTTGTCTTATTAAGGCCGTTGAACAAAATACATAATCACAGGGAATAGAGGCTCTGGAACAGATTAAAATCCAAAGCTGAAACAGGAGGAGGGTGCCTGAAATGTGAAAAAAAAAAAACCCATCTGTGAAATAAAGATGCTTATATATGCAGGTAATGGCCATGACTTAGAGCAGAAGGGACCCCTCCCAAAAGTACAACAAGGGCCAGAATTGCTTTCTTACAAAAAACCCCAAATCAAACCAAAAACCCCAACCTCCAATGTTGTGCCCCAAACCAAGCACAGAGACAACCTGAAATGCAAGGCATGCATTCCATACATCTCTCTTTTGTAGCACATTTTACGACACTGATACCAAATTATCTTTTTTAAATTACTGGCAGCTAAAGCCAAAGAATGTACCTAAGAAGGTATCAAAAAAACATAAGTTAGGCATCTGAATACCTTTGTGATTCTGGCCTAAGAGTGGATGATAATTAGTATACCATAAATTAAGTTCTTACATATGCGAATGAAGTTTTTTGCTGTCGCAACTAATTACAGCTGTAGCTCTGTGCTGAGTTCATTGGGAGTGAGAAATAAACATGCAAATCTAAACCACTGGTGTTTAATACTCCCCTCTTTTAATTGTGATGATCTGATCCTCCTACAACTGGCAAATATATACATGAGAGACTGTGTGTATGAGCGTAGGAGAACAGCAAGTGGGAGAAAGAAATCCAGATTTTTCCATCTGTACAAAATGTCAACATACTGCCTATAAAAAGGCATCAACAAAATCCTTATAGGCACAATTCAGGCTACTCTAGTTCTAATCTGTGTCTTCACTGGCAGGGAGGGTTAATCAAAGCTCCAATACAGTGTTTCCTTAGTTGAGAAGCTGGAAGGAAATGATGTAGCACTTTCAAAAATGCTGTAAGGCTTGTGTAGTGCCAGATACTGTATGTGCAATCAAAAGTTTAAAAAGAAGGTTAATAGCCCAGGAAAAGGTTAGTCCTGAAAAGTAACACTTCAAGCTGATGTAGTTGAACTGCCTGGTTGGCCTCTCCTTCCACAATGTGCCTCTGAGCAATTTTAGTGGCAGCCAGGAAAACAGATTATTGTCAGGTCCTCCAATGCAGCCTGCTTTTATTTTTCTTCTTTCACTTTTCTAACCTGGTTTGTAATCTCATCATGCAAATTTAGCACTTCACTTCTTTAAAGCTGGAAAAGCTTGCCTTGTGTTAGGAGTGATCACAAAGTACATCTGAAATATATGAAGTACAGTTTTTCTTCAAAAATGATAAATTTAAATAGCATTCAGCACCCAAAGAGAGTTGTGGCTCCTGCAATCCAGAAGAGGTTTGGAAATTCCAAAAAGGAGAAGGGGTTTTCCCCAGACTGTGAGGGCTATTTTGGCATTGATTGCCAAGATAAAAGGAAAAGCCTTCCCTACACAGAGCTAGAAGTGCCTTCTTGTATGGATAATTTACAGGGTCAGGTAGTCAGAAGCTATAGAGAGTCTTTGACAAATCAGTTGTGGCAAAGTGCTGTCAAAAGAAACCTCACTCTACCAGCAGCACATAGAGGGAGGATGCATGACAAGGAAAGGATAGGGGAAAGTAGATAAGGATACACAATATTTCCAGTAAGACCAAATGAAGGTATCAAAATATAAGAAGGGCTATTGTGGAACTCTAAGATGTAGTGGCAGGCTCTGAGCAATAGTTCCTGATGGTTTCTAAAATGGACCATAAACCTCTGTATTCAAATTCAGAAATTGCACCTCACACAGCTGGGAGATGAAGCTATCATTTTGGTCTCTAATAGCCATGTTAGAAGCCAGAAAGAGCAGGAGAAAGCAGCAGCCTGGCTAGTCTGATATACAAATGCGCTTTTTTTTGCCTCAAAGAAAACATATTATTGCTTTGATCACAGAGAAGGAAAATATATTATAAAATAAGACAAGAATACAAGAGCTGTTTAGCTTAATTGATACCAGAATGGAAATGCAGACACTTTTTTTTTGTAATTGGAAATAATGCAGACATTGTTTTGTAACAAGAAAAAAAAAGAAAACCATTATTAGCAAAAATCTGTAGATTCTTTAGGTGGAAAAATATACAGCATAAATTGTTTACATTTTCAGTAGGGAGCATCCCTCAGTGCATCAAGCTGTCACACAGCTTAGCAGCATGACACATCTTAGTGATTAAATGCTGGCTCCCTGAAAAAACCCAAAAAACAAAACAAATGAATTTTTCAGTGGAGAAAGCCACTGTTGTACAGTGGCTCTCACAGCTGAAAAGAGGCAGCAGCAGGGTGGTAGAAATCAAAGTCTCTCAGCAGGTGAACTGTAGTTTGAATGCACCACTTCTCAGGGTATCTTTATCTGCCTTTGGTCTCACTCCTCTGTTGGGGTAAAATACACCATTACAAGTTTGGTTTCAGTTGTTGGCTCTGCAACATGATGGACCTTGGAAAGCAATTATTACAGCCCTTCACTTATTTTACTTGGAAGCCCCAAACCAAGCAGAGTTTCTCAGATGCATGAAATCAGAACAGTGACAAAGCAAGAGCAGCAAAGGCCACCTGCACGTGGAAGAGAAGGTGAGCCGGATGGTGAGCACAACAGGAGTGTCAGGGTCAGGGCTGGGGACAGTGATCAGGGTCAGACACAGCCCAGTGGTTGCCCAGTGGCCCCTCAGTGATGACACAGCTCCACCTGAACAGCCAGCTGGTGGGTTTGGGTCTGGGATCAAGTTGGAGGCCAGAGCTCAGTGGAGACACAACTGCAACAGGGCTGCAGCATAATGTGGGGAAAGTTACATTAAACCCTCAACTTAACAGCAACTTCCTAAGGAAAGCAGGGGCAGGCCCTCGCTTCTGGTTTTCTTCATAGCAGTTCTTGGCAGTGAAGAAGCTGATCTTGGGCTCAGCCCACTAAACACCTCAACTCATCCTACTGAACTCCATTAGGCCATGTACTCAAGACCCTGGTACAAACTCAGGCTTAGCTCTGGCCAGTGCACAAGCACTTGCAGCAGATGGTACAGGTCCATTTCATCATGCAGGTGCTTGTATGTGACTCATCAGGAGTCTGAAAAGCAGAATTATCTGTATTTCTTGCAAAGTTCACACTTTGTTATGCCCCAGCTGTTCACTGTTACCAGTCCCACTCATATGTTACCACATGAAAAGTCAGTTAAGGCTTACTTCAACTGGTATAAAAACAGTATTATTTTTTTGGGTGACTTAGTAATGTTTACCCACTTCTGTTTTCTTTATGCTGTTTGCAGTTCCAAAGGGGTCACATTCAGCAGCTGATCATGAAAAATATTCTCCTTAGATCAAAGAAAGCAGTGATCAGTCCAGCACTGTCACATGGGGCTGATGAAATGCACGAGTTGACACTTAACAGGACAGCGATTATCCCAGAGTTTAATAACATGTTAATCATCTTAAGAGTAATTATTTGGTCCCAGGCACACACTGTACTCCCACAGTGACATTAAAAAAATCCCCAACAAAACACACTAGAGGAAATTTCTACTGGGCAAAACATACTGGAAAACTAAGAAGATGCTGTCTATGAAAACAGTCTCTTCAGCTGTCCTAGAACACAAAACCACCAGAAGGGTGGTTCTCTTTTGCACTGCTCTGTGCTACTCACCTCAAATGTTTTTGGATATAATTGCATAGACTTTCATTTACTAAATTAAATAATAATGTGAATGTGAACAAGCAGAGTAGTCTTGGCATATGAACACAAACAGCAAAAACTTCCCCCCACACCTTATGTTTCCTACTAGGTTGCAAAGATTCCTGTGGGAAATCTGTGTTTGATTCATCTTTAGATGACACACCTAAATGTGACTTCCAACAGAGTTGTCAGTGCCAAGTGCAGCAGTGGCTTTAATACTTTTTATCTGCTTTATCTGTGATTTGAGGTCACAACTACTTTCACATATGATACCAAAGCCTGGAGGCTTTTAATTTTATCTGAACCTGCCTGAACTAGAGGTGGCATATGAGTACTATGGGAGGTTGCAACAGACAGTAAATGTTTGATTTGGGCATTTTCAGTCTGAGAATATTCCTTAAAAGAGTGTCCAAGTTAGACAGACCCATCTAGCCCACAGAGAGACTTCTCCTTCCCAAGGAATACACTGAGTTTATTTGGTGAAGATGGTCCCACTGGCACAGTATGGCAAAAGAGGAATGAGAAAATGACAGTCAGGAGCTTTGTCTGAAGCCCAGGCAAAGACAGTGAGACACTTAATGCTCCCCCGAGGAAAATCACTGAGAACCAGAACAGAAAGTCATTGCATTTTCAAAAAGTCAATCCGGAAGCAAGGCCACAATCTGCAAACTCACCAACAGGAAAGACAGACATTATTTTTCAAATCTCATTTCACTTTGGAGTTATTATAGATAAAGAAGTTAATTACTGTAGATCCTATTCTAATACAAATGACTTATGAATTTCAAAGCCTTCGGGGGATACTCACTCAGTGTAGATCCAAACAGATTCATCTGGGAGACAGGACTGGTCCCAGGCCCTCTCATGGGTCTGAACTGCACTGGTTTGTAGTTTATTTTCCCCCAGCCAAGCATTAACAGCCAGCCCAGTCCTTGCTGCTGCCTCATAAGGCACTTACACGATGCAGATTAATGGGAGTTGGTGAGAAGGTCATGTCCTGATACTAATGGAAATGAATTATTCCCAGAAATATCTTTAGTCAAGACTTTGTCCAAGTCTTCAATCAGTGAGGTTCAAATAGTTCCCTGGGAGATTTTTACAAGTTCATTTCTGTATCAGAGTTTTTATCATAGTATTGAGTTTAAATTTTAATTTCTTCCTTCTTTCTGCCTTGGAGCAGTCTATAGAATTCCTCTTCTTTCTTGCTGCTGATCCCATTTGTAGACTGTTGGCAAGTTCCTTGTTTTCAACCACTTAACCTTCTTTTCACCAGCCTATAAATATTGATCCATTTCAACCTTCCCTTTTTGTCTATACAAAAATCCCTCTGTAGTTATTTCTGCCCTATACTGAATGTTTGTTGTAATGAGCTATTTTTCTAGGTTAGAAACCCATGTATTCTTCTGCCAGAGTTATATGGAGATGAGAATTCCTCCTTATTCATGCTGCATGAGCACAGGCAATCCAACAATTTCTCAGGCTTTCACGTTACTCCTTCCCAGATTTGTCCATCACAGTGAGTATGTACAACATGAAATCTGTTCCTTGAGATTAACTGGCATTTTTCCAGGTTGAATCCAATTTTTTTTTTGCATTTCATCAAGATTCTGAGACCTCCAAGAAACAGACTATTTGGTTCTCAGTTCCTTTCTATACTTTTCCCACAACTCAGCCAGAGTGCATCCAATGCACATGGTGGGGGGGGTTCATTAATATGGAATTTATTTCTTTGTCTTTGTTGTTCGTGACTGTATTTTCCCAGGTGCTACAAGTGATCTCTGCTGTACAATGAATCACCTTATTCTAACCCAGCATTTGTCCATTTACCAAACTGCATATTGATGTTACTCTTGACTCACCATTAGCTTCAGGAAACAAACAACTGTTTGGCCACATTAAAAGGTGTCATAGCAATTGAATCTTATTTCAGGAATGGAAACATCTGCGATTTTGGTGTACATGTGAACAGATATATTTATGAAAATGAGTATGATTCACTGCACAGATGACAATTTTAAATTTCATAGTCATCATTTCATAGTTCATATTTCAATCAGTTTTTAGTAACAGAGTAGATACTGCTGCAACTGCTGCTTGCAGCCATAGGTCTGGCAAGCTTGCAGCTGTAGTCATTGCTATAATACACTGTGAAGCCATAGTATAAATTGCCCTGGATGGTCATCTGACATCAAGAATTTAAAATTTCAAAATGGGAACTAAAAATTAAGGAAAATATTTTAGAGGGAATTTTTTTCCAGTTCTATTCAACTTAAAATGCAAATTCCTAATAATGAAATCTGTCTAAGAGGTAATAAACTACTTCTGCTTAATATCTACTTACAAAAAGAAGCCTGAAAATCTGTTTGAGGGGTTATTCTTAGGTGAGTTGTCTGTTGAGAAGAAATTTTCCTTTTGCATTCTCACCAGAGCAAATGAGATGGCACTGAGCTTTGATAACTGTGCCCATAGCTATCTGCATCTACCTGGCCTTAGTCTAGTCCATCCTTGGGTTTAGACAAGAAAGGCTCCACGTAGCAAAAGCTCACTGTTTAGGGCTTACAGCACCTGGAAAAAACATTGGATTACTGCTATTTAGCTAGAGCTCAGAATCTTCTCTCTTCATTCTTGTGTGTTTCCTCAAACTTGTCCTCACAAAAGGTCACAATAGAAGAAAGTTCTCCCTTTTTGTGAACCTGGAATAATCCTATCAATTTACCTTATGTTCAACCCAGTTAATTTCAATTTACCTTCTGGGATCTGTTTCCCTCAAAGGTAATAAACCTATGCTAACCATTTTACTTCCAGCTTTTATTTGCTTTTGCCAAATACCAGGAGAGAAAAAGGAATGGTGATCTCCTGTGCTGTGCCTCAGGGTGATGCAGCACAGAAATCCCACCCACAGCTTACACAGAGGTGGGTGATGCAGCTGCTCCTGGAAGGTGACTACACTGTGTGACACTTGTGGTTGGTTCCTGTCACCCAGTTCCCTGGGAACTCCCATCCCCATGGGCTGTGGCATAATTCAGGATCCTCCCATTGATACACAGTCTGATCTATGATACATCTTTCAATTTTGATATGGCTTTTACACAGAAATCCTGCAGGCAGCTCTCCATGGCAGATGGTGCTCTGTGAAGAGAACTCATCACAGTGACCAGCCCTGGACACTCAGTGCACACTGCACCAAGAGCTTGACAGCAGCCAAACCACAGATCTGAGGCAATGAAGAACACCCAAGCAGACTCATTAGTTCAGGAACACTGTGTTAGGGAAGTTTCACTGCTATCCATTTCTTTGTGTGGCTTAGATGTGCCCCTTGCAACACCTGAGCATGGGAAGTTCCTTCCTGGCTGCCAGGGACTCTTTTCTGTGTCAGATGTAAGTACAGAACCTGCAGACTTCACCACACTCAAGACATAAGGAATCAGGAGAGATGAGGATATATGATAATGTAATCTGTAAGCCCCTGGATCAAGGGTATGTTGAAGTGAGGTTGAACAGGGATGTATTGTTAAGGAATGGCCTCTGCATTCTCTTGTGATCTTTCTCTGGATGTGTTTTTCAGTGTTCTCAAAACATGCTGAAGTCTCCATGGATTCCAAAAGCCACACCCCTCTCCACAACTCTTCTGATAATACTGACGTAGGAAGGTCAGAATTTGATGACAGCAAACACTACTGAAGTCACAGCACTTGGGGCAGCAGTGAATTTTGCCTAAATGCATTATCTCACAATTATATTTATTTGAAAACATTCACATGAAACTGTACCCATGACTAATGAAGTATAATTTGGTGTTCCTTTGTGTATGAACTGAATGTTCTCTCTAAAATCCAGTTTCAGTGGATATCTGTATCAGTGATAACTTTTTCAGCCAGCAGCCATTTCAGCTCATTGCTGAGTTTGAGGCCTGTGGCTTAGAGCAAAAGAATCATTTGAGAAAAGCTAATCTCAGGAGTCTGGTATTAGGTGGCAAAGCAGGGCTTAAACGTATCACACTGTGGCCTCCACCTTACCCCTATTTCAGATCGGGAAAACACTTTTCCAAGGAAAAGACATAACTCAATCCAGTACCAGTATCATTTTAATTAGATCTGTAGCAAAAGCACAGTATATGATTGCTGACCAACTCAAAAATAGCTTTGGCTACAAGAAACAGGTTAGAGCAGGGCGTAGAGCCTGGAGATTTTACCAGGCAGCAGATCAAACAGCCAAACTCTTGACAGACTCTGCTGCTTCCCTTTGCCTGCTGTTTCCTGGAACAGCAAATTCAGGAGCCATTTGTGAGTCGCTGGCTAGTTCACCCTCACAAATCATTAATGTCACATCTGAACTCTCAAATGTCACAATGGAAACAGCAAAAGAAAAAAAAAAACAATTCCAACTCAGAAGTTTCCTGTATCTCAAAGAATCATTTCCTTGTACTTTCTGGGCATGCTTTTGTAATATGTATTTCAGGTGGTTGACAGCTTGACATAAGTTTGGTGAAAAAATGTATACGGAAAAGCTCTTAAAATGTTCTCTCGCAGTTATTCCACTGAATAAATATTTTTATTGTGGCTGAGCATCAACTGCAAAGTGCTGTTTTCTGAGTTCTTGCTGAGGGCTTTCAAATTTTCTTTTCTTGAGAAATTCAGTGTGATTCCTGCAGTTCCCCAGGGAACTAATGTATTTTACTCTGGCAAGAACCACAAGGATGTAAAGCTCTATAGGCTCACATTTTTTAAACCAATTTGCTCACTGATTTTGTGCCTTAAGGAATCCAGAGTTCAGAATAGCCTTTTGTGTGCCACAACAATGAGACCAGCCGGTGACATTTATAAATCTACTGTTAATTGCTTGTATGCCTGGTCTCTAATGCTTAAGTGCTTTGAGTCACGTATCTAATGAGGTCGAAACTAAAACATGCCAGAGATGAGGCAGAGGGGAAACCATCACAGAGGGATGAAGAGCCAAAGCCTCCTGGCTGCCGGCTCTCCAGGTCCTTGCTGATTGATCAGTGCAGCCTGAGGCTGGGGAGGGTTACCTGGGGCACCACTGCTGCTGTTCCTGCTCCCCCTCGTGTCACCAGGGCACTGTTTATCTCCAGAACATCTTGTTAATGCGAGTCCCCAGCTGTGAAGAGCAAAGATGCCAACTACAAGAACTCACCTCTCTGGCTCATGAGCAAACTGTTAACAGGAGTCCAGCTCCTCGGATCTAATTACGGGCAAAATCTCCCTCTCTGCTGACTGTGAAGAGGAACGGAGCAAATCGCACCTGACTCAGAGCTAGAACTGAGATTATTGGCTGCTGGACACACTCAATATATTTTTTTTCTTTAAGTGCTTAAATATCTGCATCTTTAAAAATATTAAAAAATATAATCAGTGCTCTGAAATTATTCAAACAGGTTCCTAAGAATACCATTAGATGCCCAAAGTCCAACCTGTTGCACCAAGAAATGAAACAAATTTAAAGCCTAAAGGAGGCTAGAGGTCTGAACTTTTCAGGAAGACTTTCTATATAGGGAATTCCCAAAGAGATGGATAAATTAATTCAAAAAATAATTACACAATGAAAATGTGAACCTTGTATATCCACAAACTGCCTTGTTTCTTTTAAGTCTCTTATCCCTTTGAAATAAAAAAAAAAAAAAACTGTTTTGATTAACAAGGTGGCAGTACAACAGAAGAATAAAAATATTACTTAGAAAAATAGTACTGTGTTTCTACAGCACTTGCAGTCATTAGGTCTCAAAGTAATGTACAGAAGTATGATGATCCTCAATATCTAGATGAGGAAATTGAAGTACACAGAGGTGAAATCACCTGCCTAAAACCCTCCAGTGGGTCAGAAATCTCAGTGGAAAGAGCAGCACCTGTTTGCAACACTTTAATGTGTAGAAGAATTTAAAAGAGGATTACTGACGTTCAGGTCAAGTCATAACCTGAAAATTAAATTCAGGCTCCCCAAGAACCCAGATATTCAAGATGAGCATCTGGGATTGCCATGGAAATTTATGCTCTGTAACTAGACAGAAAACCTAATGTGCCAGGAATGTTATATAAAACTAGCAAATATTAGTTTTTTCTTGCAGAGATAAAATTATAGTTCATTTCATCATCAAAAATTCTTTCTTACATCTTCAGAGTTTCACAGTTTTGGCCCCCTTGCTGTTAACTACACATCTGCTTCTTAAAGTTTTCAAGTAACAGCGGCCTCATAGATCAAAGCCAGTCAAAGTAACAGGAGCTGCTGGGAAAGAGTTGTATTCTTTTCAGTGGTTTCCTGTGGTTTTGATTAAAGTACACAGAGAATCCCACTAAGCAGAAACTGAACAAAGTGGAATGCAGCTCTTTTCAGCTGAGAAATAGAAAAATAATCTCCTCCAGTTCGTTGGATGCAGAAGTCTGTGTTTACCCTCTTTCTGTCTTTCATCTCCATTTTTTCCTACAAATTGTTCATTCTGTATGAGCAACCCGAGTGGGCTCAGGGGTGTCCACAAACCAGTCAGAGTCACAACTGCTTCCACTTTACCTTCTCCATGACGTTATCAGCTGCCAGACTCTGAGGCTGTAGGAGCACAAGGAAGAGCTGCACCAGAGCAAAGGCTGGAGAGGGACTGTTAGTGCAGATGGCTTTGCTTTTGTGAGCAGAAGTGTTACCTCTGTGTATAAACCCACATTTCAAGGGCAGAATGCAATGCTTAGACACATCTTGTATTGCTAAGGAAGAGGTGCAGAAGGCCGCTGTCCTACATGTTTGAGATGCAAAAAAGCATCCTTTACATCACTGGTCAGGCTCACCTAGACAGAAAATTGGCAGCCAAGCAGATAAAATAGATTTTTTTACAGTTGTTTTATTTTCTAGTGCCAAGTGTTCTCAAATAGATCATCAGAAGCAAGAGAATCTATAGGTTTCTTTAAAATTTTGGAGCACAAAGGATGATTATATGAGAAAGCAGCATTCATATAAGATAAACCATATTCCCTACCAGTGTAATTACAGCAAAGCAAAGGATTTAATACCCTATTATTTATTGAGAAGAGTAGCTTGTTGTCAACTAGATTAAAATACTTCTAACAATTTCACATAAAATGAAACAAAATAAACCACTCAAAATGAACTAAAAGAAACCTGAGTTTTTCTGCAATGGTTTAGCCACCTTAGATTAAACTCATGAATTATATTATACCACCGCTTTTCTGTGATAAAAATAGGGCCATGAATGATATGTTCATTAAAACCATGTGAAAATGAATGGAATATTAATGAAATTAAACAAAAGGGCAAGAGCCAAGTATATGCATCAATCAGGCTTCATAAAACCCATAATCTGTTCCTGAAGTTAAATAAAACACACACTTGATCAACGGCTCTGAATTTCTGGAAAGACTAAAAGTCTGCAGAATTGATTATTAGCAAAACAGAAGCTCAATTTTATGGTATTAGACCAAAGAAATAATTCTTGCAGAAAATAATATTTTGCTCTTTTTAAACAAACAAACACAAAAATCATAGTGGAAATATAAATTTCAACATTTCTTTTGAAGGTAAATATTATTACTAAACTGGGAGAAAATTCCCTTTAGCTTTTCAATAACTGAGAAGCAGTTTTATGGTCAATTTGTATGAAATTCTCCAGGCCAGCAGCTCTTTAGTGTCAGGCCAATTCCATTTGTTCCCAAGAACACAGAACTTCTCAGAGCACATGGGACAGGGTTGGGAACCACGTGGATGTGCCTGCATGGCACAGGACAACGTGGTGATGATGTGTGATTGGGGATGTGAGTACCAAACTAAGTTTTTTTTAATGGTGGCCTGGAAAAGGGAGGCAAGAGTAATCCTGTTTTCTGGCATGCAGAATGGATCTTTGTTCTTTGCCTGAAATTCAGGGAAATAACACAGCAGGACAAAGGGTGAGCTCTGGCCTGGACAGTGCAGGATGTGGCAGAATTCCCTGCCTTGTGTGATTTCTGGTGAGGGCAGTGCTATAGAACACAGTCCAGGCAAAGGCTTTGATGTTGACATTATCAGCATTTTCCAAAGGAAAAAATTCCTCCTGAAATTTTCCAATGAGCTTCTATTATGTGCTGATGTTGAAATGCCAGCACAGCCAAACTGCATTTTTCTTATTTAATTTTATCTATGCCCGTAAATTTTCCCTTTTCTGTTTGGGATCTTCTCCTCTTGTCCTGAACTCGGCTGTGACAGTCATTATACAACACTGCAGTGCTCTTTTGCCCTCTTAAAGGCTTTTTCTAAGTGCTAGATTATTACTCATTTATAATTAGATTGCTACTGACTTAGAAAGGGCCTAATTCTGCTTTTGCAGCCCCCTTAATTGTGAGAATTGCACAGAAAATATGTAAGTGGTGAACAAATAGGGAGATAGAGAAGGTCAGACCCAAACTGATGAGGTTCTCTAGAATTAAAAAAGGAGTTATATAAATAGACAATTATATTTTCTCATTAACAAGAAAGCTTTTTCATTTTCTTTCTGGGCCTTTGAATCTGCTATACAAGTCAGTGTGGACTTTTGTTTTCACTGCCTAACTCTGGCTACTCTCAAAAACTTTTAATAGAGAGTTTAGCTTGCAATTTCCTTGTGCTATCAGATGGAGAGCTCTGTGGTTATGTTAGTGGGCAAGAGATTAAAACATCCCTTATACTGAGAGCTGCCTGAAGACGAGTGAAGACTCAGCCTCAATGCTGAGTGGCCAAATTTTGCTTGCAGATTCCTCATCATAAATCAAAGGCAACATTATCACAATCATGGGAATTGGAAAAGTAAAATCCTAAAAAACGAGAGGAAAACAAAACCTCAGGGGGTTTTAAGAATGTGGTTTAGTTTAGGTAATTTGGAGCAACTGTTCTCAAGAAAGCACTTGGGGATGGTAAAGTTTAATTAGGCTGCAGCTCATCCTCACTATAGGTGGTTTTGTTTCTGCCACAAAGCTCTTTCCTCCTCTCAGGTGTACAGTGAGCCCCAGCAAACCCCTGGAACTG
This sequence comes from Lanius collurio, assembly GCA_020086605.1. Classification (NCBI taxonomy): domain Eukaryota; kingdom Metazoa; phylum Chordata; class Aves; order Passeriformes; family Laniidae; genus Lanius; species Lanius collurio. The sequence continues at coordinate 18,283,270 of JACBWW010000019.1, forward strand.
CTCCTGCTTGATAAGGAGGGAAGGGAGAGCTGACTGGCCCCAGCTATTAAAAGAGGTGTCAGTGGAGTCAGCCCTGTTGATTTTGAATTACCAAGAGCTCAATCTCACTGCAAGAGGCTGGGCTGGGTGGGAAGAAGTCCTGGAGTGTGTGAGTTGGGTTGGAAACACACCCTGTCTGCTGCAAGAGGCTCTGCCAGTGTGAGAGGAGCTGGGCTGGAGCTGCTCCTTCCATTCCATCGTTATTCCTGCCTGGGCATCCCTCCAGGTGTTTTGTGCTCTACCAGGATAGACTAAATTCTTCACCTTTTCCTACTCAGGCCTTTACTAAAATGCCATATTTATCTGCTGGAAGATTTGCAGCTCTGATCTATTTGAAGGATTTGAAATCCTCCAAATGGATCAGAAATTTGAAATCCAAATTTCAGCAAGTGCACAAAGCTTAGGTTGCTGGGCAATTTTTTTCCCCATTATTTTTAATTTATTTCAGTTAAATTTTAATCAGGCAGAAAAAAATGTGAGTCTAAAAGCAGTTGGAATGAATTACATTTTGTGTTTCCTGTATTCATCCACAATTTTTCTTAATGTAGTGTCCTTGACATGTTGCATTTGTGACAACAACCTGGCAGAATGGTTCAATTTTATCTATAATTTATTGAAAAATTTTCAACCCTACATTCCTTGAGTACTTTTCATGTATAATTGAGCTTAAATTACATTTGGGTTATTTTGAATTAGGAAATCTTATAGTGGATCAAGTCACATTAATATGTGCTTATCATCTACTAAGAAGCCATTTCTAGGTCCTTACTGATTTTTAAAATATCCTTGAATCCCATTAAAATGAAATTGAATTGCTGTGATTTTAAAATCTAAACTTGGAGTTTGAATATATGAAAATAGGGATTTTTAAACTTCCTGAGTATTTCCATACTTCCTATCGAATTATGAAGTTCTCTCAGAAATATTTCTGACTGTATTATCAGGTTTTAAAGTGTTGATCCTAGTTGTAAAGAAACATCAGAAAAGCACTGAACTTCTGGCAAAAGAGGCAAAATAAATTACAGGCCAAGCTATAACCCTAATGCTCTTAGACACCCTGAAGCTCTTGTGAGGAGCCCTTCAGATCCTACAACACCTCACACTGGGTACATTCAAATATCAGCTTCCTTTGCACCCTCACAGGGGCAGCTGCTCTGGTACAAAATGGGACGAAGAGCAGGAAAATGGATGCATAGAGGCTGCTAATTTGGGAAGATGTGAATTTTCCCTTCCTTATCACACAAACTCTCACAGTAGTCGCTGAAGTGTGCAAAAATAGGAGCTTGCAGCCCTAACTATAGCCTTGTGAAACAACGAGGAACTCGTAGCATCTCTCCATGTCTCCTACTAGGGAGACTTGTGGTTTGGGAAGCAGATGGATGAAATGGTGCAGCACATTTCAGCCACTCTCAGTAAGCTGGCAGAATATTTCAAAGCACAGCACAGTTCAACAATATTGCTTTAATTATGATACAGCTTGGGTTTTATCACCAAAATAAATTTGGCCTAATTTTGATTCATATTGACATGCTAACAGGAAGGAGGGATGATGCAGAAAGAGAAGGAGCTCTAAAAGACATTAATATTCATGTCAGCAAAAAATTCGTCATGCATGACCTCATGCCACAAAAGTGTAAAAAAGAACATTATTAACAAAGGCAGCACTTGGGAACGTGGCTGGGTTTGTGCTGGTGTCAGCATTTCTGTAGGACATAATTTGCTTTCTTTTTTCATTGTAATTGGATCTTAAAACACTTCCTCGGTTCTGCAACTTGGAATTTCAGTGCCAGTTCAGCAGAAAGACCCTTTAGAAAAATATTTGGAAATTTAAATCTCTTCTGAATATTGAATAAAACACAGTTATTTAAACCCTTTAAAGTAGGCTCGTTCCAATGGGCTCTCATGACACCTTCTTGTTCAACAAGGCTGCTGTCTGACATGGCTGCTCACTTAGATGCTGCAAGTAAACTTTTGCTCTCCCATTCCTCCTGGAATTTATGCATCTAAGAAAATGGAAATTTGGTTTTATTACTACTTTGTACTACAGAAGAATCACTACATTTTCATTGCCTTCCTTTGAGGGTCTCCCTGAAGGCACCGGTCTAGAAGCTGGTGGCAACAGTCTAGAAGCCTGAAGAGTCCAGCTTTTAGAAGTTTTGCCCTTGACAATAACATATGAAAAGGTGTTTGATTTTTTTCCCTGACTTCTCTCTTCATAAAAGATATTTTCAAATGTAAAATGACTGTATTTGATATAGAAAATTAGTAGTCTAAACAAACAAAACACCAACAAGATTTATCTAGAGTAGAATTTTACTTTAGAGGGTTCTTTTTCTGCATCACTGTAACTGCAAAAAATCCTCATTTAATTGTAAATACTAGTGTTAGAATGTTTGTATTTTGGGATTGCAGATTTCTATGCAATATGGCTTAACTTCTTTCAGATAAGGAGTTCAAAATTCCTGAAAATGTATATATCAAATAATGACAGCAAACGTGTAGAATTTACAAGAGTTCAGGCTGCTGAGACAAGAGTACTTTAGATTTCTGGCAAGTGATGTCACATGAGATGGGAGATTTTGAAAATCAGGACCTGAGTTTTTTGTTTCAGCTTTTCAAAGCATTTACATGCCTAGAGATCAAGAGAAACAGCCTGGGAGATTTATAGAAGCACCTGAACATTTGTTTCTAGTCAATGTAAATTAAGCATATAAGCCTGTCAGATGCTTCTGTAGATCATACTGGATGTCCAGCTGTGTATTTAAAAATAAAAAACAATTATAAATCAATTCCTTTGAAGTTGTAACCTCTCATAAACCTTATCAGCTATTGGGATCTCAGAATCCAGGGGTAGATTGCTCACAGCCTGGATCCTTATTTTAAAGGTGCTCTTTACCTGTATGATACAGCAACGAAACACGAATGGACAAATCACAGCTGGAGCATCAGAATGTTTCTGCTGAGGGACAATACCTGAGCTACAATAACTCTACATGGGTCATGGAACCATGATGAGGCATTTTGAGATGTTTTCTCTACTGACATTTTATATTTATGTAAAGCCAGGTCAAAATGACAGTAATTTGTGATTCATTTTCCCGTAATACCAAAAGGAACTTTTCCTGTTTGAACTTACTCCTGTGTTGTCTAATATAGACTTGCTAGGAATATACAGGGAGACGGCACATGTTTTGCTTGGAACAGATGCAAACTTGGATCTAAAAGGAGAGGTGTGCTTTGTAGGTTGTTACTGATGACATATGGGCAGGATAAATTCAGAACAGATTGTCATTTAACACCACCAAGAGCCTTACCCTTCAAATGAGGCTGGATATGATCCTAATGGATTACATCCTGCCTGCACTCATATCTTTGTGGCCAGGAGGAGTTTTTTCAGCTCCTTTGGCATTGTGACGAATTCAAAAGAGCACATGTGTCATTTAAAAGATCACTTTGATGACCTGTACTGCTGTGAGTGCCCCTGCTCTCAGGGTGTGTCTCTTCATGCTCCACTGCGTGCACAGCACAAGCTCCTCAGGCCTCTGTGATACTGAGGCTTACACCAGGAGTTCCAGCAGGAACACCCTCATGGGACATCTGATTCTCCAGTATTTCACCTCCAGGTTAATGTGATATAAAGAAGTGAGAGCCCTTCTGCCTTGACACTGCCACGGGATGGAAGGAAGCCTCACACAGGCAATGGTCACACTCATTGGCAGCTTGGAAATGCTGATAAGCAGAAAGGTATTAGGCTTTAGCTGTAAATGTGAAACTTTTGGCTTGCCAGACAGTCACCTGTGGGTGACTATGGATTAATGATGGGAGAGATGGCTGCTTTCCATGGAGCTGCCTTCTGGCCTGTAATCAAATCCTTATAACCTCACCAGCCTAGGAAAATTTCCAGGGAACTCTGCTGGCCTTTTCTCCAGAGTGACACGAGGAAGAGCAATCAAAAGAAAGGGGGAGGAAAAAAAATATATCAGAAATAAGTGACTTAGTGTTCTGCTCCTCTGACAGAAGCTCAGAGTGGGGCAAGCAAAGAGCTGTGTGAGTTGCCCAGCTGCCAGAGGAGACTGAGGAATCCTCTGAGTGCCCGACTGTGTGTGGGACACCAGGCTCCATGGGGCTGCACATTGTGCCTGCATGTGAGACTAGTCCAAGGGATGTTCTCAATTTCCATATTAATTCAAGGACTGCAGCCAAAGGTAGAAACCCAAAGTCTCCAGGGAAGAAAAACAAATTGCTTTGACTTCTAAAGGAAATCAATATTAGACGGTGCATTGGTTAAAGTGTTGAAACCCATGGACCAGTTCCAGATCCTCTCTAAAGAGATCCCTTAGGAATTCTTAGAATAGATCTTCATTATATTCAGCTTAGAAACACTTCAAGCAGGAGACAAAGAAAAGCTAGACAATTCTGCAAGTAGCTTGTCTTTTGTCTTGGAACCCAAAATATATTTCAGTTTAGTTTGAAACAGACTGAAAAACCTGCGAGTTCTGGCAGCAGAAACAGTCTGCTACCTGGGACAGTAAGGAGATAAAAGAACAAACACCAAAAGTTTAAAAGTCTCCTTTCTAATGAAAGATTACAAGACCCTAGGATATTAGATGATAGGATTTCATTTACATGAAATGAGAGACAAGAAAATCACCTTCAATCACAATCCGACTTACAGAGCTGGATCATAGAAGACCACTCTGTGGCCTTAAGAAATAATGTGAAATTAGGAGTAGATGTACAGGTGAGTTACAGGAATACAAACTTTAAGAAAACAGAAGAGGCTGTATTGGTTTAACCACTCCTAGGCAGTAAAAGGACGTGCTCTTCTGTTCCAGCTGTGCCAGTGCAATATCCTGACACTCTCAGTCTAATCCTCATGAGAAATCCTCACATTCCCTGTGGCAGAAATTATGCTGCCTCAGATCTGCTGATGCTCAAGCTGCTTAGGTGACTTCTCCTTAACCTTTATCAGTCTTGCTTGAAATGGTTCAACAGTAGGTTTTTCCACTAACCCACCTAAAATGGGTTAGGGAGCACACACACAAGCAGTGCTGCTGGCAGGTTTGAGGGGGCTGCTACCTCCAGCACAGGAATGGTAAGTAGGTGCTGGGGACTGTAGAACTTCTGACAGCTTGAGAGAACTGTTTGCAGAGTGAACCTCACACCTCACCCTTCTTCACTTACCTCTTTCAGTTTCATTGCAATCTTAATGCTCTGGGCAGTGAGGAAAGTTAAGCCAAATGGTGGAGAAACAAAACCAGAAAAAAGAAAGAAAAAAAAAATATTGTTATAAAATCTTGCTTTGCCCAGTCCCACAGTCATGGATTGTAGCTACTCTCATTTAATTAAAAATCAGAACCAAAATACGTCTTTGGGAAAGACAGTGTTGGTTTCATAAATCAGTAAATAAGCCACGTTTTCAAGAATTTCCTAAGTCTCTAAAAACCCAATAAAATCCATACCATCATCATGATACATGATTTCATAACTAAATACTTATTAAAGCCCAAAAGCACACATACACATTCTCAAAGTCAAAAAGCATACAGAGATCCATGCCACACTCCATTTACACAAAAGCCTGGTTAAAAAAGGAGCAAGTCACCATCTGCTGAACCATCTGCTCCATCCAAGTCCTGTTCTTCATTTATGGTCACTGGGATAGGAACTTCCACAAGAAAAAATGCTCAGCATCATCAGAATCCCCAAATAAATATTTAGTACCTCCTAATGCCACCCTCAGCTCAGTACCAGTAGTGGTTTCAGGACCAAATTCTGGCTCTGGACAGATTTGACTGAGCTTGCTATATACTTGAGGATTGAGGACATGTTTTTAAACAGCAGTTCAAGTGCTGAGTGAGTTATCTGAGGGGTTCTGCTATTTCTGCTTCACTGCTTGCCATGGCAGTAGCCCATTACCTTGGCAGGGAGCCACTATGGGAAAAGGCTGTACTGTTTGAGCTTGTGGGATTGAGGCCATGTGAAAAAAAGAATGAGTTTTGCCTGTTCATCCAGGCGTGCTTTCAGTTTAAAAGGAAGAGCAGTGAGACTCACAAGCCCTGTATCTCTTTCCATACAGTCTGGAAATCACATAAGTTTTGCTACATGATATCTGTTTTAATGTAAGCCTACTTTGATGTTTAGCCTACCAAAATATTTGTGCACTTGGTGAGAAATTACTTTCCTCCTCCAAAAACAAGTGTTCGGTGGAAGAACTGTCTCTCTGAATGCGTTGTGAGCAAAGTGTGGAAGTTTCCTTAGACACCTAAATATTTCCTCATCTGTTCACTCATCTGTGTCTTAGAAGCCCACCCAGGCAGGCAGAAAACCAGGCTTTGTACTTTCCTGCATTGAAAGCACCTGTGTATGTAGGGGACAGCTGTATGCCTGGGTTATTTACTGTGCAAACAGCAGGAGATGGAGCAGACAGCTCTTCCAGTCCCTTTGTCTGCAAACACTGTGGTAAATATTTAATCCAAAGCAGGCCTGTTTGGTGTTGACCAAAAAGATGCATTCCCTAGTTCCCAGATGCAGCTGTTACTGCAGAGGTCAAAACTGAGGGGAGAAGGGCACAGACTTGATGAAGGGCAGGTGACGTGGTGGCAGGGATGTATATTTTGGACAGCATCTCTGAAGCAGTGATCACTCCTAGCTCTGAGCTTCACCCTCCACAGAGGAGTAACCTCTGTGCTTCACTACTGCTTTAGGCTGTAGTAAATCCACCTTCTGATGGACTTCACTACAGTGAAATAACAAAGTGGGTCAGATTAGTATTGCCTGTCTGCTCCAGTGCAAAACAGATGAGGTACTTTAAAAATTCCAGCCCAAACCTTGCTGCTCTGACAGCTCACATTCCCCAAGCTGCCACGGGGTACCTCAGCAGAGCTTCCCACTGCTCATGGTCTGGATGTTCTGCACTGCCCTTCTTTTTCTATCCAAACCACTTCTTCACTTTAAAATTTTTCAATTATTTCACCTTTAATCACTGAAAACATGCATTAAATAAAACAAAAAGGAATAAAGTGTTCCCTTCTCCCTCAAACTCTTATTCTTCCTTTTGACCCTTCCTTTTCTGAATCCATTTCAGTGGATTCTCTCAACAGAATTAATTGCAGCAACCCATCAGCACAGTTACCATTTCCCGTGTGAGTGATTCAAATGCCATTTTCAGTCCCATAACAAACACACTTAATGGATGCTGTCACCAGGTTTCTGTAGCAACTCTGTGCTCCAAACTGCCCTCAGCAGGCACAGCTTTGGGTAAAGTGACCTTAAATCTCCTGCACTCTCTTTTGTCTTCAGCTGGAGTTTGGCTTGTTTTCATGGCACAGAGCCATCTAATAGAGGCTGCTCTGGAACATCATGGGCTGGCACAGCCCCAAAGGGATGTTCTTGCAGAGAAGGATACGCTGCAGCCGACGGGCATTTCCCAGATCGCAGTCCAAGGACAGGAGGCAGAAGGCAGCCAGTAACATGCTGCCACTTTCTCACTCTTCCACCTTGAAGGCCCACTTACCAACAAGAAATCCCCAGACACACCAGGATTTTGGTATGTTTAGTCCCAAGAATGGCAGAATGGAGGTGGAAAGGGTGATTTTCTATCTCAGTGGGTTTTATTTTCCAGTGTTTCATAATCCCCAGTGCTGCACAAGACAGAGTATAACTGGGAGACTTTTACAGTCATATCTTATATGCATAAATGATAATTCAAGGTGTAAAGTGTAAACTAACAGATTATAAATTCATGCTAATAATCCATTCTTTAGTGCAGAAGGGAATAATTTGCACAACTGTGTTAGCCATTGTTCATAGAAATATCTTACAGATTCATCATAAACCCACAGTCTTGAGGAATGATGAGCTAAGATAGCTGAGCAGATCTCAAGGTACCTATTTACTAGAAAGAGAAGCAAGACCTAAAATGAACAAAATGTTGTGTTTGGATGGGGATCCCAGAGCAGAGTGCTCATTTAAAACATGAAGGGTGAATGCTGATCACGGCTAACAGACAAATCAGACTCACTTTTCACAGCAAAATGATTTAGTACTTCCATTAGAATTCCCAGAAAGCTTGAAAGCAAGACTGAGAAACTGGCATGGATTTGTGCACTGGTGTAGGAAAAGCTGGAGAAGGTACATTCAAAAAGAGAGCATGGGTTTTGCCCTGACTGTTCTTTGTTAAGGATGAAATTCTGCAGCAGCAGAACTGTGGTAGCCCACTGTTCACTCCTGTAGGGACTGGCCCCTTTGGGATCCTTCCATGATGAAGCATGAATTAGACTGGAAATGGGATATTTATCTTTCTTAAACAATATTCATATATTTTTGCTTCACAGTGCATAGGCTTGCCTGACTCAGCACCATTTTAGAGAGAAAGAGGTAGGACTCCCTCATCACAAGGAATATTCAGGCCATAAAAATAGACTATTCTCCTCTCTGGCTCTTTCAATCCCTGACAGAAGAAGCAAAGAAGGTCCATATTACCTGATCATTTGCTAACTGTCTCTCTCAGCCTTGGCTTCTTGTGACAGGAGATTACAGTGTCCTGTACAGGGCTGCACATATCCTGCTTTCTGCACTTCATTTATACAGAGGATAAGGATATAAGGATATTTGAAGACAGTCATTTAGGTGAGCAAGTGTTCTAAAAGCCAAGGATTTGGCAATAATTTCAGAAGTGTATGGCTGTGCCTGTTCAGTCCTCCCTCGTGTATTTGCAGACACACCAATACAGGCCCCAGCCTTTCCACAAGCTCATCATTGCTTGCTCAGTGCATCACTCATAACCCTCATATTTAAAAGCCACCAAAATAAATTAATGACTTCCTATTTTACAATCAGATATTTTAAGAATATTAACTTTGCACACCAGAGATTTCTTACTGCTGGTTTTCTAGATCATGCTTTGTTTCTGGTACTCACAGAACCAAAGTTTTTCTGAAGAGACACAGCTGAAAGATGGACAGTCGAATGCTGCTCCAATTTTTGCTTTTCACCAGATTTTCTTCCTGAATTTAAGCCATTTGTTTTTCTTTGGCAATGAGTAAGTCCCAAAGGTATCAGAAGTGTCACTGCTTGGCCTGTAGCATTGCTTTTACCTACAAAATGATGAAGAAATCTGAGCCAGGTTCAGTGGGAACACCTAAATACTGCAGTCTGCCCACATTTGGCTGGAAAAAGCACATTTAGATGAAGTTCAAATTGTATTACTTCTGCAAAGTAAGAGAAGGTTAAATCTGTTTCTCAAAGGCTTCATCCCTGTGTTAGGAATGTAACAAATAATTTCTTTTAACCAGTCTCATTCCAGAGCTGGTTTCTCCCTAAGGAATCTTAATTTTGAAAAGCAAGGTCCCTTGTGGAGGTTAAAATAAACATTTTAACTAAGTCATTAGGAAATAATTTCTGCATCCTTTTCACCCTTATTCAGTTGCTACATTCATTAATTTTAGAGAATTCTGGTTGTAGAGATTGTAAATCTGGGTGGAATTAAAGGCTAAAGAACTTCATAGTGTGCTGCACTCCACCATAAATCATGCCAGGCTACATGGCCAACCTCATTTTCTATCATTAGCAGAAGTGATATTGTTCCCTACAGGGTGAAGCTATTTAAGGGAATTCAAAATCCTATACCACCAGTCCTGCAAATTTGTCAGCATTTGAATAAGGAGGATCCTTAAGTAAAAGGCTTGTTTCTTTTACTTTTCAATTATAACCCATCAGAGGGTTTGGGCTGGCTGGCTCAGTGGGACATTACATCTCTAACAGCTGTGATTCCATTTAGCAACTGCCTTACAACCCAAGAGTGAATGCAGCCTTGTAGAAAGATTTCAAACTTGCAGTGCAAAAGGGAGAAAACCCATGATTTATAAATTTTGAAAATTAAACTTTATGGGGTTGATTTTGCCAGATTTTCCTGAAGAGCAAATGACTGAATAACATAGAATGTAAATAATGAATTTTAGTGCTTTTTCTCAACATGTGAACAGCCCTAACCAACATCTGTCTTCTGCAGTGAAAAATCAGGACCAGCTCAGCATTAGAGATCATAAATTGTTCTGATTATTTTGTTGTGGTTGTTGTTGTTGTTGAAAAATAGCAGTTTATCAAAAGAGAGATCATATCAATAGAGACCTACTGGAAGCTGCTGTACTTCCCAGAAATTTTTCTGGCTGATTTCCTGCAGTGTCCCCAGAAAGTGCTGGTGATGCCAGGCTACTTTTGCACTGTATTTAACCTGGGGACCAGGCCCATTTCAGTCAGAGTCCCTTGGCCCTGGACTCCTAATTCAGAACTTTAGGCTTTGTGATGCTGCTTTGTGAGATTTCCAGTTTCTGTCAGAATCCTCCCATTTCCAGGATGACAGATCTCTCCAGGATGCAGCTGTAGAGGCCCTGGAGGCCAGGCAGGACACCCAGGCCCCCTGAAAGAAGGGACTGCAGTCACTTCACCCATCAGGGAAACACAGAGCTGGGGGTGAGATCCACACAGCACTGCATGGCAGGTGAAGAAACAGATGACCCAAGTGAAACTGCCAAGGGAATTTATGAAGTAATCCTATTGCACAAGTGATCAGCTTTGCCTACTCTTGCAACAAATTTTATGGAATCCCATGGATTTTAAAGGAAACAGTGCTTTGGTGTATGGTAGGCATACTAAGCTTCCTGAGATATCAGAGTCCTCTACCTGTAACCTTACAGAAAATTTCTTGGTGTCTTTGCTGATGATAAGCTCTCCAGGTCTAGTCTGGGAAACAAAAATTCTTCCTGCATTGACTCAGGATGTATCTTTCTTTGTCAACTCCAAAGCTGCAATTCACTCTGACCCCAGGACTGCTGGTCAGGAGAAGCTGTAATGCTGAGCATTTATGCATCCTGCTGTCTTGCCCTTTTCACATTGCAATCAGCTTTATGACAGTGGTACTTAAGGACATTCTTGCAGAGGCCACTGATAAAATACTTTAGTCATGTCAAATGTCATCCTTGTAAATCCCTCAGACTCTGTCCTTATCATTGATTGAACAATTTCTACCAAGAGCTGGTATTATGCCTATGAAGGTCATAAGTCTCATGCAGGCTCTAGTAAAACTTACTCAATTTTTCTTGAAGTTCTCAATCCAAATACTAGCCATGCATGCCACTTTCAATTTGAGATGGCACAGAAATTTCAGGAATGACAGCAGCATGATTCAGACTACTTAAAACCTTTCAGCATATTGACATTACATTAAATGCCAAATGCCAGAGGAACTGCCTTTTTCAATCCTGACATTGCTACTCTTATCTGTCACTATTACTTAACTACAGCAGTGCCTGGATCCCAATTTTAGACCAGGGTTTTAAAGTACACTCACACAAAAAAAAATGCACAGAAAGCCAGAGAAAAAGTCTTTACTCTGATAAATAGTTTAAGTAGACAAAGCCCAAATGGGATACAAATCAAATAGAGATACCCCAAAACTTGGAGCAATTTACCAAGAGTTTTAAAGCAAGGGGGGCAACACAGGAAACAGAGCCAGTGCTTCTGAGCAGCTACATTATGCTTCAATAATAAAAGTATTCTTTTCTTATTACGTGGTTGATATTCCTTATTTAACAGACATCCAACAGAGGCTGTTTAATAGAGACTCACAAGAGAGTCCAGGAGTATTTCATAATACCTCTCTTTAACTGGCAAAAAGTTTTTAATGTCCTAATCATTAAATGCACAGCAAAGTCATTTATAAAGGAGGTAAAATAGAAATAAAAAGGGAAGGCCCAAATGTGTTTTGCAAAGTTATAGCATATTAAAAAGACCATAAATGAACTATCCATATAGAAAAATAATAAATCCCACAACATTTGCCTTCAAGTCCTGCATGCTGCTGATCTGCAGCATGTGATGGAAAGAGTTTATCTTTTATATCTTCCATTTCCAGTGAAGCTGATCTTTTCTTCCCTGGTGATTCTTTCAATTAATAGCTTTTAAATGTTCCTTTCCAGCAGAGAATTTATCTTTCCTTGAATTTTCCTGCAGTATTTACACCGTATGTGATTCTAGCAGAGCTCACAAGTGAAGCCTGTGGTTCGAAGTACTGAACCCTCCTTGTGTTAATGACTCTTAACAGTGCTTGGGCCATGAAGAGGGGGGACTAATTTGATGAATTATCAGCACAGGGACTCTTGCTCTGCGTGCAGAGCACTCAACAGTCTGCAGTGACATGGGCTGTGGCCAAACTCCACTCTGCTGGGAGTTTGCTCCATCTCCTGAGAGCCACAAGGATCCTGGGGCAAAGAACTAAATTGCTGCACCTCCAAAGCAGATTGAGCCATACCAGAGTCCCAGCAGGTTCCCCTTTCAGGACAAGGGCATGTAAAGGGAACCTGGAGGCCAGGCTTTCCTTCTGCCCTTCACTTGTGTAAGGTCTCAGGGCTGAGATGAATTTTTGTGTAACTCCACTGAGTTCTATCCACTCATTTCTGCTTTCAAATGAAATTTGGGTCTAAGAAACAAGACTTCATAGAGAAGTGTCCTAATATATTGTAGTAGGACGTTTCTGCAGTCCCTGGCACTGCTTTTGATGGGAATTTTTATGTGCATCCACACAAAAGTGGATTTAGACGTTATTAGATAGATTTGAGCCTAAATGTAAAACATCTGATTTAACATTACACGTTCCCATGAGTTTTGTTTGTTTATGTGCATAAGCAAAGTTCAATGATTTCCAGTTAACATCTCATTCAAAACATAAAAATCAATTTAAATAATTTTCTACAATTCACTCATAACCAAATGCTGACACCATTTAAACTCACTACTGCCCTCAAAAGCAATGGGAAGATCAAGATAAAGATGAATATGGATTTATCTGCTTTAAGAAAAAAGCTTCAAGATTTTTTCCACCCACATTACAAAGTAAATGAAGAACAATGAATAATTAAAAAGATTGGTAAGCTTTTAAATAAGCTTTGCTCATATGTGCTCTAGATTAAATAAAGCTATTGTGATAACTTAAATGAAATTAATTCTATTTTTAGAGGATTTAGTTTAACTGAATGTAGCTGGTAATTAGGGAAATAGCAGCTCTAGCACTTGCTTTAGTATTTTCTTGCAGACAAAGAACACACAACTTCCTACAGACCAGGCACTGCAAACCTTTCCAATATGAAAAAATAGCTGTGGCTGTCAAAACTCTGTCATTACAGTCACAAAGGAATGATAAACCACAGGGAATATCACTGTTCTCACAGGCCTAACTTTTTCATGGTGATAACTCTTAATTTCCTGAGGATTCTTATAATTCTTGTAGAATGTGACACCCTCTGGATTAGCAGGTTGTGATTTGTTCTTCATGGATTATGAGCATTCTCTCTACTTTACTGCTTTCCTGATGGGCAAGAGATCCATCTACTCCAATCACAGCAGAATTTGGCCTGTGAAGCAGTAGTGATGTAAAGATGGAGCCAGGAATTGTATTTGAAGGTTAAGAATTGTTTGTTGTTGTTCTGACATGACATGCTTTTTTCCTCCTTTTGTTCAGGACATTTATCTTAAAATATGCTGATCTCTCCATAGATCCTACATTCAAAAGCCAGTGAGAGCCTATAATTAAAGCAGACTTAAAATTCAGTAAGGAAATAATTTTCCTATTCATGACTTGATTGGTTATTTTAAGTAGGGAGTAACTTATTTCAAGTTATAATCAGAGAAATTAAATGGTTAGAACACAATAGCTGATTTTCAAAGGCACTTTAACAACAGGATTTAAGCACTTCGGTATCTTTATAAATCTGCACCACAACGTTCTTCCTACTAATAAATGAACTTAAATAACATTAATCTGTGTTGGAAATGGGGAGTAGTGCTATGTTTCCACCATCAGCAGGTCCCAGGTGGGGAGTCAGGCAGCAATGAAGAAAATTAGTTTCTACAGAGGGGAGTTGCTTGTGTCCAGCTTCTGTTCTGTACATCCCTCCTCATCCCAGAGCCATTTCATTGGCTTCTGCTCTACTTTAAGCAGAAAATTTCAATGATTTTTTCACTCTCAGAGTAATATTTTAGAGAAGGTTTTTATTCAGCTAACCCTTGTTTATTGCCCTATATGCCCTACAGTAAGTCTGTTACGAACTTTCCTGCCTAGTTTTGTTGTTGTTGTTACTTTTTGGGGGTTTTTTAACCTATTGGGTTGGGGTTTTTTTCTTTAGTTAATGCAATACTATAGATTGCCAGAGATGCTTGGCAGGTTTTTGATTCTGGCTAAATACATCCTGCCTTTCCCCATGGTAACTACTTATCCAGATCCCTACTTGCTATAAATCCTTGCTCCTCACGGCGGATCAATGAAGTAATAACAGCCTGCAACAAGTTAATAACTGCCCCCCTTAATGTCAAAGGCAAGGAGAGCTTTGAGCAACAGCTTATCTTTAGCTTCAAGCTTATTAACCAAAGGCAACAGGATGGAAGGACGTGTGTAGGTGTTTTGCTGCAGCAAATGTGGCTCAGTGGAGAGAGTCAGAGCTGAGCTTCCTCTGTCAGAACTATCTCAGGTAAGGGACACAGATTAAAATGCAGTACAAGAGTTTAGGCAGAACGTGTATAAGAAGCAAGCAGTTAAATACAATGTCATGGTTTTCATCTTTTTTTGCAGAGGGGAATTAGCTGAACCAATTTCTGTGCTTTTGGTAGAATACTCACTGAGCAATCCCATTAGAGACACAGAAATTGAATGGGCAGCCAATCGTAAAAATAACTGCTCAACCTTTATCCTTTCCAGCTGATTTTTGAGAATCTCAACTCAACAGAACTCCACAGGCTAAGCATGAATTGATTCGTCTAAAATTGAATTAATTTAATTTGGGAACAGTCATGTTTGAAGGCAAAATGTTGCTTGATCAAAATTTATTATTTTCATCTCTGATTTCTGTGCAAGTGCAATCAGAAAATGAAATACCTGTATTTGGAGGATGATTATGTCTAGACATGAAGCTGCTTACTTTTTTATATCACCAGCACCAGGAGCAGACTGTTTGTACAAAGACCTTTAGACAATAGCGCTCATATGAAAGCAAGGCGTGGAAGTCCCAGAGCTCCATTTTCTCCTTAGATACTGGGTGAGATACATAACCTTTCTATATTTGATTTTGACATAATAGCAAGAAATATACCTACCAGCCCAACTGACAGCCACATTTTCAGATACATTATACATTTAGAAATGTGTAAAGATGACTATTACTAAGATGAAAAGCTGCTATTTGAAAGGTTCCAAAATATAAAACACATGCAGATATGTTAAGAGTATAAAGACCATCTATAAGCTGACCCCACACATCAGAAAACATCACAAGATTATCTGGGTATTTTTTAAGGTGTCCCATCTTAAAAAACAGCAATCCAAGAGTCAGACAGAGCAAATGCATTCCAGAAGCTGATATGAATTTATCTACAGGCCCACAGATGTGCCAGTTAATGTTTTTTTATCAGGTAAGGTTGCTGAACTCCGCAAGATAACAGTGAAATGGTGTGATTTTAAAGCCACCATTCAGGCTACATTTATAGCCAAACTCATAGACTCCAGTTTGTAGAAGGGCTAAGAACTTGCTATTTCCACTCCTTGCCCCAGAAAACCAAGGATGCTTAAAAACTCAGAATTCATGTCTGAGTGTGGCCAGAGAAGGACTGCAGAATTACACTGTATATTATCGTGTAGGTGCATCATGTCTTTTCTTTTTTAATCATAGGCAAACAGTAATACAGAAAGAGCTGGATTTCTTCTATTTTATCACCCATTAGTTAAGCACAATCATTTCCACTGATTTGTGCTGTGGTAGCACTCAGGATCCCAACACTGAGGCCTGCTGTGCACACAGACACACTCACACACACACTGACTGCTGTCATGTCTGCACATTTTGTGGTGGTTCATGTGCACAATAAGTGTATGCAATTTTGTGTCTGTCTTATTTGTTAGCATTGTGAACCCACCTTGCATGTGCAAATGCAGCAAAGCAGAGATCACAAACTCTTTGGGAGTCCAGAAAAACATCAAGGTATTGACACTATTAAAAACCAAATTTCTCTAATGGCTGGCAGCATGATCAGGCTCACCGTTGGTGCAGTTACTTGGTGCTAAAGGCAACTAAAGTTACTCAGTGGACAGTACAAAAAAGACACTTGTCAGAGACACAGGAGAGGGGAGTTATGTCAAGATCCATGAGATAAACATTCTTGCAAACCCTTGAGCCCTGCTTGTGTAAGCTTTCTCAGCAGCTAGACAGTATGAAATTTCCAAAGGGAGAGCTTCTCGCGAGGGGATTCACAAAATACTTGTTGTCTGCATCCTGTGCTGACAAATATTTCCTCTGTGATAGACATCTTAACTCCTCAGGCCCATTCTGTCTTTTTATTCATAGTTTGGACAGAATTTTGAAAAGGAAAGTTGTTCTATTACAAACAATAATTGGCATGTCCATTCACCTTTTTCTTATCACATGGTATGCTTGTAAGCCTTAAACAACTTTTTTTTTAATTTATTCTTCATTATTATGCAAAAGAAGTAGCCCTTCCTCAAGAAAGAGAGGTATCCCTAAGCAAGAATAGAAAATGGATAAAGACCAGCAGACAGGTTGATAATTCTTGCAACTGTCAGTAGATGAGGACAAGGTTCTTCACCCAGAGGGTGGCTGGGCACTGGAACAGGCTCCCCAGGGAAGTGGTCACAGCACCAAGTCTGAATTTGGACACCACTCTCAGGCACATATGGGATTGGTGGGGTGTCTTGTGCAGGGCCAGGAGTTGGACCCTGTGACCCTTGTGTGTGCCACTCAGGATATTCTGTGATTCTAATACTTACCTCAGTTGTTCAGAATTAAACACAGAAGATTTTATAATCAGCAAACACCTTAGGATACAAGAATTTTTCTCTCTCCAAATCCAGTTAAAACATATGTGTGGTTCAAGCTCTTTCTATCTCCTGCTAGCTTTTAGTCTTTTTTTAATGAACTCTTTACTAATTGGGAAAGGTCCTTTCCAATTTGTGACATGATTTTGGATTGCACATGCAAGATGTAATTAGCATTAGGTCACTTTTTCTCTGAATCAAGCATTTTCCTGCTCCCGCTACCTTCCAACATTTAATGCATTAGTGCTTCTCAGTGCTTCCAGGCCATTATTAAAATTTGCCCCTTAATCTGGAAACTTGAATTGATGGTCCCCTGCTTCTAAAAACCCGATTGTCTGTGAACCCAGGGGATGGAATGGGAGACAAGGAAGGATGGTGGCCCTGGACAGACACTGAGGATGCACAGACAGGAAGTCACTGAGCAGCAATACCAGCACTGAACTGAAAACTGAGGGAAATGCGACTTTCATGTGTCCCATTCAAGCTGCAGCAGGTATTTCAGACTCTAGAGCAGAAGTCCTGACCTTCCCAGCATCATTAGCAGACCCAAGCCAAAACCAAAGACCCTCCAGTTCTCTGTGATCCTGGAAGGAGACTCTCAGTCAAATTTTAAGAATATACAAAAGTAGCCACTGTAAAAAAGTCTGCAGTGCAGAACAAGTTACAAAAAAATTCAGAAACTACATCTACATGCTGATAATTTATTTATTAGCTTACTGGCTCCCTTAGAACTTATTGTTCCCAGACAAAACAACCTGGGGCACAGACAGAAGGCAGTCTGGCATGTAGGGAAGGTAAATGGGTACCTATATGCACATCCTATATCTGAGGGCATACAGTGAATGCCCCTTGTTTGGCCAAGTATGAATGAACAACAAAGAATTCAACCCAATGACTCTCACCAAAAACACACAGTGGTTTTTATTTGCAAAACCTGAAAACCATCCTACTCTATTCTCATCTTGCTCATATTCCTTATTCCCTTATGAGGCACAGAAAACATTGTGCCTTTGTTTGAAAATAGGTTATAAAGGGAAACTGGAAAAGGAAAGCAATAGTGAATGAGGTATTTTTTAGAGACTCTTTCTTCCACTACTTTTTAGTTTTTGCTTTTGTGTCTTGGATAATAAAGCTAAAAGCTGGATGGCACCCACATGCAGCATCCCAAGTCTGAAATACCAAAGATAATTCAAGGAGCAGAGACTCACTCCTGAGCTCTGAATGGCACATCTGTCTCAGTCCTTTGGGCTTTCTCCTTCTCACTCAGCATTTATTTCCTCTCTTTTTGTCTCTCAGTTTGTGTGAGTGCAGACCCCCTTCTCTTCCACACAACTGCTCAGACAGCTGCCTGGCCAGAGATGAAAGGAACCTGCATTGCAGGGCCTGGAGCAATGTCAGAGCTTGCAGAGAGGCAAAATGTGCTGCCCAAGTGTAGCCATGGCCACTGGCCTGGGCCTGGCACCATGGCCTGTTTGAATCTCAAGTGTTTGTGCCAAAATTAAGCTGGCAAACGTCTTGAATCACCACATACTTCAACAGCTGAATTAGTCTGTCAAAATTGGGAATTTTACCATCCACTTCAGTTCATAGACAGTGCCCACACTGCCTCAAGGGGCAACCAGAGCACATGCCAAGGTGTCCTGCTTGTTCAAAGCAGATGTGCTTAAAGGTAAAATCTTACTGACTGAAAAAATATGTGCCATGTTTTAATTTTATATCAGTTATTGCCTAGCTTCTACTTTTATTCAAATTTGGCTGAAGTTCCATCCACAAAGAAAGTTTGAAAATGTACATGGAAAACCTTCTCCCTCCTCTCCCAGCACCATGCCCACTGCTGCCAGTTTTTATGATTTGACTGAATGGCCCAAAGCTCCAAAAAGAGAAGGCCAAAGCCTCAAAGCTGTTATTTTTACATCTTGTAACCCTTACACCATTTTGGGGGTTTCCAGCTGGCTGGCAGACATTGTCAACCTCTGATGTTGGCAACACTGCACATGGCAGCAGCTGAGCTCGTGTGAGCTGGATCCTTCTCCATTTAGAGGAAGCTGCTTTCATGCATACTCAGTAAGGCATCATCTGGAGATGGTCTTCCATCACTTCCCTCATGGAAAACAGTGTTTGTAGTGTGGCCAAAGCTAAACTTTTTAGTCTAACTGGCTTTGAAAGAGACAGCTGCTTACCAAGACTTCGTCTTCAGAAGGAAAGCTGATCCAATGGGAGGAAAGATGAGGAAAAGCGACAATGGAAGAATTTCCAGTTTTCTTTGACTGTTTCTTCTTGTAGCAAAGAGAAATGTTAAGCAAGACAATTGATCATTTAGACACATTACAAAGTATAAAAAAAGGGGCAGTTAAAATTAATAATTTCTTCAATATTATTGAAACTCTTCTGACTAAACAGGAAAACCTGAGCTCCCAGAAGGAATTTGTTCAATTCCTACAGGCTAGTGTCTTTCCCTATACTGCAAGATACTTGAATTTAAAATGCTGTACTACTTAGCACTTAAAATCTTGGCTGTATATTCATTCTAATTACTTTCAAGCCCAGCTTTGGACTGTGCAGGAAATGAGATAGCTGGCATGTCAGGGTAACACTGCAATCTTCCATTGCTGCTTTTTTTGTGCTAAAAGAGGAGTCAGCCATGGCGTGCTGCAATATCCCCACTATTTTTAAAATGAGTAAAAATATATTTCTGCAATTTTTATAGTAGACTGAGAAACTCTTTTCAGCTCAGCTCAATATGATTTTTAATAATTCCACTTGCTCTGACCAGAAGCTTTTTTGGGCAAACAACGGATAATTCACAGCAAAGTACCTATTTCTCTGACTGTACTTTTGCTTGGCTTGCTTGATGCAAGGGGCAAAATGCAAGTTTTAGACTTGTTGCAATGTCTTAATGCCAGACAATCAAATATTGGTCAGTCAGCGTCAGGGAGCTGTAGACTTGACACTGGGACAAAAGGAATGAAACAAGGCATCCTCCTTCACACAGACAATATTTGTCTCCCTGGGTTTGGGTGCTCTGCACTGCATGTACAGACAAAAATTTTTGCAGCTGGTTAGAAGACCTAGAAGAAAAAGTGAGCATGGGGGAAATCACAATTGCTTTCATGTCTGTGTTTCATGTCTCTTCAGTTGCATCCCACAGTCTCTTTCTCTGTCCAAAATGACTGCAGCCATGACCCTACTGTAACTCAGTTCAGCTCCCTGTGGAAAAGCACACAAGAGACTATTTCCAACTAAGTTTTGCAACTGTGCATCCACAATTTCCATGCATTACAATGACTTTTCCAGAAATCTTCTCATGGATAGAGTCTACAACTAAAATAGAGCTACAACTCTTGATTTGCAACTGCACTTCTTTGTGAGATGTTTAATATTTAAAGCCTAATGTGGATTTATTGTAAATTCCAGTCATACAAAATAGATGTTTGTATTCTAATTAATAAAATTCTAAAATGTTTTTTTGCTGCCATATTTTATCAATTTAAAACCTACATCCTCCAGAGTCCCTTTCAATATTTGTTTTATACTTGCTGTTTCTATTGGGGAAACAATTTCTTAGAATATCTATGAAAATAGAGTACAAGAAATATAAGCAGTATTGGAAAAAGTGGATTAACCATCTAACTCATATTTATGGTTGCAGTTTCACAATGTTCATTTAATTTAAGAGAAATTTTACTAACATGGCACAAATATGAGAGCACTCCTAAGTTATTTCTTTGTGTAGAGCCTAGAATATTATCAGGGTAGGTATTGATTGTGCAGCAATGTTCAAAGGTTCTCAGAAAGCACAGACTTTAAGGAGAGAAGATACAAGAGGACATGCACACAATGTCATAAAAGTCAGTGTTTGCAGTGCTGGGAGCAGAGATTGATGGTCCTGCCCTTGGAGGAAGTCATCTTTTTGTACAGACACTGCCAGACCTGACTTTTATCATGCCTCAGAAATCATTCTGAAGCACAGACTGGTTTGCCTGAAAGGGCATCACATGACATTTGCAGAATTTCCCTAGGGCAGAGCACAGCAAGGGTTTATCTTGCAGGGCTGTTTGAAGAGCCAACAATTCATTGATTGCTCAGTGCTGTGAACATGGAATTGCTCTGTCAGTACTTAACATTTCTCACAATTTCTATCGTGATTATTTGTGCCTTGGGTCTAGCAGAGGAATCCACCCTTTGGAGATGCTCTCTAAATGAAGACTCATTCAGAGCTGGACACTGGATTCAGCCCTCAGCATATGTGATGTCACTGCTGTTCATGGCTACATTTGAACATTTGCCTCTCCCATTATTTATTTATTCTTGGTGCAACTTGAAAGTATGTAGAACTCTCTTTTTAAAATTTATTTCTAATATAAATATATATTTATAAAATTTAATATACATTTATTTTTAATATAATTTAATTATAATTTACTCATGCTCATATAAGCCAAACTCAATAATCTAAAGTTAGTATGCACCTGGCTGTGAAGTCCTTTCACAGCAAACCCCTTTTTGAAGTAAAACAAAGCTATCCCTGCCATGTCTTCACTGAGATCTATTGCCATGGCTCTGACAAGTAGTATCCCAGGAGCATATCTGCCCTGAATGCCACTAAAGGAGACATAACCTAGAATTGCATTCTCTTTCCAGGGTACCCTCTCCAAACACAGTGCCTCCTACCCTGCTTCTGCTCCCAAAGTTCTTCATTCAACTTCTGACCTTCTTAAATACTCAATTTTTCAAATGGAAACACATAAGCTACATTAAATTAAAACCCTGTGCTCTTCCATGATGACCAGGTTTTCTGCTCCTCATAGCCCTATAGGCAGACAGGCTCTGGATGTGGATCTCAGGAAAAGTTTGCACAATTTCAACATTTTTTTCCTTACTCTAAAACATCCAAGGGAGGCCTTGTGTGGCAAATCATCCCTGAACCTGCAGACCTGGATACAGAAAGGCACCCAGGGGAAAAAAAAAGCCTTGGCTAAGAATTTCAACCATTAGCTGAAATTCAAGTAGCAACTGAATAATCATTACCATGAACTTTTTAAATCATTGTGAAATGGCAAGCTCTCTGAAACCACTAATAAATGCACCCACTGGATTTCCAAACAGCTTCCATTTTTCACTGTCAGTGTATCCTAAGTTGGCAAAGCCTTGAATATTTGGTAGCTTTTTTGCATTTATTGCATTTATCAGTCATTTTGAGTTTCAATGTGATTAGCTGGTATCTGAAAAAAATTCCTCAGGCAATCTTCCAACTAGATTATATGATGATTAAAAAAATTACAAAAAAAAAATGAAAAAGGGGATCTTCAATACAGAGCAACAATCTCCATCAGAAGTATAAATGGAGGAGTCATGGTGAGAGTGAAGTCCATTATTGTGAACAACTTCAACAGAAGCATCACAGCAGAGAGAAAATGAGATCATAGGGTGGAGATGAGATAAATGATTGTATTTAAGGGAGCATCAGAGAGGTAGCATCAGAGAATCCCTCCCTCCAGAGATGGAGGCATTGTACACTCTCCTACCAGTTCCCATCATAACTCCCAGCAGATTTCACTGGCTGGGGAACTGGGAGAGCTGCAGGGCTCTGAGCCTTTCAGGTATTTCTGTCACTTGGGCTGAGCAGACAGAAATGCTGCTCTCAGGAGGCAGAGCTGTACTACCCCAACTCACCCTCACTCCAGGCTCTGTGCAAGCAGCAGGTCTTTCCATCCATTGCTTTGCTCCTTCAGAGAGCATTTTCAGGTCCTTGTCCTTTACTCCCTTATTCTCCACTTCCTGTGTCCAGATAGGATCTCAGTTTCCTCCAGCTCCATTCAGCTTCTTCAAAATATTCCTAAAGACCTTTCTTGCACTTCAGTTTTTTTAGACTACATTTTTGAGCATCCAAAACTATCAATCACAGAATTTCTAGCTCCTGAATAGATGTAGATAGGCATATACATTCCTGGGCAGGACATCACTGTGTGAGTGTGTCCTGGCAGTCCCACCAGGACCTGTCTTGCCAAAGAAACTTTTCCATAGCACAGAGTTCCGTGCAGCCTCCCTGCAGACCTCCTGCTTTTTCACTCTTAGGGTGTCAGAAATATCATGCAAACCATTCAACTCCAAACCCACAGGACTATCAGGGAGGGTGAAGGAATGCTGGCACAGGACACAGCATTTCTAGTGCCAATGCCTGCCAATCCAAGGGCCAGCTGGGAGGTCAGGGAGGCTGAATCACTGGTCAGTCAATGAGGGAGCTGCAGGAGATGGAAACCATGGTGTGGGCAGCAAAAGGACAAGGGACAATTCCTCTGCAGCAGGTGAGAGAAGGCTGATCACTTCTTTACACAAATTCCAGAGCACAACACCCTGCTGCTCCAGGCCCTTGATACAAGAAAGGCACACTTTTCAGTGGTAGGGTTACACTGTTTGCATATAGAAATGGTTTATGGAAATGATTAGCAATGATTTTGAGACCAATTTCTGCCTCAGCCCCTCTGGCATTCATTGACAAAGGCCTCTGGCGCTTTCAGAGAGTTTTGCCAATGCAGCATTCAAGCTTTTGTCTCTGCTGTCACCAGTTCTCACAGCTCTGAGAGATTAATTTTTTGCAAATGGAGAGTGAGCAGCTTGATTCTGTTTACCTTTCCAGTGCTTTAACAACACAATTCAAATTGGCTTCAGCCTTGAGCATGGCTAGAGGCAGCACATTGGAGAGCTCAATTTGACTGCTTTTCCACAAGAAAAAATCAACCACAACATTATGCAAAGACTAGAGAGCACTGAGAAGTTTTTTGAAAGGGAAAAGAACTGCAGACAGTGATGAAGCAAGAAGATTCAGTTTAAACTAGGGAAGGTGAGGAGATGGTAACAGAGACAAAGGAAAGAGAAAGGAAAAAAGACAGCAGGATTTGGGGAATGCAGCTACTGCATTGCCCTCATTGTAGCCAGTACAGAATGAGTGTTTCATCTGTCTTATGGAATGGATAAAGGCAACAGAGAGAGCAGTGAGCAGAGAGATCAGAGGCAGATTTGGCAGGAAGATGTCTGTACACAGAGCTGTGGAACTGGCTGAGAAAAGCTGAGCCTGGACTGCTCCAGGCTCAAAGGCATTGCTCTCTGCTCTCCCTTGCCTGTGTTATTGTGCTCTGGCAGGGCTGAGTGCATGAAATGTTAAAACAGGGGGTGCACCCTCTTAGAGCCCTTGCACATTAAATGTCTCCTGCACTCTGTAAGTAGCCCTTCCTGGAAGAGAAAAGCAAACTAAGTTTCAAATAAAAAAGACTTGAAAGAAGCTGAAGTCTTCTGTTTTGAAAATAGCAGAATAAAACTTTCCAATTACTCTCCAGAAAATAATCTCCTTTTGTTATTATAAGGAATTATATTAAATCCTAACTTAAATTAAACTAAAAATACATGTTTTGGTGAGCAAACTATTTGGTTAATGGCACCCAGCTTCATCTGTCACCTGTTACTGTGGTTCTCATGGAATGAGATGTTATGTACCAGCAAATACTCAGCAGGGGGATTCATTAGATGGGGCTCAAAGATTTAACAGATTTTCTCATGTTTGTAGCAATAAAAAACCCTATGAATTGTTGCTGTGCACAGAAGACCCAGGTAGAGGAGGCTCCCTATTACTTTCTGCACCAGGCTGCAAGAAGAGCCTGAGGAAATGCACACACAGCCACCAGTGGGAGGGTTAAAACTCCCCCTGATTACAGGGGTTTATTAAGGGGCCCAGACAGGAGGAAAACACAAAGAGACAAGGAAGACAATTTAATAGTGATTGGAGAGCCCTATTAGCAGACCCCAAGAGAGGTTTTCTTCTCCAAGGAGGAGAAACAAAGCAGGAGTTGTGTACACAGTAAGTGTGCTGTGCCTGTGGCACACAGGAACACCTTTCTTGGAAAAGCCCATTTCCACCATGGGATTAAACCCAGGATAGGGATCAGCAGCCACCCCAAAGGTTTCCTCACAGTGATACTGTTCAGGACAGTCACTCATACCTACAGAGGAGATTGGACTGTGTGTTTCTAACAGATTTAACAGCCAGCATTCAAAGGCAGGGACCAGAGTGAAGGAAACATAACAAAATTATACACCAAAATATGAAGGTATAAATCCACTGCACCTCACAGAACAGTGCTGGATATAAAAGTAGTCACCCCTGGTATAGGCAGTAGTTTTAGGAGAAGTGAAAAGTCATCCTACATAATGGTGAATCATTAAGAAAATACATGTACACAATACATCCTAACCACTTGCTATTACTGTTTATTTATAGTGATGTGTTAATATAGGTTTGCATTTTATATTCTTCTGGCTAAAACTCTGAAGGAACACTGTGTTCATGAAGAGGTTGACAGAGCTGTAGTTTCAAAATAACTTTTTAGACACTTTTTTCCATGGTAAAAGTTGTGAAGGTTGATTTTAAAAAAAAAACCAAGATAGTTTAGTAAAATACAGATAAATAATAGATGCTCAGCATAAAAGATATTTGGTTTTCCTCTGTCAAACATGTTAGTCTAATATAGAAGAGTAAACTCTAAGGAGACTGGGTCATAGTTAGTTTGGCTGTCAAGGGAGAATATTAAATGATAAAATCACTTTTTCACTTCCATAAAAAATGTGGGAAGGATATTTACTTTGCATGTATAAATGGCACAATTTATTGTTCTATTTTAACATTTCTTTTCTTTAGATCACCTCCAAGAAGGTTTCCATAGAAACCTAAGAAGAAAAGCAAAGAGGAACATAATTTTGCTCAGTTTATATTGATTTTAAATACCACTGCATTTGCACCAGCAATGTGTCTTCTGCACACATTTTTTATCAGCTGACAATCTAAGTGTTACAGTTGATTAAAATAGCAATTTAGATTTAGCAGTTATCAGAAACACTGTTTGCAGTTCAGTCTATCACCTACCCAAATTATGGCATTGTAGAACATCAAAGATGAGTAATTTTTTAAGCAACTATGATGAGCTTTATCAAGATGAAAACCACTTTGGAACAGCTTTGGTCCTTCATTCTGTCTGTTCTTCCCTAGGGTTGATTTAAGGTACTATGGACAATATAAGAAATCTTTAAATTAATCTCTTTAATTTCCTAAACTGCCTTGTATTGGTGATTAACATAATGATTTCTCCAGGGAGCCTGACCTCTGTTATTTCCAAGAGATGTGACTTGGCCACTTGCTGAGGATGAGTCTCTGGTAGTGCTGGGGCACATGCTTTTTGCAACTTTAATATCTTGATTTCTTTCCTTGGGTTTTTATTTATTGCACAGGTTTTTTATTGCTGTTGCTTTGTTGGGTTTTTTCCTTTCTCATTTTAAAATCTTCTCACCAAAGCCAGAAAACAAAGAAAAGTGAAGAAATCAGCATGTTTTAAACAATTCCCAAAGGCTTCAAGGCTGCCTCTTTCCTGCATGCAATTACTTATTCCCGCTTTTCACTTCTGACTCATTTATATGTGCCTGAAACCATTTCAGGATAACCTGTCCAACAACAGCTGAATACTGAATTCTGAGAAGAAGCCTCATGCTGAGATGCCTGGAAGGTTCTCTGTCTGAGCCTACAGGAATACACAGGTAGTTTCACTCAGAGACCTCACTGCCTTAAGGAAGCTGCAAATTAGTAAACCCTTCCAGGAGTCCAATTTCAATGCAATTTCTTCCTGTTTACGGAGAGCTGAAACATGGTAAGCTCTCACAATGTTCATCTAAAATGCCAATTGCTGGAAGTCAGAGCTGTCTCAGTGGCTTTTACTCATGTGCAGGCCTAGCTTTGGTATTCACAAGAAAAAAAAAATTTAAGAAAAGAGTAAACCTGTTGTGATACGGGGCTAAAAGAATAAATTACTTCAGTTTTTCTCTCTGGGATCCATTATTTTCACTTTAATCAGTTCTGGATAAACGACCACTATTAATGCAAATACAGCTACACTCACTTCTACAGACAGATCATGTAAAGGTTAAATTCTGTGTTCCCTTTTGATTGCAAGGTGATCAGCAGAGATGACCTGTGATTTGGGGCTTTTGTTCTTAATTTATTTTTCATCATAGTCACCTTAGGAATGGCAGGGTTTTTTACATTCTTCTTTAATGAAAAGTTGGGATTTTTTTGCAGGACATCCAGAAGATGACAGAACCTTCCTTGAAAAACAAAGACAGGAGATTAAACCTTCTTCCCTTTCTGTACTCACAAAACCAAGATACAGGCAACAATACGGAAAAAAACCCAGCAATAGAATAACTCACACCACCATTTCTTGGGAACTTTCAAGCTCAATTTCCAAATTAAAACCCCATTTTAAGATCGTAATACAACATCATTTTCATAGTGGAGCAGTTTCCTACTTCCTGTGTATGGGGTTTTTTTTAGGTCAGGTCTGCTAACGAGCTCAAAGTGAGTGACAAAAATCCCCCTGATGAAATAACGTCACAAATATGAACTCTGAGTGTGTCCCCCACTATGGGTAACGATGTTGGCACTTGAGTGATGGCCAGAACAGGCCGAATTTCTGTTCCTACCATTTGAAAAAAAGAAACACATTGGCCTATCTTTCCTCATTCTCCGATAGTGAAATGTAAAAATAGAACTGTGCACTCCAGAGGGCTCCAAGGGCTCTTTTCATTAATGTGAAAAATCCATAATTTATAGCTCTGCAGCGTGAATAGGTTTGGAAGACATTTAATCACTAGTGAAAATGCCATAACCCCAACCCCACTCCCACGAAAATATAGATAGCTCACAGCTATTCATCTGGGCTTGTTGGGAACTGCTCAGTGTTCCATATATTCTCCCTGGTGAATGGGAGCAAAGGAACACGTCGTGAGAACTGCTAGTCCCAAACGCAGCTAACTCTGAAAATCCACAAAGCATCATTCCAAATGGTGTGTAAGTGATATCAGTTGCTTTCTAAACATAACACATTTTTGCCTAAGTACTATCCAACGGGGATCAAACCACACTTTTGATCCTGTCACGCTTCGAGGCGTGATATGTGGCAAATGAGAATTCAGCTGTAAGAAAATCTGTGTTGGTATTAAGGATGGGAAGGCTTGTATTCTAAGGATTAATCTGTATAAACTTCAGACCCTTCCACAACCAGACTGGAAGGTCCTATGCAGCTTTTTGCTTTCCAGTTACATGCTAAGATAGAAAATACTTTGCTGTGAAAATCACTTGGTTTGAAATGTCTCATACATTACCAGAGGTATCACAATTAAATTAACCTACCTTGTTGTCTCAATACACACATATAGGGATCTACTTTTGTTACAAAACATTTTAGATTTCTACAGTTTCTCCAGATCTGCTGACCCCTTACAGTGGAGTTTAAAGGTAGGTTAGATA
The DNA here is from genome assembly GCA_020086605.1 of Lanius collurio. NCBI lineage: Eukaryota > Metazoa > Chordata > Aves > Passeriformes > Laniidae > Lanius > Lanius collurio. The sequence goes on from JACBWW010000019.1 coordinate 18,311,532, forward strand.
CTAATGAGATCTATGTGGTTCTCAAGTTTTTCAAGTCCACCACAGATGCTCAAAAAATGGTTCCTTTTAACAAAAAATTTATTAAAATCAAAGTCATCTTTTAAAGGTTTGTATCACCAAAAGCCTATGTAATGATTTTGAAAATTATATTAGTGATATGAAATGTGTGCTTCTTAAAATTGAAGAAGACAGTAGTTGGTGCAAATATTAAAAATAATGGACAGCATCTTCTATTCCATAACTCAACAAATCTTCATCTGATTGCACAAAGTGAAAGAATGCAGCTTAGAGCACATAAAAATAAAACCAACTCAAACCAGAACTAAAATATGTGGCAGGAATTAAGATTATATCCTGGATCATTAAATCCAAATCTCACATAAACACATGCTATTTTGAAGAGAGAGACTAATTTTCCAGGCTTTCCATTTCAACAAATCCAAATAAGGATAGTTGTGATGTCTCATTCTGACAGTGCATTAATCCACCTTTAGATTCCCCCAGAACCAAATCAGAAATCCTGTCAGCACGTGAGAAACAGGGGATGTTGTAGAACCACTTACTGCTTTTTAAAATTAATTGAAAAAACCTGTCAGGCTTCTGTTGCATTGGCAGGCTCTGTGCTGGAGCTGGTGTTACCTCTGTGTGACACTCCAGCTCCAACTGGACCTGTCTTTCAGGAGGCAGCATGAGCAGAAAGCCCTCATTAGCTCAGTGTGTGCTAGTATTAATTGGGTACAAAAATTGCCATCTAGGATTTCTACATGGTTTTCTCTGTCCCACTGTTGGTGGCATTGATAACTTCCACCTTGGTTTTGGATGCAGCAAATGGGCACAGGCACTGGCTGCTGTAACTGCTGCCCAGCTTCTCTTCCCATGTTTTTGCAATGGTGGCAACTGGAGAAGGGAAGATGCCCTTGGCTGGCAGCTCCAGGATCCCAAGGTGGAACTCCACAGCCACCTCAGCTGGGCTTGGAGCACATCTGCCTGAAGAAGCACAAACACATCCTCTTCATGTACCTAATTCAGACCATTTGCAGCTGAGTTTTCACTGACTTCATCAGGGGAGGAAGGCAATGTGTTCCACAGAGTATATTAAAATTCTGCAAAAATTAGAGGTAAGCATAATGAAGGAAAAATCTTCCTGAATCTGACAGTATTCATCCCTATTTTAGCTCCCAGATATGTCAAGGACACTCAGGAAAAGAAGCTGAACTAACCAAAAAGGTGTCAATTTAAGGCAAATTGCACAGATCAGCTCTGCTAAGAGGATGGATTTTTCCTCAGAAATACAGGTGGCATAACTTGGTTTCACTCTTTTCAAAGTGAATTACACTAAAGCAAATTGAGGCCATTTAAATTCTGACTGCATGTACATAAAACGATTTATTATGGTTTCACTAATACATTTCAAATCCAAATTAGTTTGGTTTAATTTTATTGAACATGTCTGAGTAGACAAGATATAATCCAGCTTTAAACATCTGCCCTGGGATTTTTTGATTTCTGCATTCTCTTCTTTTTCATCTTCTTTCTTTTGCATATCTACCATTGCTATTTGAATTTCAAGATAAGTGTCCCGCTGCGTACTGCTAGATTTTTTTCCTTTCAAAAAGAACCATCTGGAGACAGACAGCATTATTGCCAACACTAGCATTAAAAATGTGAGTCAGGCCTTAAAAAATGATGAGATTTATTTAAAAGTGTGAATCTTTCCCCCACAAACAATGTATTTACATTTTTTTAGTGTGCATCTGATATTTTCAATGTACACCAGCCACTTCTTTAATGGTGATACAGCAAAAGTTGGCTTGGCCAGGGAACCCCTGGACTACAAAAGCCAAGGTTAGATTAAAACTACCAAATATTAGGAAAGATACAGAGCTCTGAATATTTAAATTCTTAAATTCAGGAGCCAGGCCAGCTATGTTGATGCTATGGATCAGTTAAAAGGAACCTGTTCCATGGGAGACAGACAAGACAGAGAGTGACCAGTTCAAACCTGGCACCTGGGGAGTTCAAATTCCAGTACAGAAATAGCCCATTTTCTCCTCATTGTTTGCATAAAACTGAAGTCCTTCTTACTGTGAGGGATGTAAGTGAAATGCAATCGTTGGGACATTAAACTAAATTATGATTAACCTGCTACTCACACATATCAAACTTTTCAGTGTGTCCGGTATCCAGATTTTCTTCTAGAATGAAGAATTGTTTTGATAAAATTTTGGCTTAGAAGCTTTTATTTCTTAAAATCAGTTTCTCGTAAGTTACAGACAATCTTAGTGGTGAGCTTTAATAATAGAAATCTCACAATATCAAGTGTTCTGCAGCTGGGTCAACCAGGTCAGACATTCCTTAAATGGATTTGTGAAAAAGTGACAACAGCTGCTTGTGGGGTTTTAATCAAAATAAAACTTTTAAACAAGTTAATGAACAGAAAAATATTTCCAACTTGTTACTTGTTTCATTCAACAGCTGTGAGTTCACCTTGCATTCACAGATGATGTTTTCAGAGCATGAGTACCATCACAGAAATGTCTTTTCACAGGAGCTAAGCTCAGAGCTATGCAGCACTTGTAGGGTCTGAATAAAGAAAGCGTCAAGAATCAAACTGTGATTCTTGGTCCAAAAATCCTGGCAGTGAAGCAATTCCTACAGGTTTACTCATAAAATTGTTGAGAATTGATCCAAACCCTCAGAGGAACCTCCCCAAGCCCTCCAGCACAGGACCTGAGCTTCTCATCAAGCAGTGCAGGGGCGGAAGGATGGAGAGAAGAGCTCCTTCCTGCTACATCTACACTTTCTGCAGGCATGACAGCATCAAACCTCAAGCCTCAAGCCCACTCATCGGTACAGATGGGCTGGAGAGTCAAAGGGATTTTTTTCATAGCCCCACTCAACAGAATTATTTTTTCCTAACTTGTGCTGTGAATGCATTAGCAGCCCTTCAGTGTTCAGCACGGCATGGGAGCTTTATCCTACACACAATACAAGGTATATAACAATAATTGCTGGTCTGCATGCTGTGAGACTTGATGAAGGACATGTCTACTTCTATTTTTTTTTTTTCTTGAAGACATAAGGGTAACATAAACAAAGAACATTAATTATAAAGCAGCTCCCTGGAGAAATGGAAATTACTTGAGGAGTAAGAATGATTTCTGTGTCCAGGCCACGTGCCACTGAGATGCAATTTGTTTCCATTTACATCAAACATCTTTTTCCTACAGCATCCTGTATTTTCCTGACTCTTCATACCATCCACAGTACATAAGGCTCAGTGAATTCCACATCTGTTCCTCAGAAAACGTGTATAAAATAAAGTAAAAATGTTTATGTGGTGTATTTAGAGCTGCAAGTTATAAATATGCAGTTTTTACTTTAAGTCAGGTCAGAATTTTAAACCAGATATATAATCCTCCTTTACCCCTGAAAGATTGAGTGTCCTGTAGACACAGAAGCATATCTTGTGTTTCCATCAGATTCTTTTTGCAGGAAGGCTTTGTTTCCAGTATGAACATTTGTAATAAATTAAATGAGGGCAAATGAAGGGAAAATGTGTCAAACATGATTATAAATACTAAACAACATAGTCATATATCTGCAAGATTGCTTCATGCCTGTTACAGGCTGGAGTGGAAGAACAACCATTTTTCTTCCAGTTCAGCAGTCTCACATGCATTTTATTTCTGTAATACACATTGATCTGCCTCGAGGTAAGCAGTGGGGTGTATTGCAAAAACCCTGAGGTTTTTTCAAACTCATGGTTCTCATGACCCCCAAAACACAGCATAAACCTCATAGAAAATCAGTATTTACCGAGAGTGCTTCAAGGACAGACTAGACCCCAAGAGCTGGGCACTAGCAGATGGATGTTCAAGCTTTTTATTCCTGGGACACATCCTCTGGGCCCAGGGATTCTACTGGGAATTTCTATCCACATGAAAATACAGCCATCTGGGAAAACAGCAAAAAAACCCCAGTGGAACAAAAAAAGCCTGCAGTTATGGTGGTCATTTACTCATGGGACTATAATCCTAAAATCTCAAAAGACAAAGTAATGATGTCCTGATTATTGCACTACAAACTCCACAGCCTTTCCTTCTAATTTTGAACACACACTTCAGTTGTTTCCTGTCCTAAGCTGTCATGTGGTACACAGGCAACGTTGCAGGGATTGCTGTGTTCTGCTGCAGCAGAGAATGAAGTCATCCCGGCTGGGATGCAAGGATTTACTTGTTTAAAACATGAACCTGTATTTTGGAACCACACAAGTACAATTTATTTAATGGGCCATCTATTGATGTGGTACATCAGACAATTGTGAAGCAAGTTCTGCACTCTCTCTCACAAGGGTTGGAGGAGAAGCTCTCCACTACAGAAGGCTCTCCACTACACATCTTGTACCTCTAAATCCTGAATTTATGGGAAGGAGAAACCTGAGCATCCAGCTTCTCTCAGAGGCCTGGCTCCATGATACTGAAAGCAGGAGATGAGGAGTCCATCCCAAAAACATTGTGCCAAAGCACAGAACAAATTATTTGATTCAGATTTTGCTTTATACCCAGCTTAGAACACAGTCCCAAATTGGCCTGTCTTTTCTGATCCTTGAAGAGGAAAAGTAAATTATATGCAGTGAAAATAAAGTGAGTCCAGTCCAGTATTTAAGATCAAATATTCTGGAATAGGTGTTAATTTGTGGGAGGGAGCTGAAGGTGAATTGTTCTCTGGAGCTAATTGAAGAGCTTCCTCTAAGGGAAGGGAAACCTGTTTTGATACTTATGTTGCTAATGAGATGCAACATAAAATGACTTCCTAGTTATTATGCTGAAATATGTCATGCATATTCAAAAACTATCTCTGAGGAACCGAAACAATTTAGGCAAGATGAGCTACTGAATACATGAAAGGGATTGACTTCACGATCCAGCTAATGATTAGATAGGCTTCACTGTTAAAAATAATGATTGAACCAAAAAAAAAGTACATTCACATTAACTGCAACCACTAGAAGTTACTGTGAGCACGCAGGCTGAATGGCTGAATGGTTTCAACTGTTTGCTTTTCATTTGTCTGAAAAAAAACCCCAAGAGTCAATTTATGTTATTTGCATATGTGGAAACTCAGCATCAGTTTTCTTGGAGTTGTCTGATGACTAAAGTATTACCAGTTATTAATTAAGGTAGTGCAAAAGTGCTTTTGCTGTCAAAACTATGGGGTTTGACACTGTAATGGTGAATATTCATCCAATAAATTTAAGCCAAACATCAGGAAAAAATATTATCCATATGGCATCTACTTGACACAACTATGCAGTACCCTCCTGCCATTGCTAAAGATGTTAACTAGTTCAAAGGAGAGCTGCCCAGCAGCATGTTAGGCTACATCTAGAACAAGCTTCTAAACTGAAATTGATAAATTCTCAGCAGAGTTACAATCAATTGAAAAACAGAGATGCTTGTCATCTTCATGATTCTTTATGTTTTTCAGCATCCTCCACGAACAAAAGGCAAGTTAATGAGTCCAGGAAAATGTCCAGAATGAGCACCCAGATAGGAGTGTTTGATCCATCCACCTGATTAAATCCTGCAGCCCTAAGAACCAGCTGAGGAAGGGTCTGTGCACAGCGTGCCCCTGAAGCACTGGGCAGGAGGTGGGAGGTACTCTGAAATGCTCCAACACAGACTTTTAACTGCTGCTGCTGCCAGGTTTTGACCTTCAGAGCAAGACTACAAGAACAGGGGTCAGGGAGTCTGAATCATTTTCAATCTCATTATCAAATCTGTCTCACCCAGGATATTTAATCTCTCTCTGTGTACAGAATTATTATCTGGTTTATTATCTTCTGATATAATATTTAGGTAATTTGGAGCCTGTGTATTTTTTATATGATCTCAAGGCTGTGACTAACTCAAAGCCCTGTCACCCTGCATTCCCCTGGCATCCCATCCCATCCTTTGGAATTACTGGGGCTGCAAATGGCTACTGGTTTACTTCTACACAGAACCAGTTGCAGTATTGGAGCCCTAAATTCTATACATAATGATGAAAAAAACATGCCAAAACCAACCCAACAAACAGAGAGGAATGAAAAGCCTTCATTAAAGAATTTTCGAAAAAAATGTTGGCATACTCAGCACACTTGATGTGCTCCTCCTGTGAGGAGGCAGAAGGGAGAGGGTGGCAGTATTTGAGTGGAATAGGAAATTAAGCAAACTGAAGTAAAACATGTTTCAAGCAGAATTTAGAAAGGACACTGAGAAGCACCTAGCCCCCAGGTAAAGAGAGGCTGAATGCCTTCACTCCAGCTTTCCTAATCAAGTCAGACAGATTTGCTGGGTGTGGAGTATTTCTTGCTTGGGGAAACTGATAATTGACCAGTTTTCAGGTGGAGGAAACTGCTACTGTGCTGACTAGGGCAGTTTAAAGATAGAAGTCACCCACTGTAACCTCGAGCTCCCAGAAAAGTAGAAAAATTAATTTAACATCCCAATTTTCTTTTGTAAGGAAAGATTTTTTAAGAATTTGTTTTTTTAAAAATTAAGTTAGCAAGCCTACCCTCCATCTCTAAACTGACACTTCACCTTGCTTGGGTATCCTGCACATTGCAATAGCTGGAGTTGATGCAGCTAAAAAGACACAAAATGACAGAAACAGCCATTTGAGAACCTGTAGAAATGTATGGGGCATCCACACTTCTCTGGGTAACCTGGCACAGTAGGTGATTTCATGTTTCATAAATCTGATAAAGGCTGGTTATCCTTGTCCCTCTGATGAAAATGCAAATCACAAAACAAAACTACGTGAGAATTCTGCTCATTTGTGAAAGATGCTGCAGGGAAAGGTGCACAAAGTCAACCCCCAAATGGAAAGTCTGTGGCAGGAACTCCTGTGTTGGGTGGTGCAAGCCAGAACAAGTCTGGTGGCAACAGCTGCTTTAGCAGATAAAATTGGTCTTGATGACTTGGACACTTCCATGTGGCAGTGCTCCAAGCCTGGAATGTGTCACCAAACTGCAGCATTCAGCTTTATTACCTCAAATTCATATCAAATAATGCTGAGCCAAGATCTTTCAACAGACCATTGCCACCCTCAAAGTGTGGCATATTTATGGTATCTCAGAGGCTAAATGAATTTACTATTAAAATGCAAACTAGAATCTAACCCCCTGCATTGCAAACTCAAATGAAGTGTTAATAATCCAGGTGGATTTTCCCATCCTGCAAACTACAGAATTGGACCAGAGCCCAACTCACTCACCTGCAGCTGCAGCATCATTACCATCATGCACACACACAAACAGTGGGAGTGTTTCATTTGATCAATAAAGTAAATATATCTGATTAACTGCCATGAGTAGCTGATGTGTGGATTAAAACAGTGCCAATACCTCCCTACACTCATCTTGGTTTTGTCTTTTTTCCTTTTATTTCACTATTTGAAAATATCTTCTGCTGATGGAAAGAAAGCTCCTTTCTTTTTTTCATAAAGGAGATCCTTAGTAACCACAAAGGATATGTAACTGCTCAAGAAAATATTTGGGAAATTTAAAATATTAAACCCATGTTTTTCATATCTATATCTTCAGAAAGATAGTTGTTTGTTCATCCTGCAGATGGAATGTTTTAATTGAAAATTTCCTGAGGTTTACAAAAACTTGTTCATTCAATCCACACATCCCTTATTACCAGCATTTATTAATATATGATATTACAAGTTTAGAAGTGATGGCCTTGCTAAAGCTGAATTTGGCAGAACACTGATATTCTCTCAGCTGGTAAGAAATGTGCAATAAAATTATAAAATTAGAGAGAATTCATTTTGACACTGGAAGGAAAGTATCTTTATTAAATTATAGTGTTATCAGGATCTGCCTTTTTCTTGAGAGGTGCTCGTAACTCAGACTAGTTCATCTCACACCATTAGAGCATCAAAGCTTGTTTGCTCTTGGTAACAAAATTGGAAATATTTTTCAAGAAAAATTGCTGCAAGGCAATCTCTGCACTTTCAACACAGCTGGCTGTGAAAACTCTAAACTGAAAATACTGTCCATGATGTTACACTGATCAGCCCTTTTACTAACAGGTTAATAAAAATGCATATTAACAAGGTTAATGCAATACAGCTTGAGAAAATAAAGAATCAAGATATGATCTTATTAGCTTTCTCAGTCAGACCCTACTTCTAGGGGAAAACAGTTTTGGCTGTTGCCCTGGCAGCTTGCTTCCCTTTCCTTTTTGCTGTTGCTCAGACAAGCAAATACAGAAACACCAACAAGTAAATCTACAAAGAAGGAAGGAAAATGACATCAGGAAAATAACTCAGTATTTTTCAGAAGCTTGCTTGCCCACCTCTTGCAGGGGAACAGCAATCTGTTATTTGTGTGTTTATGAGGCTGCAGCAGCCCCCAGACAGCGAAGGAATGGGGCTCCCTGCTGCTCCTCAGTGCCTTACAAGGAAGGGAAGGGTAAGGGCTTGTGGCTGGGGACAGCTCTCACACCACAGAGCCTTTTCCCTGCTCATTTGAGCCATTCCCTCCTGCTCTGCTCACAACCCTGCTTGTTCTCACTGACCTCAATGGATAAAATTCCTGTCAGTGAGCACCAGGCTACAGAATATTACCTGGGAAATGGGTGACAATCCACCTTCATCTTCACTAGCACAGGGATTCAAACATCAGCACAGATAGACATGAAGCCAACCTTCAGGCACAACCCTTATTGTTTTCTGTTTGGGAATGCAGTCAAAAGTCCCAGGTGCTGTTAAGAAAGGAGAAAAATAAATCACTGAGGATTTCATCCCACAGAGAGTTGAGATACTGCCTTTACAAAGCCAGGAGAGAATAGGTGAACTACTTCACTCTCATCCTTCTGGGAAAGAGATTTATTGGCACTGATGGTGAGGTTTCAGCCCCAATAGACATGAAAGTGGTAGGAACTAGAAAGTATACAGAGATTTTCAACTTTAAATGCTGTAAACAAAGGGGTAGACATTCAGCTCATAGTTCTATGTCAACTAAAAATCAATCTATGCCACATGGGATAATTTACACATCACTAGCAGACACTTTTCATCTGAGAACACCAGCTATCATCTTCTAATCATTCACAAGGAAATTTTAATATGAAAAGCCTGTTAGAGAACTGGATTTAGGATTACTACTTAAATGAAGCATTCCTATAAAGAGATAGATACTATTAACCTGCCTGCTCAGATGCCAGGAAGCAGTGCTCTCCAATTTCAGAAAATCTATGTAGCTTATGTAATTAACAAGAAACATGGTCAACAACAGTTATGAACACCTGAAATCCCAAAAGCTAATTCAGTTTGTCTGAATTCAATTCAGAAAGAAGTCAAGAAGAGAAAATTGACCATAAATAACAGGTATGATTCAGTTATCTCTCCAGACTGGAGAAGATAGTGGCATTTAAAACACAAAAGCTTCTGGAAATACATTTTGTGGAAATCATATTGGGGACTATTTCAAAGCAATTCATCAGGATGACATAAATGTGTGATACAATTTTGGTTTACATGTTCTGGATGTCCTTTCCACTTCCATCTGAATCAAATCTTCTAAACATGAAAGACTTAACTGATCAATCTGGAGAAGATACAATGGTGGCTGGCATTTTAAGTCAAAGATTTTGCAAAATTATCAATGCAAACTTTTTTATCCTTCATCAAAAATATTTTTTAGAAAGTGTAGAAGAAACTGGTTACCAAAGTAAAGACAATTTAATGATATTTCAGAAAAATGTGGGAAAAAAAGCTTTGACTATGTATCTTTGATAATAACTTTGAAAATAGAACAGGATGGAAGCAGCTGAGTTACTGAACACAGTGGATTGCCTGAGTTTTTCACCACTCAAAAATGAGATGCACAAGTTAATAGAATAAAAGGCTTTCCCTCCTCCAGATGGTAAGCTGCATGGGCAGTAAGTGATTTTAATCACAGATTCCTGACAACATTCTTGGCCTAGGGAGGGCTCAGTAGCTACTGATGTCTGAACCTGAAAGAATATGGTACCTATTATCAGTCATTTCATGGTCTAGTTCCCAAAAATCACAGTGAACTTTCAGTAGCATAATTAAAAACATTATTATCCCTTCTTGTTCTGTACTTTACTGCTTAGTTTCAATTCCAGGTGCACTTTGAACTGAACTTCCAAAAAAGCCATGTATCTTTTCCAAGCCACCGATTAAGCTACCAGATATAGATATATATTACCTAATCCACTTGGTTTAGTAGGTCACAGGTTCATATTTTCTATTCACTCTTGCATAAGATATAACCAAAGCTCCTTGACTTCTATTTTTATAAACTTGCTTCAGTACTTTTGCCAGAAATTGTCACCAAAGTTCAACCCAGTCCATTTAATTTTACTGTACGTTAATGTGAGCATAATTAAAAGCATTTCTCTACATCCCCATCTTTCCCATTTGCCTCAAGTAATTTTTAATGACACCAGCTATTTTTCACCTTTACTTAAGTATTCCTGTTCATCCCACAATGTGAGACAGCCCCCAGCTGCCATGTGATGAATGGAGGACTCTTCATATTTTCTTCTCTTCATTCTGTGTTTCTTTTAATTGCCTATTGCATCCCAAAAAACTTGAAGCCTTTGTGCATTCCTTTAATACAATAATAGGCTGTCCCTGAATTGCCTCTGAAAACAGTCACAGAAGCCCAAGGACTTTAAACCGTGCAATTGGGTTTCAGATTACTTCCCTGACCATGAAATATTGAACAGCATTCTCTAATGAAACCCTTCAGAAACTACTCTGTGAAAGTCCTAACACTGACAGACTGCTGCAAAGGATTAAATAATCACCATCAATTCATGATCCTCTCCCCTGTTTCATGTCTTACAGACAAAAGTGAAAGAGATGAAATTTCTTGCACTTCAAATAAGATCATCTGTACTTTAGAAGGAAGTGATATAAAACAGATCTATTACTGGGCCTTTGTGGAGGACTTGGACTGGCTCCAAATAAAATAATTTTATTTTTAAAATAGATTCAAGTATATCAAGGAAGAAATGGTCAGACACACAGAGGTAACAACTACCAGAAGCTCTATAACCTTCACAGAATAATTTCTCTTGTTTGTGCTTTACTTATGCTACAGCAAAATAGTTAAGTACATCATGTACTCAAAACTATCAAATACTTTTTTCTTTGTTATTACTGCACTACAGGCATCTCTCAGGTTAAATACCATGCAGAGTCCTCCCATTTGGTTGATGCAGAAATAGCATATTGTGTGTAGACACAGATGTTCTTCACTGGGTTGTGCCAAAACCAATATAGTTTTGTGAGATAAGTGAGGTGTTCTGATTTCAGGACTTGATTTCCCAGTATAACAAAAACATCGAAAGAAGTGAAGCCTCTTACCACTCAGAATTCAGATAGAAGAGCAAAATTCTCTTTCCTGAACTCCAGGAAGGTTTATGTGAAGGGAACATCCCTCAGCTGTTTGGAAGAGGTCTGGAAAACAGAAAAAGTTGGCATACACTTATAAGTTACATTAATTGAAATAATAATTATGCAAAATATTGCTTTAATAACAGTGGCAAGATAGAGGATCAGCATCAAATAATGAACAAAGCAGTTACACAAAGAATTCTTTCAACTAAGCTAAGTATCTCAGGAATTAAGTATTGTCATATGGCACAGAATGCAAGATCAACTCTGCCATGACATGACAAAATTGCCAAATTTTGAAGCCATCAAAATGTGTGTTTGATGTCAGCTGGTGGCTTCCATACAGTTCTCAGTCAGCTGATTTCCTTCTGTTACCCACTAACACTACCCAGCAACCTCATCTGAGGAATGACTTTTACAGGGGAATACAGCAGCCTGTCCTTATATAGAAGTGGCAGAAAAATTTTCTGCTTATCAAAACCTGTCCCCCACTAAAACCAAAAAGTTTGAAACTTTTGGAGACCATATTTTACACCTCTGAATAGCAAGAATATTACTTTATTAAATGATATGGAAAGATTCTGGGCTGGTTTTCCAAAGGTGTGCCCACACTCTGTGATGGGAGGCAGCCCTGAACTGGTTTGTTGTAGCACTGGAGGCAGGACAGCTCTGTTTGCACAGTGATCCCTTGGCTGGTTATCCCTGCCAGGAAGGAGATCAGGTGAGTTTAAGTGCTCTGAGGCGCCCATGCATCTGCAATTGTGAAGACTATCTCTGCAAGCACATTTAAAGCATAAATTTTGACATGATTCTAGCATGGAAACAAGAGTCTTTTGAAAGTATCTCCTTGGATTACACTGAAGTCATTTTTCCTAATGGACAGCACAAACTGGCAATATTTCCTACCATTACAACAGTAAGTAAGTAAGTTTAGCAGTAAATTAATATTTTTATGAAAAAAAATTAGTAAGACTGATTAACAATCTCATCACTTCAGCAGCAGTACCAACCACAGTCTGTACTCTAAGGTGTAATCTCACTAATAATGAGTAATAAAGCACTGAAATGTTCTCACCCTGAAGTGAAGAAAAAGCATTTCAGATCTTAGTGCTCAAGAAAGCATGTGAGTTCATTAGTCCTTGCGGGTAATTACATCTGATTACAAAGAAGTTTCCTGGACAAAATAACTTTTTCTTATTTTTATGAAAATTCATAGTGCAAATCATGAATATTTGCATTCAGTTACTATTGCTCCATTTTTTTCATTGTGGTGCCTGTGTGCTCTCCCCCAAACCTGGGACCCTTTTGTGCCAGACACTGAGGAAACACATGACAGCTTTTCTGCCAAATGCAAAAGAGATGGAGAAAGCCATGCAATTCTTCTCACTTAATAGTAAACTGAAGTACAGGGTGTTTTCTGATCATTCATAGTTGGTGGCAGGAACAGGAGCCAAGCTCAGCTCTCCCTAGAGCCAACTGTAGCACCAGGATCAGGAAAAAAAAGCACCTTTTCCCTCTAAGGCTCATCACACGTCTTTAGGAGGAAAAAAAATCAAGCAACAATTTGCAGGACTGGGGTTTAATGACTTGTCACTGTAGTCAAATAATTCAGTGTCAAATGCTTATGAGTTTTTAATGATTCACTGACATAGGCAGGTTCCATACACATAGAGGTGTCTGGTTACTGCACTGCCTCCATGGAAGTTGTACAAAGTAGGATTCAAATATCCTTCACCACTTCATTAACGAAACAAATTTATCTTCTAACAGAAAAGAAGTCCTTCAGTGCTCCAGAACTCCATTTTACATTCATATATAGTCTGTATCTTGTCTGTTTGCATTAAAAGAAAATCCTTTTGATCAATGCTCTGGCGATGAAATTGCACTCCCCTGAATACACTTCTCAGCCAGCATGCAGAGTAAATGATACTTAATAGATAAAGAGACATGCTGTCAAGATCAGCTATGCATGTGTTAAAGCTCAATTGTCCCTGAGGTAGCAAGGAATAAAAGTCTTTCAGATACCACATTGCTGCCTGGTCTCATCTGTAATGCATTTCAGAATAAGCAACAGGGCTTCACTCCTCCTTTTCACTCTTCCCTCTGCACAAGGGCTCCATTAGGGGAAATGAGAAATCTTTATCACTTATAAACTAGGAGATTGAGGTGAAGGAAACCAAGGTCCTTGACCAAGATCATGTTTTTTCTTGGTGTCACAGGTGGCACTAGAATCAGGAATCGATAGATTTCAACCCATTACCAGTTCATCAAGTTACATCCCTGCCACTGCCAGGGCTGCCAAATGGCACATCAGAGGTTTATTCTACAAGGAGATTTACTCTCAGCCTTAATAGTATTTTACTCTTACTCATTAGGATTAGCCAGTGAGGAATAAGCTCCTTAGTGTGTGGTATGGAAATTACCACAGCCACACTGATCCTTCTCCATTTATTTGGGCAGCATCCACTCCCAATCCATTCCCAAACATGAAACCAAAAAGACCTAAAAATCAGTAACCAAGTCCTGGGGGTCCTTATGCAAACACAGCACTCTGGAGTATGAGATACTTCCAACCCAGGTTCGTGCTGAGCATTTCTTATGCTCCTAGCACATAAAGTTACTTGATATTAAAAAGTTTTGAGATTTAAAATAAAGTTTACAACTCTACTTTTGCTTTTGTATACTTCCCAGTAAGCTACAAAGTTTCCTGAAATTCTTGACAGTCAGTAATCAGATTTAACAAAAAGCAATCAAAATTTGAACTTTTTTTCACCAAGATAAAACCATGGTACAAAAGGAAAAAAAAATATTTTGGTTGAGCAAAAGAAAATTTCAGTCTGTATAAGACTCTGGGTCTCTCTCCCTTACACTGTAAAGGGAGTAGCCTGGATTTACTTGTTTATAGATGTTATAAAATCAGGCCTATGAAGAGCCATGCAGAAAAATGAAATCAACCCAAAGAGAGGAATTTTACATAGTTGTTTAGAAAAGAAACTCTGAGGACGAGTGGAGACTCTTTATCAGACTACTTTGAGAACAATATTCTTTTCTTTTTCTGATAAAACAAGAAGCAGAAGGCAGCAGTATCATTAACAATTGCATCAGTCTCTAGACATATTGCAAGTGTTCCCAAAAGTTTCTGTACAAAGCATTTCAGCCTGAGAGAATACTGAATTTATTTGGAAATTTCTTATGCAGCTACCGACCATAAACTTTTTTTAAAGGACTGTCTTCATCTTCAGCATTGTTTCCAGCTGTGTTTAAAAAAATCTGATTTCCTATCTCATCATCTGCAGCTGCATTTCCCTTCTATTTACTTTCTTTTGAAAGCAGTTCACTGTGAAAATCTCAAAGGAAAGGCAACTTCATTCTATCATTTTTCCATTTCTTCCCACTCTGGTCACTGATCCCCGACATACATTATAAAAAGAAGCTGAGTCTGAAATTATACTAAAGGAGAAATAGTTTAATATTCACACGGACTCAGGGGATCTGCCCTTAAAAGCAAATTGTATCAATGTCAGGGCACTGATCGGCCCCTGCTCCCCTCTGCTCACAGAAATCATGAATTGCTCTAGTGCTGCCTTCTGGAGCAGGAAGAGACAGAATAACAGAAAGTCTGTGCATCAAAACAAGAAAATTAAACACCCCCCCTCCCCCCAAAGGCTTCACTGAACAGGCAGGATGAGAGAATAAATGTACATTGCCACATGTTAATGCTTTTTTAGAAAAGGTTTGGAGAAGAGAGGACAAAGGGGAGGGAAGAGGCCAGACAGAAGTTATTTCATTATCTGCCATCCCTGTCGTGCCCTCACATTTACACACATTCATGCACATCCAGGCACACCAACACTGAGGGAAGAAAGAGGGGAGGGGCAAGGAGGAGGAAAAAAGGAGGGCCTGCATAGAAAGCTAAACTAAGAATAAAAATTCTCTATGAATCCAGATAACAATGCCTTTTTTTCCAAGATATGCCAAAATACTGAGGAGAAAAAGGTGGGTGAGAAATTTGCCCTCTGTACAAGACAACTGATAGCAGGGAGCTGTGGTGACACAGACCCCACCTTCATTCATAAATACCTCTGAAAACCTGAATTAAGCTGCTTATTATCCTAGGACATAATGTGACCAGCTTTACAGAAATCAATGTCTTCTCTAGAGATGCCTCCTCACCAGTTGAGAAATCAATCAGCTAAACCTCAACGACTGCCAGAGCAGCAGCCAAGGGCATACAGCCATAATACTAAATTTAAACAGAGATTGAAGCACCTATTTGCCCAGAAAAATGTTTCTGCATCAAACTGTAGCAACTCCCATTCAGAGCTGCTGCCACAAATGCCAGGGAAGAGGAGAAATGGGATGTCAGCTGGTGTGTGTGAAGTGTCACAGCTAAACAGCACAAGGTTTTTCCCTGCTCTGTATCCCTCTCTCTTTTGTGAAATATCCTCAGAGCACCTGACCTAGGCACAGAAGGGCTCTCAGTGCACAGACTGCCTTCACCAGTCTGGTGAGAACCTTTAGCATTTGTGTTCCTTCTACCAGCATGTGAAAAAAAATCCACCAGGGTTCAGTGGCCACAGTTACTGAATGAAGGTCTTTGATACTCACCATGACTAAAGAAATGGGAATTTTTATAAATTCTGATGAGCTTTTAGTGCAAATGTGAAAGAAAAGGAAAATACCCAGCTATGTCATGCAGAGGTCTGCTTTCCCTCTTTGGAAGTGATTTTGCTGGGAGCTGAGGGAGAGGGAAGGAAGAGAGTAAGAGAAATACACAAGAATTCAGCTGGGTGAAATCCATTCTTTCAGAAATGGAGAAAACTTTAGTTATTGCATAATGCAACTGTTTTTCCAATGCTGTGAGTTCCAGAGCACAGCACTGAGGATGGTTCTCAGTTCTTAACTCCCTCTTTCAGGGCTTGGGAAGAGCTGCTGGAACCATGAGCTCCACCTTGGCAGCTGCCATGCCCTGATGATAGAGTCTGCAAAGCCTGTGATTTGGACTCTCTGGGAATTGAAGAACTGAGATTTAAAGATGACCATCTGCAAGCTGCACTGCAGGAGAGATACATGCAGGGAGGACACCCTTTTTTGTTCTAATACTCTTCAATCTGTTGTGAGAGTTACTTCTGATTAATTGAGTTAAACAATCTGGTGTGATTATCTGTTCTTATAAGTTAATGAACTTTTTGGCTGTATTAGTCATCAGTATGCAAGTCAAACTCCAACATGATTTAGAATAGAAAGAAAAACAGTGAAGAGGGTGCTGGGGCTCCTACATACATCAGGTTTAAGCTCAGTCAGTTTTCTTTGTGCCCTTTCTTTGTGAAGTCTGTGTCCAGATGCAGTGAGAGATGCTGAGTGCCCACCTGAGCTCCCTGCAGGGCCAGGGAGCAGGAGAACCCAGCACCAGTGAGGTTCTCCAGATGAGGTGTTTGTGAGAGATGAGCCAGACTGCCAAAGTTCACGTTACAAAGGATGGGTTTTATATGCTAATTGCCTGGGTAGAATTCAAATAAGTAATGAAATATGTCTATTGTTTTAAATTCATCCAGAAATTTAGAGTCACAATGTTCAATTTCCCACCCAGAATGTACAATACATTTTGAAGTCCTACAGTTAAGTGCAGTTAAGAAAGAACACACAGGCAACAAACCAAGAATATATCCTTGTGATAAATTGGTCCCCATGGGTCCCTTCCAGCTCAAGCTATTCTATGATTCTTTGATATTTCTAGGTGACTTTTGCAAAATATCAGAGCACAAGCTCTCTGAATATTTCTCTATGAACAAATCCAGTGATTTGTGATGCGCTGTGAAAATCACAGCACAGAGAAACCAAATCAAGTAGAAACAAATGGGTGCCTGGTTAAGTGTTGTCTGCCCAGACTAAACAGATGGGTTTGCATTCCATGAGCAATGACAGCATCCCCCATGTCAACAGGGGTATGGAAAGTATCTCCAGAACAGGATTCTCTCATATCCCAAAGAAAAAAATCAGAGCCTCTGGGAAGGGAAAAGCAGCTGATTGAAAAGTTCCACTCCTTTGTAATGTAGTAATTTCAGTCCCTCCTGTGCAGCATCTGAGGCTGCAGCTGCCTGGCTCTGAGGAGGCTGGGTTAGTACACAGTCCTGCCAAACAGTATTCCCTGCCTTAAGCAGGGATTTTAATAAACAAACAAGAGAATAAAAAAATAGCAGAGACCAAAAAAAGCCAAAACCAACCCCCCAAAACAACAACATAAGAGTGGGAGAAAATTGTTAGAGATACAAAAAGGGGAAAGTATGACTGGACTACAAATTAAAATTAAAAATCTGGGAGTCTGGTTGCCTGTCTCTTACTAATTATAAGAAAAAAATGTCAGAAGATCAAGGAAAATACTGCTTCACAGCTCAGATATAGAATCTTTTTCCCTAAATTTTAAACTCTATAGGAAAATAATCTATCAAAGCTGATACAAGATAATGAAATAATTCTTCAAATTTCATTCAGCTTTTCATCAGCTACATGTCCTAGACTTTTAGATAGCTAGTGATGTTTTAGCTGATTGCAGATTCAAAGTCAGCCATGAAAAGGCCACTGTGTTTTATATGCTGTGTGATTCTTCACTGAATTTAATATTTTTACGATGTACATTGTGCAGATGTGTCTACAAGATAAACCTCATTCAGAAAATGGATTCAATAACTGCACAGCCTTGAATACAAATTCAAGACACGTTATCAGTAAAAAAATTTAAAGGGAAGATAATATTTACTGTGAACTATTTCTTCTCTTTGAAGTGGAAAGTGAAATATTCTGTAGATAAATGGAAAATTACTTATTTTTAGAACATAAATCAGAGTTTTAACTAAATTGAATTAATTGACATTTGGTATCTTAAGGAGTAGATTGGAATTCTTCAGGAATATCTAAGTATAAATGCCTTGTTCATAAAATGAAAGGGGGAAAGAAACCAAAACTTTTTTACTGGTTAATCTTTCTTGCAAATGTTTCTTCCAGGAAATATACAGCTTCTCAGCTAATGGATGCAATCATCCACAGGGATGTTCAGGGCCTAGAGCAACCCCTGTGAACCCAAACTGCAAAGAAACCAATCTCAATCACAGAATGAAACAAAGCTCTCTGTATTCAAATAGAGCCATCCACAGAATGGGAAATCATATTTCAATAAAAACACATTTTTTTGGTCCTGAGATGGAAAAAATGTTTGGATTTCAGTTCCACAATGAAAAGGAACTTGGATCATCTGGATATTCTATGCAGTTCTACTGAAGTAACAGGGGACACAATCCTGAATCAATTAAAAGTACTGGCAAAAGTCTCTGTAGTTTTATTTGAGCAAGGATTTTACTCAGCATATCAACTGTATGAATACAGATTTTAAATATACTGTTGCAAATACAGTTCTAATTTACTCCTGAGAATCCAGCAGGAGAAGTCTGTAATCACAGAAGCAGAACTAAGGTAAGAACATGTTCTATTATATATAATAATAACAATTTCTAAAGCAGGAGAATAATATCTGTTGACTGGAGACAGAGCTAAAAAGTCATGCAGGAAAAATTTTCTCTCACAGTCTCTCTCACAATCAGCTCAAACCAAAAGCTTGATTTCACTCTTCTATAAAACAGCCCCATCACTTCTCTCCAATAAAATATTTCTGGAATACAAATACAAGGTTCAGGATTAAATTTTGTAGTGACAGAGATTATTGTCCTTTAGAACACTCCTCTTCTGAAAACCTTTCACCTGCTATCAGCACAGTTCCCATGACTAAACAGCTCTTGCTCTACCAGCTGAAATAGAAATATTTTGATTATATCTTTGCATTGTATTTCTACAAGACCTGAATCAGGAAGACAGTCACATACCTGATTTTACATGTTGGGGAAATTCCCTTGCAATCAAGTTCCTAAAGTTCTTAAAATATGGTGCTGTCTCAAGAATAATTTGATTTTCTTGTCTGTTTTTTCAGCCTAAATGGATTTGCATTTCCATGTGGTCATTTTCCCATTCTGACCTTTTTGAATTTGACTAACTGTCCATAATTAACTTCCTGTTCATTTTCACAACATCATTACCACAGTAATTAGTTCATGGGCTGCTGAACTGAATGTGATAGAATTAAAAGCAGCATTGGCCTAAACCATGACTTCTCTTCATCTCTTGTAAATACATCTCCTACATTCTTAACTGTGTTGTTTGTTTTTATTAAATGCCTCTGAGAAGTGATATGTTAGAGCTGCTCCACAGTTAGTGATTAAAATCTTCCCTAATGAAAAATTTCCTTGGCTTGGTCTTTCCTGAATCCTTCTCCAGGTTTCAGGAATTAAAATCATGCTGCATCTCAGAGTGGAAATGAGAGTAGTTTTAAAGCTGTTTCTGGGCATGGGTAACCTCTGTCTGTTATTATTTGGATGTCTGAGAGTCTGCCTAAAGCTACAGCAAAGATTGTACAGCACAGCTCAAATCACTGCACTCTGCATTGCCCAGTAGGGATATCTTAAATCATGCCACAATCTGGCTGTTATTGACAAGAGAGTTGTTTCTCCTTTCTGTAACTCAAGACCAATCAGACCTCTTTCATGTAAACCTCAGGATTCCTTTCAAATCCTACTGAAGTTTTTGTGTAGAATCATGGCTTCATCAAATCCAACATATCTATTTTCCTTCACTTACATTTTTGGCTTTCTTTCTGCCTCTTACTAGTCAATCATTAAATTTAATTTGCAAATATGCTTGGGGAGAAAAAGAAAGAAAGACAGAAAGGGAAAGAGAGAAAGAGAGAAAGAGAGAGAGAGAAAGAGAGAGAGAGAGAGAGAGAGAGAGAGAGAGAAAGAAAGAAAAAGAAAGAAAGAAAGAAAGAAAGAAAGAAAGAAAGAAAGAAAGAAAGAAAGAAAGAAAGAAAGAAAGAAAGAAGAAAAGAAAAATATACATTCTTCTGATTTTTATTTTTATTTTCACTACTTGTGATGAACTGATGATGATAATTCACTAGGAATGGAGCCATTAATTATCCATTGACAATTCTCAAGAGAAATTTTAGGGTTTTTGTAGCCAGACCTATTAATCTGGGAGTACTTCTTCTATTTTTAATTATTTGCTTTTGCTTTTAGCACACTGCTATCAGGAACTGAAGAAGTTATTTGGGCATGTTTGAAAACAAGACTTTCCACAGAAAGCTTCATCTGCTCATTTATTATTTGCCTTGAAGCTCTCATCAAAGGTAGATGACAGAATGGTTTTCCAGCTACCTGCCCTAAATCCTTTGAAGAGTCTTATTTATGTTATTATTACAGTATAAATTATTGCATTGAAATTAATAAGGTTTTACCATTTGCAAGCTTCCCACTCCTTGCAACAGGAATTTGAATGCATGCAGCTGTCCCTTTTTCTCAGTTCCATGAACTAAGGTTATTTTCAAGAACCTTCCTAAAGGAAATTTCACTGCACTGGAAAGGCCTTTAGAAGTCTGGTGAGGATGCATGTGAGGGTTGCACCTGAGAGCTGGTGAACAATAAAATGTGTTTTCAGCTCTGCCTATGGGAGTATTTCTACCTGAGGCTCTGGAAGCAGCTGCTGAAGGAACAGAGAGTGGCTCTCAGACAATTCCCACAACGAGCAGCCTTCATTTGATCCCTCAGTGATCCTCTTCATTTGTCTGATGCTGTGCAACCCTGGATCCTCTCCAGCTGCTGCCACCTTCCTCCCTCCTTTGCACACAGCAAGAGAAAGAGTTTATGGGTGAGGTACCTTTGCTGAGTCCATGCACAATTTTTTTTCAGCAGCCCCATTAGGGAGGCTCTTAACTCTCTTCATTTAATCTCCTACCACTAAAATCTACTGCAAAGGTTAGGGATAAACTTTACATTCCATTCATGTGAAATCCAGAAAAAACAGACATTTGTCCATTTCTAGCAGCAGGGAGTGCATGGGCAACCCACAAAGTCACTGCTGGCAGCACAGATTGTCACACTTGCAATCACTGAGGCTGGGTTTCAGGAGGAATCAATTACAGCTGATATCAGTTTTTCAAACATTCATCAATTTGCTAGTGCAATATTTTTTGCAAAACTTCCCTATGTTTCAGTCAGTTTTCTTTAATCAGAAATCTCTATTCTGATATTTATTATGTATTGCTTGTGCTTTGGTCTATTAAACCTCCCAAGAGATGAGGATAAAACTCAGGAGGTTTTTCACAGTTATTAGTCCCAGATCTGTGCTCTGGTGATCCATTTCCCATGACACAAAGTGCCTGAGCTAAATTAGTATGGAAAAGGAACCCTTCATTTCTCTGCATGGCAGAGAAAAATGGATGATTGAAAATTTGGACAGGTTTGTGGTCTGCCCAATTTGAGTGGTTTTGCTCTGTACCATGGTAAAGCTTGAAAGTATTATACAGATTGGGAGGAACTAGCCACTGTGTAGTAATTGCAGTTCTGTGCTTACTTCATGTTTACACATCATTATCTGACTGCCTGTTTAGGAGAAATAATTGGAACTCAGCTAATTATGAATAAGACAGATTTGTTCTTTCTGGCAAGTTCCTTAATGCAACTTATTACCCTTGGCAGAAAAGCTACCATGGCATGAACCTCTTAAATAAAACCTGCACTGTGACCTTTCCATCAGTCAAGATATCATAAATTAGGAGATGAGCAGCAAAGAGGATGAGAACTTAAGGTCTGATTCTCAAGCATGGATAGCAAGTGTCATTAATTTGACAGACAGACTTATTTGCCTTCATTTCACCACTTTGATGTTTCCTGCCATGAAAGGAGACCTGTGGGGGACAAATTCTGCTTTCAGCCACACCTGCAGAACATTGAACAACTCCATTCAGTTGTACCAACCAAAGGTCAGTGTTACTCATTGGGTGCAGACAAATCTAGAGGATTTTAGTGAGATATATGATTGGGGCAGACATAAGGGAAATAAATATTCTTTCCATATGACAGAAATAAAATACTTGGCTTCCTTCCAGTTTTGGATCACATTGGACCAATGCAAAGAAACCTGTTGGTATAGGAACTTGAAGAAATTGAAGTTTCTGGGGCTATCATCCCAACTGCAGTAATTTGCCACATACTGAAATGAAAATTGACCTGTGATAACTGGTTCCAGATGCAGATCTATCCACTCATATATTTCATTCAACAGCTTTTGGCCTAGTCATGCCCTTGTTGAAATTTCAAGTCTACTTTCATTCACTTTTAAGGTTTTCTCCTTGTCCTGCCCTCTCTCTCTCTTACAGGTGTCTTGCAGCAGATAAAGCAAAAGGATAGAAAAACCATTCTGCTATGGTGATCCATCATATCAGAAATATATTTGATGCCCTGACTCAAGGGAAGCAAAAAAGATCCTTCTTCATAACAGAATCTCCTGGGTCCTGCCTGAGGTTCAGAGCACACAGAGCATCTAGTCTCTGTTGAAAGCATAAATATAATGGTTTCAGAAAAAATCAGTATCTCTGAGATAGCAGAATTTGAAACTACAATCTTCCAGCTTCATAACTTATTTAGAAATTCTGACACTTTTATTCAGACACTGTCAGTATGGCAAAGACTTAAGTAAACAACTTTGTCTTAAAATGTGATTGCTCTGTTAACTACAGAGACTAGAATATGATATTGGATATTAGATAACAAGATATCAAAGAAGCACATACCTTTCTGGGAAGAGAGGCAGTCTAAGGGTAGAAATTCTGTATTTGAGCATCATCTAAAGTAGGTTGGTAAGGAAGGGTCCTACGGGGAGGCCTCCTGTGGTTTGAATCTGACTCAGAGCAGTCTTTCCCTGCTGGGATGAGCTGACTTGGAGCAGGCTGTTGCTTCCCAGCCTTGCCCACCCTCCTGCAGATGCTCCCAGCCCTGCTGGCTGTTCCCGCTGCCAACGGGGAACCTCCCACAGCCCAAACCACACAGGCACTGCAAATGTCATGGGCTGCAAAAGATGGCAGTTCTGATCCTCCTCAAAAACACCCAGCTGAGAACTGGCAAACTGATCTGCAGCCTACAGAAAATCTCACACAGGGAAACCTTTTCTGATTGCAAGCGGCCTCTTGTTTACACAGAATTTTTAACCTAAATTACCCTATTCAAAGCATGAAATGGAAGGAAAGTGAACACTTAGGCATGTAGTATTTCTTTTTTTCTCCTGACTCAGGTTACACCTGCCTCAGAACCCCTTTATGGGTAGCAGAGAAAGGTATTTTTGTGTAACAATATAAAGAAAACTTATCTGTGCAGGTTTTCTCAAGTCTCAAAGTGCTTTGATCTCAATTTTCTTTCTTTGTCTGATGTATGTTATTCCAGTGACTGAAATACAGTCAATCTCAACTGGTGAGCCAATAATCAATTTGGACGCAATAATGACCAAGTCCATTAAGTACAGAATTCTCATTTATATTTCCTTTATATTCTCCTAGGGTTTCAGATTGGCTAATAGACAGGTCAGACTGTAATAATTTCCTTATGTCAGAGATTAAACACTGGTTTCCTCCTCTTCATCAAACTGTCTGTTACTTATCCTTGTGCAGACCACTGAGCCCCTCATACAGATCAGTTTTATAAATACAAATTATACTACAGCATTTTTGTCCTTATTTAGCACTTCAAAACAGAAAACTGCAAACCTGAAGAGAAGCAGTGAGGAGAGGGAGTATATAGTAGAAAAAAGTTCCTAAGCAGAGAGCAGAAAGATAAAAATGGAACATGCACATAGCAGAAAACACTAAGCCAATCTTCAGATTCCGTGGGTAAATCCAAAGGAAGCTGCTGTGATCCTCCAGACATCTCAAATTGGATATGTGTCAGAGCTTTCCCACACAAGCCTTGTTCTCCTTTCTCAGTTCTGGTAAAATTATTCCAAAACCTCCAAGATTATGTATCTCCCCTCTCCAGCAACTTCCTCTGTTCTTTAGCACGAGCCAAGATGTGTGGCTGAGGCACTTCTACCCTGCCCTTCCTGCCCTCCACAGGAACGAGCTGCTCAGGGGCACAGAGAAGGACAGGGAAGCAAAAGAGTTTGCTGGGGCTGAAGCCTTGGTTTGCACAGCTGTGTGGGGCAGCTGGAGCTGCTCCTCCTGGGCTGATTGATGCAGGAGCTCTCCTTGCTGCCCTGTTCTCAGAGGGAAAAGTCCAGCAACACCCACAGAAATCCTCCCTGAGGATTCCAGCCACACCTGCTGTTTCCCAGTTTGGGTGGCCCCCAGGAGAACAACCTGTCAGTACAAGGAAACTTCATTAACTCCAAGATTAAATGCAGAATAAAATATGGTAAAACCCATATAATTCTCTAGGAGCAAAGGAAAGTCCAGGACTACTGTCAGTAGGATCTTACTAGAATCTTAGTCTCACAGTTGCCTATTACAATTAAAGCTCAATTGTAAAGCATGGCACCAATCTAATTTCACACATACAAGTATAAAAATACCTCCCACTAAAATGCTGTCTTGAGACAGGAATTTCTATGTATGAAACAGAAACGTGGCTACAACTAAAGAAAAAATGTAATAAAACAGTCCAGTTCATGTCTGATGGGAGAGAATCAAATGTAGAAACTTCATACAGAAAGCAACAATATTTCAAATGTTGCTTAATGTGCTTTAGAGCCCAGTTTCTGTGTGTTGGATAAATAACATCTTTGCCACTCTCTGCTGCAGAGACCAAGCATAGGAAGGGTTCTGCTTTTGCAGATAACCACTTACATGGAGCATTAAATTTCCTTTTGACAACCACAATTATAACATCACCAAGTGCATGTATATTTTGGTGTCCTGGGCCTCCTCAGCAAAGCTGGCAATTTAGAACAAAGAATATTTAGGATACAGTGTCAGTAGCAGGAAATGGAGACGTCTGTGTTGATGCATACATTTCCAAAGCTGAAAGGACAAGACTTCAGTCTACAGCTATAAATTATTCATAGCATATTCTGACACATTGGGGAAGAGCCCTGAATATTCATATGCCACACAACTGGTAAAGTCCCTATAAATTTGGGAAATGATGAGATTGTGGAAACTTTTCTTATTTTCATTACACAAACCTTATGGGACAAGCTGTGCCACAGTGGATTTCACCAACACAAGACAAGCAATCAGATGAATCTCTGGAAGACCTGAGTCTTGACTTATAGCTCCTATTTGTTTTAAGCAAATTTCCCCAGAACTACTGGGGATGCCAGGAATTTCAGAACTGTATTCTGAAACCACAGACACTCATAAAATATTACTCATCATATTGCACTCATTTGTTAATCAGTTTGGAAATTGTTTGCATAATCTCTCCATATTCAATAATGTAAACATCTGATCCATGAGTCTCTGTTCCCATTAATCTTATTTAGCTGGACAAAATGAGGGCAAAATGTAACTATTCCAATTTGGCAGGTGGCAGTTTACATCTATTGTGCATTAATAAAATTGGTAACTTAATGCCCTTGATGATAAAGAATGTAAGTGTCCAATGATTGCCTCTGAATAAAAAAAAAAAAAATAAAAGAAAGAATCACTATTTCTGCAATGTTAGTAATTTTTACTACAGAAATATGCTACAGCACTGGCCCAGCACTGGAAAATCAAGAATGCAGTGTTCTTTTTCCTTTTGAAAATGAAGATTTAACCAAGCAGATCTTCACTGTATCTGACACTGATCATACATGCTGTGTGAATGTCATATACTTTGTATGAGCTGAGATGTGACTCTCTCACATAGCTTTAAACACCTGAAGACTAATACTAAAGCACCATTTTATTGCTGTGAGAAATCAGTAGGATTCAGATATCTGCTTTAAGGGGAAATGAATTATGCTCTAAACCCAGTGCCTGTACTAGTTCAGTCTGTCCTGGGAGTGAGGATCACTGATTCAGGTGAATGCACTCACTTGAACCTCATGCTGGATGTCTTCTCCAAAGTCACACAGCAGCAAATCTGTGACAGAGCCAGGATGGAACTGCAATTCCCTGGCTCATCATATGTTGCCTTTGCTTCTGGATATTACTTCCTTGCTTTTGAAACTCATGCAGAACAAATTTTAACTTTGTCCATGGATACAAAATAAGGTTTAAAAACGCCAAAAACCAGAAGGCCACACTGAAAAGCCATGTTTGTAACACTGACTTCTCATTGCTGCACACATAATTCCCACTGACACGAGCAGTAATGTGGCATTTCAGCCTGGTGCTCTGGGAATTAAGCTGCTGAAGGAGTGGAAGCACATGGTCCTCAGGTGAACCAGCCCCAGGTAGAATTCAATTACTCCCTGCTTTTTCAAAATGACAGTTTCTGATCTCTGATTTCCACTGGCTACTAAGCTTCCATAAACAAGCATAATGTACATGGCAAACAGTAATTGTATACCCTGGGTCACCAGCCAGATTGTAATGCAACCCTCCTCCAGTGACAGCATGCTGTGCTCCTCACACACACATCTACTGTCTGCAGCAGTTCAGTCCCACTTAGATGTCCTGACATTCAGCTTCAGAATGCACAGCAGGGTGTGGATGTTGTTCTGAAAACAACCCTAAAAATCGGCAGGATTTCCCCATAAAGAAAAAGAGTTCCTGGAAAGCTTGGAGCTATTCAGCATTTCTCAAGATACCCATCCTTTCTCGGGCATCTCTCTTTGCTTCAGGGTATGTGGTTAGGAAATGCATGTGGGGCACTCCTCAGGAGGAAGTTGCAAACTATAAAAAGCTTCTCTGAGGAAAAAGAATGATGCACAAACCAGAGCAGTTTCTGACTTGCATTTTTATGTGTGCAAACTAACCAATTACATACATCCATGCCCATTTCATGGTCCTTAAGCCAGGAAAAACCTTTTACCCAGACCTGCAGCGTGCATCCACAGAGACCCTGTTATAGCTATAAAAGAGTGAAAGCATAAAAAATCAGTTCCTATTCCAATCAATTCTGTGCAGATGCAGCAAGAGAGGAGATACACAGACTGACAAACAGAGCGAAAGCACTAAGCAGTTATGTAACATCCTCCCTAAAACTCTGTAGAGCAATATAACCTTTTAATTTCTGAAAATGCTGTAATGATACTCACAGCTTGTTTACAAAATAGTGATCCCTCTTTAATCATTCTGTATTTCTCATATGTTGTACTGCATATTAAAACATTGTAGCCTTTCTAAAATAGAACTTGCTTATATAACATCAGGCACATGAAGTAGAGTTTTGACTCTACAGCAGTTCACGCCAAGAAGTATCTCTGTGATTCCTCCATGGCTTCAAGCAATGCTGTCTTCACTGAAAAGGCTTTTTTCCACTTAATTCTCAAAGTGCTCAAAGAGCCTTATGAAAATAAAGCAAGTAGTTTATTGTCCCATGTTACTACATAAAGTCAGTTCTTTGAATTCTGTAGCATTTCAGATTATATTACTCATGCATAAACCGAGAAGCAACAAGAACAGAATCCAGACACACATCCGCCTCTCATTAAATCAGATATACCACACCAAAAGCACAGCTTCTACAAATCATAATTCTGTGTAAAAGAAACAATAAACTGCTCTGTGGAACTTTTGTCTGCTAAAACTGACAAAGAGCTATCAGATTTCAAGTGAGAGCTTAACTGATTGCTAAGCCAGTTCCCCTTGCTGTTCAAAATATAAGCTTTTTGCACTGAAAACATTATATTTTATAGAACTGAATGTTGCTTCATATATGCATGCACAGACACAAGGAGACAAAGGCAAGCACAGATTTTTATTCTGAGGTGCAACTAATTTGAACTTGTTCAAGGCAACACTCAGGAGAGCTAATAGGCTTTCAAATTTGGCTCTTGAGGTTTGATCGTGCTCTCATTAGAGGCATTAACAGAACTCTCAATGATTTTACCAAGAGCCAGGATTTGGTCCTTAGGAAGATAAGAAAACTTAATATTAAGTGTTGCAATCTTTTTAAAAGATATTGTCACTATTCATTGATTCTCAGAACGAGCATCTTGTAAGTAGTTGGGTCATTTGTTGTGATAAGAAGTTCTGCTCCTGCCTTCAGCTCTTCTGTGTCTTTTTACTTTATATTCTTGTCTAGTAGAAAGATAAATGCTCTATGAACAAGGCTGTTTTAAAGTAATTTTCTTTCATTTTAATTTGCAGGGGCTTGTAAGATTGCAGTGGCTGTGTGTAATTTCTAAAACCACAATAATTTGCATACATTAAGAAGGTATGTATGTGAAGTATGTCATTACCTCTGTCTCCTGCAAAGCTTTTCTATATGAAAAGAGATTCTGATTCAGAAGTATGAAAAATGTCTATAAATACTGTAGAGAAATTAAATTAATAATACTTGGGAATTATTTCTTTTCTTGAAACATTAATCATTGGGCCTTGTTCAGAACCTGTCTATTTCTGAGTATAAGTGAAGACCTGCTGGAGCCAGAAAATTTGTCATAAATTGTAACTCCATTTAAGTGACAAGGAAACTAAAACTGGAAAGTTTAAGAGACTTGCAGCAGTTTTTCAAATTTTGTTGGTGTTCAGAAAAATTTAAGCTTTTTAAAAGTCTTCAATTCTCACACCATGTCCTTTTGGTCACAAAAAGGAGCTACTGAGTATTGAATAGTTTTAAAATCTTGCCAATGCCAAATCTCCTAATGCAGAGCTATTGCATATTCTGGTCTGCATGTGAACCTATTTTGTGCATATTCTGTTGCATGAAAAAATAATGAAGAAAATTGCATTTATTTAAGGACTGATTACATCAAATAAATGGTTGAAAGTAAATCAGAAATTTAGAGGGGAGCAGTAATTATAGCCAGTGATAGAGATATCTACTATAACTCAAAAAAATACTGACAAAATGTATTTCTGTGTAGCTCACATCTCTGTATATGGTGTTTTCCAGCTTGGCTGGTGATGCTGCTGAGTTTGGTAGGGGACAGTTCTTCCATGGTGCTTTAATGCTGCCTCCCCAAGAAGAACAGCAGTCCAGAGCAGCTTCAGTTATAACCATGGCAACACTTCATTTTGGTATCTCTATTCTTTTGCCATGCTTTTAAAAACAAAGATGTCTATATTGCCTGCAAGCCATTTTTTTAACCTGAGAGATAAGAATTGTTCTCAATTTTCCAAATCAAATCTCTCTAATGCCTTATAAAATGACATTTCTGTCACAGTTCTACTGGAGATTTCTTGCCTGACGTACATCTTAAGTTGTTCTTGACTTTGTCTCGTGTGTACCAGACTGATGGCTCACAGCAATCCTCTGAGTCAAGGATTGCAGTTGGCTTCTTCCTCCTCCTGTTATTTTCAAAGAACTACTTTCAGGCTGTAATCATGTATGTTTATACTTATATAGTTGTAGGCAGCATACAGGAATTATTAAATGAGGTTTTCTAGCATGTGTTAAACAGGTTGTCTGATTTCTCATGCCTCTTGGCTTGAAAAGATAGTTCTATAAAACCATACAATGCAAGGCTTTTGTCTCTCTCTAACAAGGCTGATTAGGAGAGGGCTTGCCTTAAACAGGTTACTGCATAATTAGTTCCTTGGCCCCTTTGCTAAAGCATCTCAGCACATTTCCAGAGCCACAGTGTTGGGTTAACAACAACATTTGCACTTGAGTCTCCTGCTCATGGCACAGGATTTGTACTTGCTTCTGCAGAAACAAGTAAACACTGAGGCAGATTACAAAACAGATTTGCCCTTAGAATCTTAATCATTTCAAGTAACATCTTTGTTACTGTGTTAGTCACATCCTTCACAGAGAAAAGGATATGAAACCTACTGCAATTTCCAGACTGTCTCCTTCCAGATTTTGTTTAGTTCAGAACCATTATACTATTGAATATATTTGCTTATTATGACTTCTCATCTGTGTTCTATTGCATTTCCTCACAGTTTTTCACTCTGGTTCATCCTAATTCTATTTCCTGACTTTCACAGTTGAACTCTTTCATCTCTCATTGTCCTATTTGCATGAAATAATGGGTCTAACACTTAGATTTGGTTTCGTACTTGTCATATCCCAGAGCAGGATTTTCCCTGTAATTTTTAATTACATTCACTCTTTTGCAATTCTAGTCTTTGCTTTGGTTTGAACAATTGTCTAACTCTTAGTTACTTAACAAAACTTTACACTTTTCATTCACATCTTCAGGTATTTGCTATTAGGAAGAGCCTCTATACCATTGTACATCTTAGAGGAATGTATATGAAG
Source organism: Lanius collurio (assembly GCA_020086605.1). Classification (NCBI taxonomy): domain Eukaryota; kingdom Metazoa; phylum Chordata; class Aves; order Passeriformes; family Laniidae; genus Lanius; species Lanius collurio. Next base: position 18,342,128 of record JACBWW010000019.1, read on the forward strand.
CCTTCAAGGCTTGACATTTCAGAAACCTCAGGGACACATCTCATTCCACTTCCCTTGCTCACCTACAAAAGAAACCCCCAAAAGAGAGATTTTTCTATATTATGCAATGGAAAATTAGATCAGCTAAAACTGTTGGCTTTAACCTTCATTAATTTAACATCTAGTTCATATCTGATTTCTGTGTCCCTGCACTGTAAGAAAGAGAGTAATATGAGTAGTAAGCTCCCTAATAAGCTCCCCCATATTTAATTTTGTGGTCTTTTGGCTAGAACTGCCCCAAAGATACAATTTTCATTTCATTTGCCTTTTTTAGCCTATTTTTTATTGGTCATTTCCTTAGCATGGGAATTATCACCAATTATCACCAAGCTGGGGACTGGGACACTGCTAGAGCCATGGGCCCACCTGGACTCATCCATTTGCAGCAGAAAATCAGAGAAACGGACAAAAACCACAGCCCTTCACCTCATCACCAAACTCAAATTACTTCCTGCCTGGAACATGCAAACAGCTATTTTGGGCTCAGCTCTGGGGCTGTAAGGTGTAAAGAGGAAGCCTGTCCATGACTGAAAGAGCTGCCAAAGTGATTCTTGCTCATTAAGCTTTCTGAAATCCACCAGCACATCCAGACAGCTCCATGAAACTTTCCTACAGTCCAAGGCAACTTTCTACTTCAGCTTTTTAGAGTCTCTCCTGCCAGTTTTCCCAACAGTGAGAGGGGCCATACCCTGGCTCTGTTGTACCTGGTTAAAATAAAATAGAAAATCCAGCTGTATGCAAGGACTGGACTGAAAATCAACCCCATCACTTTGCAGGCCCATTTCACTGGCTGACACTGCTCATGTCTAACACTGACCATCACACACTCAAGCCAAGCACCCTCCTGTCAGATGGCAGCAGCTGCCAAGGGTTTTTGCACATTCTCAGGGCTCACAAATTTAGGTGGGAGACACTGAAATATCTAAATATCTCCCATAGTCAGACATTTCAAACCCAGAAGTAAAACTCATGCTCTGGAATATTAAATATAGTCTGGTGGAAAAATACCCAACTCCTCTCTAAAATGCTGCTCTGCTAAAAGAATGTGGAACACCATTTTCTAGTTCTCTATGGGTAGATGACCTCTATATCACTTCTTACACACTGCTCCATTAGTCAGCTTTGCTTTTTCTGGTTCTAACCCTCAGTGAAGAATTCTGCAGACTCCAGCTAATTGTTGCAAAAAAAAAAAAAAACAGTCCTGAGAATTATTTCTGGATCATCATAACAGCCTGTCACTGTGAGTAAAGCCATTACCTGGCAGTACCTTCCATGGAACAAAGCAGTTCTCTCCCATTAGTATGGTCCTGTATGAGCATACAAATATAGTGTATTTGCTGGAAATATTCTTGAAGATGTTGCTCCAGAACTTGCACAGGAAATTTCTACAGGAAAAAGAGCATTACTGCACTTTTCTCTGTCTTCAAAATCATCAGGTGTTATGGGGTAGCTGCAGTATGGGTCACTTTGTGGGTACCTACCAATCACAGGAATTTCTGCTGCCACATCCCTCTTTCAAGATTTAACGGGATAGATTTCCCTATAAATAATGTGCTAAAATTTGTTACCAAAAATATTATTATTTCCAGTGCCAGTCACTCTCTTCTCTACCCTTTCTCTCCTCTTTTAAAGGATAGATAGGTAGATAGATAGATAGAGAGAGAGAGAGAGAGAGAGAGAGAGAGAGAGAGATAGGACAGATATACAGCCAGAAAGGACATCTTGCTACACATGGAGCACACATGCCACCAGACTCTGAAGATAAATATAGAAAGTGCCAGTAGGATGTAGCAGAATAATAAAAACCAAATTTTCTTTCTGGTGCAGAAGACTATAAAAGGATGCATGTGGAGATCACTTGAGATAAGACAAATAGATCAGGTGTTACTATAGAGCAGGAAGTCATTTTCATAATGTTGAGTTCCTATGGTGTTTTTCTAAAATACAGGGAAATAAACAGTGGAGACACAAGAAGTGAGGCATGAAAGTCTATCACTGCAGTGTCCCTGGAGCTCTGTGCCTCCTGGGATCACTCAGAGGCTGCAACTCAGAGCAGGACTTGGAAAAGCAAGATTTATTATAGTAAAGGAATTGTCTAAGAAATCAATAATTTTTTTATCATGGCATTACTATAATATGATCTTGAAAATATATATTCCATACTGGCATGGGAAGGAAAAAATAGTCAATGCAACCACTGAAAAAAGTAAATGATGTATTTGGTATTCATGGGCAAGATGAGTTCTGTCCTTAGGTTATATAAAATATAAAATATTAACAGGACAGGAGTCTCTGAATTTCATTTTGAAGTTGCAATAAAAGATGACAGCTCTACAGAGAACTCTGGCCTTTGTGAAGAAACAAAAAATCTAAAATCTGTAAACACAAAAATGGTTTTACTTTTGAGAAAATATTTTAAATTTTAAAATTCCTGATTTGTATAACTTTGCCTGTAATACACCTTTAACTAGTACAAATTTCTCATGATTCTGCTGTCACACAAGCCTGACCTGCCAGACAATACTTTATAAAGTTGATTCCTTAGTTTACAAAATAAAATAAAATTAAAAACAATATTTACAAAATACATATCAACTAAACATATTCTATTCTCATCTCCATGCCACCCTTGGCAAACTCTTAACAACAGCTCAACACATCATTTTACTCTATGGAAAAACTTCTAATAAATGCATGTCCTAGGACAGAGACATTCAGTATTATTCAGAAGATCATAGAGCATTGCATATCCCACAAAATATCATTAATTTTACTGATAGACTGTAAGTAGAGAGAACTCAAAATTTATTCTTTTGTTTAAACTGTGTTTTATCACATTTTGTATTTTTCTCGTTACCCTCTTTCTAATTGTTTCTAGTTTTTGACAAATCCTACTTGAAGTTCCATATTTTAATTTTTTTAAAATTAAAATTAAGTTTGTAGAAGCCCTTCCTTTAGGAATGAAGCAGTTAAGTCCAGGAGTTAAAACTCTAAAGTTAAGTGAAAAATAATGAATTATAGCTCATTAGGTAATCCTGGTCCTGCAGTTGATATTTCTCAATGCATTTGCTGCTCTCTTTTTACAGCATGGTTACTCATGCTTTATTTTTATCATTTATTATTTACAAAGAACCATGTGTTCCTCATTCTTCACAAAACAGCAAATGTTCCAGGTCCCTGCTCAGAAAAACTCAGGATTTATGATCAAAAGGAAGTGGATTCTTCTGCTTTGAAATGTTCTTGAATGTTACATCACAGAAGAGCAAGCAGAGAGTTTAACAGACCAGACCAGCCCACTGCTGGTCAATAAACCCATGACAACTCAGGCCTTATTTGCCTCCATAAAGCTCTAATCCACTTCCTTTCCATGATTTCCATTCTTTGAGCACAGCAGAGCTGATGTTTCCATCACAGTTTGGTGCCCACCTGTAATGTGTGTTTAGATGCTGCTCTGCCCTTACAGCTGTTCCCTGAAATCTGAATAAATGAAGGACTTGAAAAGTGATCACGACCCAAAGCTGCACTGCAGAGCATCCCATTGAATTTCTTTGTTCTTTTATGTGAACCTCACCAGCACACACTGGATATCTGGCTTATGTGAACTATAGGTCTTTAAATATAACTTACAGCTCTATAAACTTGTTCATTTAATCCATGTCTGAGTGCCAGAGATGTCTCATTAAAGTCCCTGATATGCCAACGAACATGATGAAGAATTGCATGAACATTCAGAATTGATTTTTATCCTTCTTTTTACTCTAGTTCATGAACAGTTCATCCTTTGACAACAGAAGTTAAATCCTTCACCAGCTTTCTAAACTAACTTGGTTTTTGTTCAAGCATTTCAGGTTTTCAATAAGCTTGAATTTTATAATTTCAGGGATGTGGAAACTCCATGTACTTGAAGTTCTCAACATCAAAACAGACAAACCAGTGGAAAATGCTGTTACAGCCATGATCACCTAGGATGAGAAGCAGAGCTTCTTTTCTCAGAAGGCTCTTTTTCTCAGACCTAGGAGAGTAGCTGTAAAAACTAGAGAGGCTTTCAGGTGTGGCAGCTTTTCTTGAGGTCTGAAACAGGAGTTAAATTCAAAGGCACATCAAGGCCCTCTGAGAAAGCGAGTTTCAAGTTTGTAAGACATGCAAGTATTACTAGTAAGAGGGAAAGTTTCAATTACAGCTTCACAATCCCCACCTTTATTCTCAGAGATGATGTAATTAATTGCTCTTTCTAGAGAAAGAATTTTTCTTCTTTCTGAAACATCTGGTTGTGATTCTCAAGATATCTTTGTATCAGTTGTTCAGTTGCACAGCACTAAGTGAACCTCATCACTGATTTATGATAACCACATTATTGTCTTTTACTTTCATTTTTTTCTCCAACAAAGACCAATTTCAGATTTGCTTTGTGACCCCAGCACAACATTGTGGCACCTTGTAGTGGAATCACTTGAAGATGTGAATTTTTGTAGCATGCTAATACAGTGAATAAAGCTAAAATATGGACTAGAAGAGAAAGAGGAGGTCACCTATCAGAAGAATTATCTTTGTGACTGTTTTGGCTACAGAGGAAGTCCAAGGCCACAGAGCAAAGCTGGAGGAAAAGTCTGTTCTGGAAATAGAGAGCACAGGATATAGTCTCCTCAATTATATCCTTTCCTTTGTGACTAAGATTTAAAAATTCAAAGCTGATGGAGAACTAAATGCAATTTACTTGATCTTGAAGCTAAAATTCAACACTGTTACTCCCCTGTTAAGTTCCTGACTGAACCAAGAAGTACCTTTGGTTTGAGGTGTGTTTCTTCTGTCTGTCATTAGGCTTGGCATTTTTGGGCAAATAAAACCAGAACTTTTCCCTCCAGGTTAAGAGATTTAGTCATATTTCAGAGAGCCACTATGTTAATCTGGTTAAAAAAAATCCAAAACCAAATGACAAAAGGTCTCAAGAGGTAACAATACTGATCCAGCTTATCTCTACTCAAGTTTTTAAAGGAAACTGTTAATCATATTTTATTTCTATTAACAGCTCAGTTTCTACAGAAGGGCCAAGTAAGAATTGGTTGTAACTATTGATTGCAGGAGGTGATTAAGTGATCACTCCCCAGCCCAAAGAAATAGCTTCAGCCATACCTAAGATATTTAGGTATTTTTGGCCTCTTCTGACTCCCATTCAAAAATGCAAGTTATATTTTGGGAACAGTTTTGCTTCAACTACAAATGATTTTACATTTCAGAAAGAAGATTATTTCAAAACTGAGGTTGTCAGTATTTTGAAGGTTCCTCTCCAATTCATTTAACTTTCCTCTGAGTTCAGTACATTCCCCTCTCAAATGAAGATGAAGATAATCCATAACTTCTAAAACTTCTAAAATGTTTTGCAGTGCTTAAGAGAAAAATGTGACAAAAATTGAAAGCATTTTTGCTATATTAGTTAGAATAGAAGAGTGACACCTTTGTTGAACTGTAGTTCACACTTCAAAGAGACAACAGGTCATTTTGTCATGTTATTTTGTAAATGTTTTTTAGCTCTGAAAATATTTTAATTTATTTACTTCAGCTAGCACACACATAAAAGCAGACAATGCACGGTGCCAACAGAGCTCCCAGAAACATTCACACAGCTGGTCTTAGTTCTTCAGATTTTTATCTGAAATTACACAGCTCTCTTGGGAAGGAATAACTCAAATGTTGCCTTTTGTCCTAAGCAAGTGCTGTGAAATTCATTTGTAGATTACTGTGTAGGAATTATGACTAAAGCTCCGTAGCCTGACAGCTCCCAGGTGCTGCTCAACAGGTTGGAGCAGAAATAATGGATAAGTAGGGGAGCTGAAGGAGTGCTGAGTGCTTCAGAAGGAGTTACAATTAAGGTGGGCAGAACGTCAATTTTTTACTGGAATTTAGGCAAGACAGCAGAGCTAACATGCCAGTAATGGAAGCAAAGCAAGATGCAGGTACAGTAGATGTTTTGATCCCTATTAACTCACTTCACAGTTCTCATAGGGTGATAACAAAACCTGTTACCACGAGAAGAATTTGTGATGCTTTAATTGAACACATTAAAGTCTCTTTATCCATCATTGGAGCAAAGACTTCAATATTATACAGCCTAAGTGCATTTTCTGAATCCTTAACAGAAACACCACTCAGTTTCTGAACCAAAGTTTGCACAGACAGTGCTTAAGCAGCAGTTTCCTTGCTCTGATTTATGAAGAGGCACTGAGACTGGAGCATCAAGATTCCAGAATCAGCTGCTGGAAGGATTTTTATCACATCAGGAAGAGACACCCTGTCACTAGCAGCAGATACACAGTAGGCAAGGTATCTTCAGCAAAAGGAAACAGCAGACAAGCAGTAATACAAAAAAAAAAAAAAAATAAAAGCAAAATTTCAGATGAAATCACTCCATATTTCAGAGAAGGACAAGATATTTCAGACCTTCCAAAGTAGAGAAAGAAAGACAAGACACAAATTTTCTCCAAAATGCCTCCATCTCTTCATTTGGTTACAGAGCAAAGCAGGACGATATGCAGTAATCCAAATAAAGTAAGTAAAGGGGAATGCATTAAAAAAATTAGGCTGTTGTCTCCTCCTTGGACCTATCAAATAGTTCTTTTGCCAAAGTACAAATTCTCTGCATGCCCTCCAGCTTCCACACGTCAGCAACATTTTTGCTCTTGATCAGCCAGACACTTCCCAAGTTAATTCTTCTGCCATGAGCTTGTCTAAACAAATCTCCCAGCACAAACTGCATCTTCCTCCTTGCCTCATGAAACAGGGATCTCTAATAATCCCTATTTTCTCCCTTGTATCTAAGCAAATGCGTGTGTCTACTACACATGATACCTTAATCACTAGTACCTTCTGAAGAAAAGTTTCAACATCTGCTGTATCTTAATTATAGCCTCTCAAGGGACACCAGCTGACTTTCACATTAGTTAGCAAAGCCTTTCCTATTAGGAATTCTTTGGAGGCCAAATCCTTCATCTGAACAATGCAACAACACAGCAGGTGAAACACTCTGATGCAGCAAAGCAGCACAAGACCTATTTGCCTTCCAACCCCTCATGCAGGATTTACTTGCTAAGCCTACACCAGAGGAGGTAAATATCTCTCTGCAAAAAGATGAATTCCACTCTGGAAGAGGTGGAGTTGTTGTGTAAAGAGCAGGCCTTTGTCAGGTATAAATTATCACAATGCTGTTGTCATGGAGCTGTGAGCATTTATCCCTGCTGATGATCTGCTCCAGGATTTTCCAGCTTTTATTGCTGTGTATATATTGTTGTAGTGAAAGGTTGTCTGTCATGATGAAAGCAAGCACAACACAATGATTTGTTTGTATTTATAGTTATAGCTCTGTGGGTTTGTATCTGTTAGTCATTGCTTTTTTTCCTGATCACATCTGCTCCTGTTACTTTCTGAATTTGAAATCCCCCATTAAGATGAGTTGTCAGTAACAGCTTTTTATCAGAGTTTATAACTCTCTGCTGGCCCTGGGACATGTGCAGCTAATGACATGCACACACACTGCCCCAGATTACAACTGAGAAAGCAGCAGTGGGGAGGCTGTGCTAGCAATAAGTTTAAAGAGAAACAGTGCTAGGAAAGATTAGATTCTATAAATTCTAGTCTAAGCCCTCAGTTTACATGACCAGGTTACATCCCTGCAAAGTAAGGAAGTGTTTCTTTTTGAAAATTATGAAAATTCATCATTTCTGAGAATCAAATATTCACTTTAAAAATAAAATATGAACAGTGAAAACTTGTAACAACTTTCCTTCAAAGCTTTATTTTTAGGCTCTATTCAGTTGTCCAACTGTGCAGAATCTCTTTGTTTGTAATGAGAAGGCTTATTTTTTGGGAATAGATATACAAAAGCACCAAGAGATCTCTAAGTGCAAATCCCATGCCTTTCTCTGAGTCTAGTGTTGTTGTATCAGTCATGTTTGCTTTGAAAATAACCCTCTCTTAGTGCAGTGGGGATTTTATTCTGTTCTTGACAATCAGGACAGGTAGTCAAACTGGCCCAAAGCCAAAATAAAAATATTTCCCCTGCACTGGAGCCTTATATTGTCATATAGACATGAAAGAATTCCTAAAATAAAACTGGTTTCCCTGACACTGACAAACTAGAAGGCAGCTCTCAAAGAATCAGTTTTTCAAAAGACAGACTTCAGAGCCCAGTGGTGCACTTTAATCACTTGCTTAACAGAGATACTCCTCACATAGGCGCAAGATGTAAATTATTATTTTCACCCTATCTCAGCCTGTTAGACCTGATTGCTGCTGTTGTACATTCTTTAAAGAACTTTAAAATCCAGAGTGAGCTTTTCATTCTCTATTTGTCAAAGAACCCAGTCAAATTTTGTCTGCTACCATCTACACATCCTAATATATTAAGATGACTATCTTGTTAACAGCTGAAAAAAAGATGCCTTTCTTCTCTGTAGCCAAAATGAATATCCCTGTTATGAATATGCCTAGGACCATTACATAATGAGCCTGAAACACAGGTTATTTGTGAATGACAGAAAATCCATAAAGAAAAATGCAGCAGAACTTGTTTGTGGCAGCCTAGTCTGACACTCTGAGTCTGACATTTACAAACTCCTGCTATTTAAGAGTTACTTCCTTGCTATTAATCCTGTCTTGCTATTTCTGTAACAGCAGAAGAAAAGATGAACTGAAGCTGGTGCATTACCATAACTGGTGACCCTGCTGCTTTTCCCTTGGCAGGTGTCCATCACAGCCCCCTCCACCAGCCTGTGCTGCAACCAAAGGGGGATCTGTTCTCTTATCAACGAGGTGATGTACACACTTCTCTGCATGGCTGCCTTTCTTGCTGTGAAATGCAGTAAAATACAGAGATCCTTGTGCTGCCTCTCCACATGACACCACATCAAACATAAAGAATACCAAATGACCTGAGGGGTGACACTGAATCACTCCGGAACTGGCCCAGACAGACTGAAAAATTTCAGAGCACCTCTCATATTCAAGCATCTGAGCAAGGACGTGGCATTTGGCCTTCTGAGCTGGTGGGACAGACACACAATCAGGATCCCACAAAAGCAAGTCTCAGAAGAGCCTTTGCTTACATCCCTTTCCATGGTACACATTTTCTGTGTATCAGCAAAGAATTCCTGATCTGTGGGATGTGGGATAGGAACAATTTAACCAACAAGGGTATGCCAGTAAAAAAAAAAAAAAAAAAGGTAAACAAAGAAGAAAAAGAAAGACTCATCATTAATAAAAAATATTGTTAGGGTTGGAAATTGAACATGCATTATGAAAAATCAGCATCCAAAACACAAAATTCCCGCTCAGCAGAGGAAAGTAATGACTTGGGAGCAAGTGCAGCATAGGAAAGCCAAAAATTGTAATGAAAAAAGCTTTGATGGCTCCAAGGGAACTGAGGAAAGCACATTCTTCATCTGATATGGGGTGTATGTGGGAGATCAGCCCTGGCTTCCAAGAACCTTTTCAGAGTGATGTCAGCTGTCTAGAGACAACAGACTGAGGTTCAGCTTGGCCCTGGCTGGGGTTTCCACGCTGTTGCACTCACCCAGCACAAGGTACAACTTGAGAACTGTTCCTGAGCAGGGTGCACAGATGGAGAAAGAGCTCCCCTCGACCTCCCACACTGAGCACAGAAGCAGGACTCACACAAACGTGCACGTGCAAAGGAACATGTATTTAAGACATTCCAGCCTTCCTCTTATTTAGTAGGAAGTTGTGTGGTGTACAGGATAACACCCCAGGCTGGGAATCAGCAGGAACAGGTACTATCTTGCTGGCATCCCACTGGGTAGTCTTGAATAAATCAGTTTAGAAACGACAAAAACAGTTCTAACAATGATCAATAACACAATGATCACTAACACTACACAATGTTCCCAGAACACAACTATAGGTTCAGTCTAAATCAATTCCAACTTGAAGTAGAATATATTTTTCAGAAAAAATAAAACCCAAGGAATCTTGATTTTAAACACTCCAGTCAGAGAGCCCACAATGGTCCTTTATAAACAATTTAAATGGTTTATTACCATTACTACAGAAATGTCCACCTAGAGTCTACCTTTGTCTTACTTCCAACTTTACACCATTTTATGTCCTTGTAACTGCTATGTTGAAGATTTCCATCCTCATATTCTATGCCTTATATAGACACAGGCTGGGACAAATTACACCTGCTTAAACTAATCAGGTTTGAGTCTTTGAGTATCTTACTGCACAGAATATCCAGTCTATTAATAATTCTCTAACTCTTCACCAACTCTTTATTCCTTTCTGACACATGAATCTGTGTCTTCACATGGACTCAGCTGTTGGTTATCACATCACTCCTGACACAGGAGAGCTCCATCATTTCTGCTGGAAGCTTCTCTTTAGGCCACCTTTAGGCCTTCAGTGTGACAGCAAAACCTACACTCCCCCAATTATCTACCATGATCTCCCACATACCTTTCAATTATTATTTCTCAGGTCAGCCATTCAGCCTGCAAGTATAATTTAGAAACAAAGATCCACATAATAGCCTGAGTTGGAAGGGATCCAGATAAAGATTATCAAAGTCCAATTCCTTGCCCTGCAAAGGACAGGGCTTTACCTTTGGTTTCACTGAAGTGTATATGATTTATTAATCACTTCATGCACTAAATTTATTTCCAAAGTCCCCAAATTCATTCCATCTACCTAAATTTACCATTAATTATTTTAAAAATAATTTTCCTGTCTTTAAAAGAAATGGGAAACAGAGCAAGACTCAACAATCCCTAAGGGAGTCTATCAGATCATAATTCCCACTTTGCATATTAAGACTACCAGATAAACAGTTTTAAGTTTTTTCTAATATGTTGCCCAGTTGAATTTGCATTATTCTCATTTCTTAATCAGAGGTTGTGTGGTATCATGACAAATGCCCCAAGAAAGTCCATTACATCAGCACTACAACATTCATCAACCAAATCTCATATATCAGAAGAAAATTATTGAGTTATTCCAACAAGATATATTTTCCACAAACCAATAAGAACAGCCATATATTACATTATTCCTGATTATTTTGCTAATAATATCCCGTATCAGTCTTCCATTATTTTGCCAGAGATTGGCACCAGGCCTGTAATTATGAAGCCGTCCCATTTAAAATTCTGGCACAGTATTTGCCTTCCCAGGGCTGTATCAATTAATAAAAACCAACATTAACAGTCCAGAGACATTCTCAAGCAGTTCCTTGAATACTCCCTGATGAATGTTTTTGGAACTGCTCATCATAAAATGTCTCAACTTGGACAGTAGCTGTTTAACAACCTCCACAGTCAGTGATGGAATTTCCCAATCTCTTTCTCTACCTGCACAAAATGCTGATAACAGCACTTACTCCCAAAATGCCTCCAGACCTGTAGTTTAAAGACAATTCTTAACACCCAGGTATTTGGGTTTTCTAACTCCTCTGTATTGCGGTACCTCTCCAGTGAGTAAGAATATTCCTACTTCAATAAAAATCCCTCTTTCTTTTATATTGAACAGGATCTGAGGTACAAAGTACCTCTTTTTCATGCTGCCTACCCTGAATTGATACAGCAACATTAAACCTTTTGCTGCCAGGAAGTCTCTTATGTCAGTAACCATGTGGAGTTGCTCTAAATGGATGCTTTGCTGAATCCAGTAATTTCTGAAGGTTTGTTCAGTACAACAAACAGTGAAGCAGTTAATATGGAAAGAGGACTATGTCTCATCTGTATCAACAGCAATCACTAGTGGATAAAGTCTAATTAAAGAACCAAATTTTCACTTTGAGATCTGGCGAGAGTTTTTGTAACCAAGAAAAAAATGGTCAGAAGAAAATCTTTTCAAATCTTCCTTTCATTTCAGGTCCAGCATGTTTTAGGTACTAGTATAGCAGCAACATTTTTAGCAATACTAAACCATTTAAGCCAGACTTTCACGACCTTTATAAGGAAGATTTCTATCTAAGCAATTTTTCCTACTTTAGGATATATTTATGTGTTTACTGATGCAATGGCAATGTGGTGCAGATATACCAAAGCTAGCTGTAAATCACAGCCAGGCTGGATACTTTCATCCATCTGGCCACAGACATCAGGAGCTTGAAGTAGATAAATGCCTGCATACTTATGCAGCTTCTAAAATACATTTTGGAACTTCCAGTGAGCTATATGAAATTAAAATACCACTGTTATCTGAAAAAAAAAATAGATTTAAATTACCTAAGATGGTCAGGTGTGATTGGAAGCATAACAGACCTAACACCAGTGATGGGAAAACATGGGCTTGAAAGTATTTAGGCAAATTAGTTGTCTTCAGAATATTCCACCTGCTCAAATTCACCCTCAGACACTCTGAGCATAGATAGAAGCAATCTCAGAAGCATTAAACAGAGCTTATGAACAGGTACAAACACAGTGCTTAGCATTAAAAATAGGGGAGAAAAGAGCTCAGAAGCTTACTTCTAGTTACAGCAGAAATCCTGTCATCAACAAAGAAACAATTATAATATCTAGATGAAAATAAGGGGAGGTGTAATTAGCAATGCAGACTGATTTTTTCTGTACAATACTGCCACGGGTATTACAGGCAGGCAAAACACGGTAGGTACATTTAATAAGAACTTTACAATATAGTCATAAAGAGCTGGGGGAAAAACCCAGTCTAGAAAAATCCAACTTACATGATTGCTTAGCTCCACTCAGAAAACAGTTACTGATGAGTCACTGTCAAACTACAGGGTTTTCCTCAGTGGCATTCCAGTATATTATTCAGCATATTTTGATTAATGATTTGGCTAAAGGAATAGAATACATATTAGTTAAATTTGCAGGGAACATAAATCTAGAAAAACTTTAAGAGAATAAGACAAGGATGTGCTCAAAATTTAAAAGTGTCTAGATAAAGTGGAGAAATGGTTTTGAAGAAGCAGGATACAAGTGGTTAAACACAGCATTAAAATTCTGAAGTTTGGTAGGACTAATCAACCACAAAAAACACAGTGGCAGAAAAAATGACTCCATAGTATCACCAAAGGCAGCAGGATAAGAAGCTTAACGCTACTCAGCAGTATCCTGGTATTGCAATATCACATGGAAGGACAGAAACAGAAATACTGCATGCAACACACGTGAAGGGTTTCTTCTGGTACTTGTCCACTTTGGGTCATTACTAAAGTAAACCAGTCTAAGAGAAGTAACAAAAATGATGATCAAGACTTAGTAAAGCCAACCTGTGGGACAAGGTTTAAGAAACTGGTATTGCTTACTCTTTTAGAAAAGAGAAAATTACAGGAAGATGCAATAAATTTTTTAAATTATGTACAAAGCAGCTACAAAAGAAAATTGAATACATCCTTCACATCCATTTAGTCTAAAGCAAATGGAACAAAAGGCATAAACCTCATCAGCACATGTTTAAGTAAGGTCAATAGTAAAAACCCAAATAGTAGGATAGTTAAGAACTAGAGCTGCTTATCTGTGGGGTTGTGGGCTTTCCACATTCTAAGACTTTCAACAGGGGTTGCAGAATCAACCCCAATACATTTGTGCTACACTGCAAATCACAAACTGCAGTACCAGTGTATCCCTGGAGATTCAAAATCTTCTATGAAACTTTTTCTACTTCATAGATGAGGAATGGTCAGTTTACAAACCTGTAGCCCTTGTGTAGGTGAGGCCCTTATCCATACACTGTTTTAATGGAGTTAGCAAAAGGTTTGTGTTGACTTCAGCAGACGTTCACCAGGGTACAAATTCAGGAAAAGTTAAGAGCAATGGCCATTTGGCCATCTACATGTAGCTTTCTTGGGATCTGCAATCAGGTGCCTGGCGAGAGTGGAAAGACATGCTATCTCCTCTTTTCTTTGTCTACACTGGCAGATGGATGATCCTTTTGTATGAGGCATTTTTGTGTGGAGAACAGTGTCACTGCACATCCAAACCAGCTCCTCTGCAAACAAGACCTCCTGTGCTAGGAACTGACTGTGTGGCTGGACAAACAACAGTAACTATGGTGCTAAGAAACACAACCACACAGGGTAAAGGCAGGACAGACCTTCTGGGAGGCAATTTCCTGTTCTTCTGAGTTGGTGATTTGATGTGGATGATGTGTTACTCCCTGACCATGGCTCGTATCCTCTCTCAGCAGCTGCACATTGCAGCACCAGCTCTTGCTGAGCTCATTACAAGTGGGAAAGGTGAGCTCATGCAAACCGACTCAGAGCTCACCTGTCCCAAGGAAGACACAATTCCTCCACAGCACTCACTTCAGATATGGGCAGGAGAGGCACAGACCACATATAAAATAAACCACAAGAACTTTCACATCCACATGAGGAAGAACTTCTTCCCCTTGAGGGTGCAGAGCACTGGGACAGGCTGCACAGGGAGGGTACAGAGTCTCCCTCTCTGGAGACACTTCAAACTCCAACTGAAACAGGACTGGGAGTTTGCAATTATGCTGGTTACAATCTATAATAATGTGATATTATTCTTCATTCTGCTGACAAGTTCTAGGCTGGTATTTACTAACAGACACACAGTTACAGGAGAATAAAACTGGTGTGACTCCAACATAATGAAGAATTATGCTGTTAATATTCCACTCGCACTAGTTACAATCTAATTGCCAGTTGTTACTGTGACTGGTGGTTTCTATATTGAGTCTTTTTAATTGAATATTGTATATGCATCATTAGCAAAACTTTTAGGTTTTTAAGATTAATTTTGGATTGTGTCTTGTTCAAATTTATTATTCATTAAATCATGGAAAGAATCTCAAAAACCTTCTTTATATGTATTCCCTAAACACATATAGGCACATTAGCATAGGAAAAGAATGTGTAAATACACATAATATAATTAGCACTTTCACTAACATGTGATTGTACCATTCATACCTTATAACTGCCACTAGAAAGCAAAGCATAAAGTGTAATTAGAATCTGGCAGAAGTAAGGATATTACAAATCCTAACTGTATGTTATTGATAAAGTTTAACACTATTACTATATTAATTTTGACAGTTTTTGCACCTCCCTTGAGTCTAAGAATAAGCTAGGTTATTTTCAGTGGTTAATTTTTAATCAGCTCCATGTTTTCGCACATTAGGCCAATTATTCTCAGTTAGCAAAAGATAACATTAAAGAAAATATTTATTAGTAATTATGTTTGTAAAGATCTATTTCTTAATAAGATATAGGCACTAGGCATAAATGAATCCAAAGAGTTTCCATGTGTGCAAATTACTTATCTCCATGGTTACATGGGCTAATAGAATGATGGTTTATACAACGTATATGCACCAGAACATTAATCTAGTACTGAACAAAGCAGCAAATCTGTACCTTTATGACCAAACATGTGCTGTTGGTGGATGCTGGCAACACAATCTGTTGCCACACATGAGAAACACCCAGAGATTCAGAGACATCTGAGATGCATCCTTGAGGGATGGATACAACCTGCTGGGCATTCAGAGGCACAAGTTCCCCAAAGAGGCCCCTCAGTTCTGAAGCTGCAGGAATAAAGCAGATCACAGGCTATGGCTGCCTCCAATGCTACAACTCATCCCCCTCAATTTGCACTTAAAACTCTTCCATTGAACACTTTGTTGCACACAATACATTGAGGATATCCAATTTTCTACATGGAGTGTGCAGGCCTGTTCACCAGTGCAAAATTTTCCTGATAAAAATCATGGCTGACCCTTGCCATGTGGTTTTTCATTATGGAAATCACAGACCCTGTCATTCCAATCACTAAGTTCATGAAGAATGCTAGAATAACTGTTGTTAACTTGGAATCTATATGAATTGTCTCGTGCAGTTTCACAATCAGTGATTTAAGACTATTTTTTTAAGTTTACAGAATGACATAAATATCAGTAAGGCTTAAAGGAATGAAATATCTACCAGGAGTAGTTAAGCATCAGGGTTTTTATAGTAACTAGGTAGCTGCCAGCTTCCCCAAAATGAGCTTGTGCACTTTGTATTTCTGAGAATGCACCTGCAATCCCATTACTGTCTTCAGGCTTCCCAATAGTCCCAATTGCCCCACAAATGTAATCAAAAACAAAATCGGAGCATTTATTTGTAAAATAAAAGATTTTTATTTTACTCCCTTCAAATTTCCCTGGCAATTTAATATTAATTAAAATCTGTTGAGCCATATGGTGACTTTTCTTTTTCTTAACAAACATTGTGACTTTCATATTTTCTACCATGATTTTTCCATTTTAGTCATAACAAATAACAAAGCTTAGAGAGCTTGTAGCACACAGGCATCACTGGTTCAAAAATTAATGCAGCCACACAGACAGACCAAAAGGGACCACGACGCCCTGTAACAAAACAGATTTTCATATCCATAAACAGAGCAGAGGCACAAAGATCATGGATCCTGGCACTCACCAGTTCCTAAGCTGTAAAGAACTTGCCTTTATATGTATGGTACAGAATTACACATTAATGCTTTCTGTGCCACCCATCACTGCATTTTTTAAATTGCACTATAACTGAGCAATGAGGATCATGCACTGTTTCCAGATTACAGGGAGAGAGAAACACTTGCTGAGCGTTCTTGTGAAGGGCGAGAGCAGAGGGAGAGTTCACACCTGTGGAAGCACAGCCCTGGGAGTGGGGCTTGGACTCACCCATATTTGAAGAACAGCCCCTCAAGCAGGTGCCCCTGCCAGCCCTCTGTCCCTCCTCTGCACAGACTGCTGCTTTGCCAGCTTTGTCACTGACCTGTGCCAAGCGATTTAGGCCCTGCTGAGGGAAAAGGCAAAAGCTGGATCTATCTGGCTTTACTGGATCACTCAAATCCTGCCAAAATGTGACATCAATATGCCATTGCATCAACAAATTGTGCAGTGAATGCTTCAGATGCATTAGGGAAAATGCCTGTAACACACTGTATTATTAATTGCTAGCATTCCTAAACTAACAACTCTTCTACTATAAGTGTGCTTTTTCATACCTTGTAGGAAAATTTTAAATCATGATGCATACACTTAGGTTTAGAAAATGGAGATATTGTAACACACTGGCATTGACAAATTTCCCTCAGCTTTCCTCCTGAGCCTCAGACTTAAAACAACAACTACAACACAAAAAAAATATGAATATATATATATATTTTCAAGTGCCTTAGAAACATTCAGCTACTATAGAAAACCTGCATAAAGACACAGGAATGGATGCTCTGGATCTATTCTAGCCAGACTGAAAAACTTCAAGATTACCAAAACTAAAGAGTCTAATAAATTTCAAGAAACAGGGAAGACACAAAGGTCTCCAAGTTTAAATACAACTTGGTTTTTTTTCACATAGACTGCAGCTTCTAAATTGAGCATAAAGTCAGCCAAATATTTACATGTGAAAAATCTGTACTCCATGTTTTGTATTTTAAGTGAAACTATGATAATTCAAATCTGATATTTTCACCTAAGTACAGACACCTTTTGTGAAGTTTTTACAGTAATATATGTCTAACATGTATGGACAATCCTAAAGAAGTATTTTAAGCTTATCAGCTCTTAATTGAGGTTCTCAAAGCTGCTTAAGGGATTTAGACAAAAATATTCATTTCTTACTTCCTTTTATCACCAGTACATGGCTAAACTCCTTGGCTGCTCTGAAGATCTCAGTGAGCTGGATATGTATTCACTGGATATAAGAGAACTGTCACTTTTGCTATCTATCTAAAAGATAAAACTCTTAAGCTTAAGTGAAAAAAATAATTGGATAGATTTTGCTTTTGCCATCACTGATGACTTTACTAATTCATGTTCTGCAAAAATCCATTTTTTAGCTGAATGGGAACACTTCAAAAAGGCTTATTTAGTCAGCTGAAATGAGAGCTATGATGATACAAATGTGCTGGTTTGGGGAATAAGAAATCTATTTTGCATTGCTCTAGTACAGGAGCATGCTTAAGGTTGAATTGCTTTGGTGTATCAAAAGCATCATCAAGTTTTGTGTAGTTTAAGAGTAAAACTTGAGATCTCAAAGCCAAGAAGTTACACAATCTAGCAAATTCCAGGCGCTGGAGCTTTTCTATGCTACTGAATATAGATACACTGGGTACAACAGAAATTCACGATGAAATTGAAAAATCTGCTCCTTTTAGCAGATTCAGAGTATAAGGTTTGAGGGGAAGTAGAGAAAATAGCTAGATCCAAGATGATGCAAGTGTCTCCTGCAGGATTTAGCCAGGCCTGTTGTGCCAGTTTACAAGGTCAGAATGTTGCACGTACGGGCCAGTGCCAGATTTTTGCCTATATAACAGCGTCTTTGGCAAGCGTTGAAAAACGCTACCGAGCGGTACTACCAAGCCAGAACAAGAGTCTCCTGCTATTTTCTGAGAATTACAACAGATCACGTTCGTTCTTCATACGCAGAGCCCAAGGTAGGGCCCGGCCCGATCCTTTTGCCGAAACCCGGTTAATTGCGGCTGCGGGAGCGGCGGGGCAGGGCCGGGAGCGCTCCGCCGGCAGCGGCGTTCCCGGGATGCGCCCGCGGGCGGAGCCGCTCCCTGCGCGCCCCCTCCGCTCCCACGCGGGGAGGCGAAACTCGCGGCCCGCCGGAGGCTCCCCGTGCCACATCCCGGTTCTGCCGAGTCCCGGCTCCGGGACGCTCCGATTGTTTGCTGCTATGCTTAGTACGGCTTGTTTTCCGCGTTGTTTTGTGGTTTTGTTTTTTCCGTTAATGTCTGCAGTGGGAGCCGCCAGCCCTGGCGGGGCGGTGGGGCCGGCGGACCGCGGCTCCAGCGGGACCCCGGTGGGCTCCGCCCGGCGGCCGCGGGGCTCCGCGCGTTCCCTGGATGCTGCGCGCTCCCCCTGCGGAGGGAGGGAGGGAAGAAGGGAGGAGAGAAGGAAGGAGGAGGAGGGAAGGGGGGAGGGAAGGAGGCCGGGGCTGCCGGCGGGAGGCGGGG